>OX438991.1:3679407-4206907 GCA_949316085.1 Hypercompe scribonia | reverse complement strand
ATCTTGATTTTTAATTGCAGTCTTAAAATAATCTTCATAACACTTCTCAAACAACAGGGAAATGGGCTTTTTTTCACTTTTAGGAGTGAATTCACCACAAGCATAACAAAATAAGTCAGAAGAATTAACACAAACACATGGCATTTTGTACATTAATGAGTAATCTAAAAGTCTTGATGACTTGTGTACCAAGAAAAGATATATTTTTATGACTACCCTCAAATAAATGAAGCAGACAGTAAAAAAATCAAGATTCTCCTTATCTCTTTTTTGTGACGTGAAATATAAATATGAATGTGTTTTCTGTATTACACTAAGTATGCTTAATACGAATTACCATTCGGGGTCCCAGTGAATTTTTTGGTGTTGCATAGTGTTATTAGAGTTCTATTGAACTCTTTTAGAAAATGAAACATTTGTACTTTCTGGTTATAGTTTATATTTATATAAAAAACAATAATAATACACGAACGACTTATTAGAGTTCTACTAAATCTATTGGAAAAATGGAACAATTATAGTTTCTGGTTATGGTTTACGTTTAAACAAAATAACAAAATCCTACATTGGGCACTTTGCTGTTTTTATTTAATTTTTTAATCGACAAGTGTGTATTTGAGCCGAAATTGGAATTAAATTTAAACAATTTTTTTTTAAACTAACGTGTTTTATATTTATAGTATACTTAGTCTGGCCATAAATACTGTTACACTTAATTATAAAAAAATATTACATTTGAATTTCGAATCTGTCATTTTTATACGATTGTTCATTGTGTTTTCTCATTTTGGCGCCAATACATTGTAAAATATTTTGCGATATTAAAATGGTGTGGGGTGATAAAGAGAACCGAATCGCTGTGATAGCATTACACAAAGTAGGTATGGAGCCAAATGCAATTTTTAAAACTCTCCATACACTTGGTATTAGTAAAATGTTTGTGTACCGGGCTATTAATAGGTACAATGAGACCTCCTCTGTTTGTGACAGAAAAAGATCTGGCCGTCCACGTAGTGTTCGTACGAAAAAGGTGGTCAAAGCAGTAAGGGAAAGAATTCGAAGAAATCCTGTCCGAAAGCAAAAGATTTTATCTCGGGAAATGAAGATAGCACCTAGAACCATGTCGCGTATTTTAAAAGATGACTTAGGACTTGCAGCCTATAAGAGACGCACTGGCCATTTCTTAACTGATAATTTAAAGAAGAATAGGGTGGTAAAATCGAAACAACTACTGAAGCGGTACGCAAAGGGAGGTCACAGAAAAATTTTGTTTACGGATGAGAAAATTTTTACAATTGAGCAACATTTTAACAAACAAAATGACCGTATTTATGCTCAAAGCTCTAAGGAAGCTTCCCAATTAGTCGACAGAGTGCAACGTGGACATTATCCGACTTCAGTGATGGTTTGGTGGGGTGTTAGCTATGAAGGAGTGACTGAGCCATATTTTTGTGAAAAAGGTATCAAAACATCGGCACAAGTGTATCAAGATACCATTCTTGAGAAGGTAGTTAAGCCCCTTAACATCACCATGTTCAATAACCAAGTATGGTCCTTCCAGCAAGACTCGGCGCCGGGTCATAAAGCTCGGTCCACGCAGTCTTGGTTGGAATCGAACGTTTCGGACTTCATCAGAGCTGAAGACTGGCCGTCGTCTAGTCCCGATCTTAATCCGCTGGATTATGATTTGTGGTCAGTTTTAGAGAGTACAGCTTGCTCTAAACGCCATGATAATTTGGAGTCCCTAAAACAATCTATACGATTGGCAGTGAAGAATTTTCCCATGGAAAGAGTGCGTGCTTCTATTGATAACTGGCCTCATCGTTTAAAGGACTGTATTGCAGCCAATGGAGACCACTTCGAATAAGCTTTTTATATTTTTAATTGTTTTATATTTATGTATTAAACTGACACACTGTAAAAGTAATAAATGTTATTTGCAGTTAACAATTTTCTTTTTTCTTTATTACAATATTTATGGCAAGACTAGGTATATATAAAAATAGTTTACGTGTTAGATTCGCGTAAATATTAGAACATCTTTTACTCAATCACCTAATCTTAAAAAAAATGTGCAAGTCACATCAAAACTGGCAAGTATAAAGTAGATATATCGGTATCCATCAGCCTTCTAAGGTTTTTCATAATGACTATGACATACTCGTAAAAAGAAGTAGGGGTGTGATATGTGGAATGTAGTTTGATCTTGAGTTTTCGTCAATTTATTGGCACACACTTCGGACAAGAAATACTTTCGTATTTGAAAATTAGGATGTTTGATCGACTGCGAAACCCGACGATAAACTGAGTAGCGTGGAGTATTTGGTATTCATCAAAAACGCATAAGGGACCCTTTCCTTTGTTCTTACATGTATGTGTCGATTTTTAAAGCTGTACAGCCAGTAATTTACGGGACCCACTTCAAACATTGTTTTTTACTATTTTTCGTATTTTTTTTATTTTTCATTTCTGACTAACGCAACCACAACGTGCCACGGCGAAACGGTAATAAAACAAAAACTCAAATTAAAACATTTTTAATAAAAAAATTACACTTATACTACAATGCCTTCTTATAACCTTCAATTGAATCAACACAGCACCTCATTATTACATTATATAAATTAAAATTAACATTCTCTTTAAATATATATAAAAATAAAAAATATCAAAATAAAACATTGACAAAATGATTTCTGTAAATCATTTTTACGTAAATTTACAAATTATTATTTTCATATTTTGTTTTATCAAATCTTAATTTAACGTAATTTACCAAAGAAAGAAAAACAAACCTTAAAAAAGTTTCCGATACATCTTAATCAAATAGTAATACTTAAACGCCATTTAATTGGTAACATGGTGAAGTAGCCACTTATACATTCCTGTGAGTGACAGCTACAAAGAGATCTATTGCAATAAAACTAAACTTAACTTGTATCGTAAATATTGCCATTAGTATTATTACTCGGGGTAAATAAACTTAATCTTAGATCACGATCTCACCATTAAATATGTAAACACTGCAGCATTCAGAAGTTCAGAGGGTCAGTTCTCGCAATAAAGGTTCGTTCAAATGTCAGTTCGATCTACGCTCGATTTCACAAAACTCATGAAAAGTACTTTTGTAGTAAATTACCTAACTACCACAGCTAGCTAACAGATTACTAACTCATCTTTCCCTTACAATCCATATTGATTCTAAATGCAAAATGTGTTTGCATGTCTGCTCCTCTCCACGCTTAAACCGATGAATCGACTAATATGAAATTTAGAATAGAGATAGTCCGAGTCCCGAAAACGAACATAGGGTAGTTTTTATCTTATAAATCGGTTTGAAAAAGAGATGGAAGTTTGTATGAAGAATCAACAACTGCTGAACCAAATTAGAAGAAATTTGATACAGAGATAGGTTGGTTGTAGGGAAGGGTATACAATGGTTTTCATCCCCGAAATCATCACTTAATGGTGGTAATATTTTGTATGCGGAATCCACAACCGCTGAGAACCGATTTAAATGTGGTATAGAGATAGTTTGTTGTGAGGAAGAATATATAATAGGTTTTTACTGAAATAATCTCTTAAGGGGGGGTAAAAGGGAGTAGAAGTTTATAGAAAAAGTAACCGCTGAACCGAGTTAGATGAAATTTAGTATGGCGATAGTTTAAGTCGTGTGAAACGGTATAGTATAGTTTTATACCAGATTATGCCTTAAGGTTGAAAAATATTACATATGCTAAAAATAACTGTCTATTATGCGATTCCGGCTAAACCGCTGAACTGGTTGTAGAGACGTTTGAAATGTAGATACTTTGATTCTTGAAGGAAAGTTACTCATTTACAGTTACACCAGGTTAACTGACACTAACACGGGCTGAGCTGCTGGCAAAAGCTTGTACAATATAATTACGTTACAGTCAGCTTTGGACGTTTATTGCTTCACTACAGTAATACCTTTTACGATATTTGTGACATCGAAAATAGATCGGAATTGAACTTGCAGATAATTTTTATTACAAGAACTGACTGAGTTTTAAATATTCTGCGTTACTTTAACCATGACTTACATAAACTAGAAAGAGCGACATCTAGTGGCAAAAAATCATAACTAAAGCAAAGTAAACGTTCTCGTCCCCCTCAGCATTATTTATGTATAAAAAAATGTTCAGTTACTTTGTATACTTTAAAAACTCAAAAACCTCTGCACCGATTGAACTCAATTGTTGACACAATATACAGCCCGATTTCCACATTTTTTTTTCCACAACTCAATGTAACCACAATATGCTACAGTGAAGCATGAAAGGGTACAGTTACAAATTTAAAAACAACAGCCGACATTATAGTTCTCTACAATTAAAATCAAATAATATGCAATCAAATATTTCATTAATAGACCAGGGTCGATAATTTTTAAAAGCAATTAAAATCGTAGTAGGATGAAACCTATTAGAAAAGGAGGGGAATATAATAAAAATGAAGGGAAAAATAATTTACGGGCGATCTGAGGTCGGGGAGGGGATGGGGGTGAGATTTTAAGAGTAAAAAACGGTTTTTCTCGATTTCCGGCAAAACTAAAAGTCCTATCGAAAAAAGTCAAATAGCAAAGTTGTAGGTAATAAAAAGATCTAAAACTTTTGTATTTACACTTTTTTCACATAACCTCAAAACTTATGTGAAAAATTTAAAAAAACCAAGTTTTTGGTTTTTTATTTTTATCTTTTACAAAAATTATTTTTTTTTAACGAAATTTGGTGAAAGCTTACCTTTTTATGCCCCAAATACGCTGTAATTTATTTGATTAAAAATATTTATTTTTTCACCTTATTTTGAATTAATATCGAAAAAACACCCTAATTTTCAATCGAAAAATCACCCGTCAAAATATCAGCTTTTTTCAAAAAGTTGGTATGTTTTCTGTTCGTTGAAATCTCTACTTTTCGATGGTGAAAAAAAAAATATATGTTACTATAGTAAATCTTCTCAGAAAATGATAAAACCTCAGACAATATTCCAGAGTTCGATTACCAAAATCATACAAAAATACCTTTTTCGCAAGAAAAAATTTTATCTAACGAGAAAAATAAGGATAGAATAATAAAAACTTTGATGAAAAGATTACAGTCACGAGGATTTTCCTGTAACCAAGTAGAAGAAGATGCTGATGCTAACATAATTGAAACCGCGATAAAAGTTGCAATGAGTACTAATAAAACTGTAATTGTTGTGGGCCAAGATATTGATCTTTTGGTCCTTTTAAATCAGTTAAATTCAAATAATCATGACATTTATTTTCTCAAACCAGGTTCTGGAAATGTAAAAGACTTATTTTTCACGTCTAATAGTTTCAAACATGAATCCTTAAGAAACATTGTTGCATTTCTGCATTGTTTTTCTGGTTGCGATACAACATCTGGATTTGCTGGAAAAGGAAAGAAAAGTATCGTCAATTCATTATTAGACGTTAAAAATTTGTCGCATTTGGCCAATGTTTTTTATAAAAAAGATGCGCGTAAAGAAGAAATAAAAAAAATGGATTACAACTAATCAAATCTATTTATAAATGTAAAAATGAAAAAATTACAGTGAATCAATTAAGGTTTCAAAAATATCAATTGACAAAAATTTAATCATCTTTCGTTTTGGCAAACCTCCCACCCACAGAAGGAGCAGCAGAACAACATTGTTACAGGGCATATTATCAGCTTCAAACTTGGTTGGGTAACAAACTAACAGCAACAGATTGGGGTTGGAAGCTATATCAACGTGGAATTATGCCGAAATTTACACAAAAAGAATTAATTCCGGAAATATTGTTCAATACTATTTGCTGCAGCTGTGAAACTGGATGTAACAGTTTAAAATGTGGTTGCCGAAAACATGGTTTAAAATGCACAAATTTATGTTCAAACTGTCATGGTTCTGAAAATTGCTCCAATATTGAAGAAGAAACCTACGAAGAAGTTAATGATTCAGAAGAAATTGTGGATGAAGAACCAACGGAGTCTGGAAATAATGTTGGAGAGGAAGAAGGTAATAGTCATGAAGATTTCGAAGATCTACTAGAATCGGAGATGTTTGACGAATCTAGCGATGAAGAAATGCCGTCAAAAAAACAAAAACTAATGGATAAGTGATTAGAATTGAAGATAAGGTATTTAAGAATCATAAGATTAATGTGTTAAAAATATTGTAATGAATAACGTAATCAGAATAAAGTATCTACATTTAATTGTACGATTTTTCATTTATATTTTTATATAATGAGATTTTCTATGACATAAATGTAATTAGCATTAAATAAATCAACTTTTTAATTGAAACAAATTGCAGCAATCACATTTTTTAAATGAAATTATTTATAATAATTAAAAAAAAATTTCGAATTCGAGTTTTTTTCGATTTTTTGCATTTTCTGAGAAGATTTACTATAGTAACATATATTTTTTTTTCACCATCGAAAAGTAGAGATTTCAACGAACAGAAAACATACCAACTTTTTGAAAAAAGCTGATATTTTCACGGGTGATTTTTCGATTGAAAATTAGGGTGTTTTTTCGATATTAATTCAAAATAAGGTGAAAAAATAAATATTTTTAATCAAATAAATTACAGCGTATTTGGGGCATAAAAAGGTAAGTTTTCACCAAATTTCGTTAAAAAAAAATAATTTTTGTAAAAGATAAAAATAAAAAACCAAAAACTTGGTTTTTTGAATTTTTCACATAAGTTTTCAGGTTATGTGAAAAAAGGGTAAATACAAAAGTTTTAGATCTTTTTATTACCTACAACTTTGCTATTTGACTTTTTTCGATAGGACTTTTAGTTTTGCCGGAAATCGAGAAAAACCGTTTTTTACCCTTAAAATCTCACCCCTATCCCCTCCCCGACCTCAGATCGCCCGTAAATTATTTTTCCCTTCATTTTTATAATATTCCCCTCCTTTTCTAATGGGTTTCATCCTACTACGATTTTATTTCACTTTTTATTATTTTTAAAGGCTTCTACCCTGGTCTATAAAGCACAAACATATAAAAATCTAATCAGCTATTATAAAAATAACATAGATAACATTATATATTATTTATCAATAATCTCACTTTCCTTATCCAAGCTCTTTGCTTACTCTAGATCACGCAGTCTTTCAATGTTTACACAAATAAAAAAAAAAACTAAAAATATTGATATGCCTCTACGTTTCTAAAATGCCTCTAAACTGACCTGATGTACATTTTGCCGACCTAATCCGAGCTTCAAACCTCTCTCAAAAACATGTTCAAAGAACGATTCGTTATGAGTTCTTTGGAAATAGAAACAATAGTATAGTAAAATAAACCTTAATATAATTGTAGTATTCGGCACTCCTTAATATGTGTACAAAAAAAATATCTGTAGGGTGAAGAGCCACGCTGATTTCAGCACGAACGGGCCGTCTCGTCCGGGGTAGTACTACCCTCTCACAGAAGAACAACCTAAAGCAACAGTATCCGTGTGGTCGTGTTTCGTTTGAGTGCGAGACCGGAGGCCCATTGATGCAAGAGTGACATTTGTCGTGGTGTGCAATTCAATGCCACGATGACTGTCATGCCTTTTACGTCCCCAAGCGAGGTGTGAAAAAGCATCTTACTAGGTCGCCATAGTGTGATCACCATACTGCATCGTCTGCATTCGCAATGAGTATGGTGACCACAACTCTTGGATTGTACTCATACTTTCTATCAGGCAGGTGACAATTGTCGTGGTAAGTGTTTATACACGTGAGCCTTCCACTGACACTTTTCACTGACTTCCATGCCTTTTACATCCTCGAGCGGGGCGTGAAAAATTTTTCTCACTGCACTGCATTGTCTGTATGGTGACAACTTCTGAATTCCATTCATGGTTACCATCAGGCAAGGTGGAGTCCACTTTGGAAGATTTTAAAAAAAAATCCTAACGCATACTTTAAATATAGTAAAATCAAATAGCCAACAGTAAGCCACAAATTGTTAGCTAGTCTACAGAGTGATAGATTACATTTTATTTGGTGATATTAATTTTGAATTGGAATTACACTACAAATTGAATTTTTGGCACTATTTAATATTACGAAAGAAATAACGTTATCAGATTTATTACCAACAAAATCTGGAGAATTAAAATCAAGCATTTATAATATTATTTAACCTGCTAAATATATGCAGGATAGAATACCTACATAGATATACCGTCTATTTACACATTTCGCAAAGACTATCCATCTTCTAAAATTACGGACTTTTTTGTCCTTAGTATAGGAATTTCTTTTTTATTCATTTTTAAGACCATTATCTTTTAATGATAATTACAATGGATGTGATAACACATGTTATTTTTATCGAAATCATATCAAGTTTTTGGATTATTTCAAGATCCATCCAATGCAAAAGAATCAACAGTTACTAACGGGCAAGGATTATGTCATCACGTCACACTTGTCTGTGTGACTAACGCTTATTTAACGCATTTGCCCAATAATTACGTCATTTTTTTTTTGAAGACGACAACACCCGCGCTGAGAATAAATCCTATGTCGCGGGGAACTTTACACAAGCGGACAGAAAGAACACTCAATTCTCGGAGTAAATCTCTTTAAAAGATGTTTGAGAACCATGAGTTTATCTTTGAACAAAAAGGCGCTTATACACTACACGAATTTGTAGTTAACAACCAAACCATTGTTTCTGGCTTAGTGGTATACAAGGAGATATAGATACAAGAAAGGGATTACCAAAACTTCAATTTCTAGATCAAAACAGTTTGAATCACCTTCCTTGTGGAATATTAAATTGATTCATATTTACTTTAAGTTTCGCGTTAAGTAAATTCAATATTTCATCTGAATTTAGGATATAATAAGTGTTTTAGAACTTGTGATTTTTATACATACACATAGGTTTTCTTGTACAACAGGATTTATTTGTGATCAAATTATTTCAAAAGGTTGCTCGATGTTTCGAACGGGTTACATCGCTCGTGGTCACGGGTAGACGAGTCTATGAGAAATAGAAGGTATCGTAACCCTTTTTAAATAATTTTATCGCGAATATGTCCCGTTGTATAACAAAACTATATGTATTAGTATATTATATAATGTTTATTGAGGGCATAATTTGTTTTCCTAGAGACTTGAATGATGAATTTACTTGCAAGTGCTGTGGTCACTTTGTTCGACATTTTAAGCAGATAATGGTGGTGTACTTCACTTAGCATACTTCAGCCACGGCAGTCAGTTTCAAAGCAAACCAGACAACTACGCAGGAGATATAGTGCACAAGTGTGTGCGCAGACACAGGTGCACTTTCTGTTCTCTCATTCCCACAACCCGATTGGGTGGCTATCTGACACGATCGGCGGCTTTACAAGCTCTCCGAGGTGGATAATAATAAAGTACTGTGGATCTTAACATAATACACTATCTTTTGAAGTAGTTCAGCCTATCGACGCTAGATGACATCGAAAACAATTTAAGATAATCAAGTAGGTAAAATTGTTTAACAATCCCCTAAAAATTCAAAATACAAACAAGAAAATATTGAATTAGAAATTAATACTAAACATTTATATCTGCTTGATATGACAAAAAACAATCCAAAGTTTATTTTAAACTATTTTAACAATATATAAAAAAACCAAGTAACTAACACATTTAAACCAACAAAACGATCAACAATACACATGCACAAAACGTATGAAACAAGACTGACGCACTTTGAAATTTATTGATGGATTAAAAAATTAATACTTACTTAATACATTAAAATTTATTTTCATGCAATATTGGGTCCGCGTAGCGTCGGATAAGGAATACGACGAAGTATCACCACCCACATTCATCTTACGGGTGTCGTCTAAGGGTCCAGAGCCGACTAAGGGTCCAAACCCTAATATGTTTGTACTATATAGCCTCTATGTTACATGCAACTACATTAACTTTTTCATTTTTATTCAAACCAAAATTTAAAAACAAAACAGTAACAGAATTGTACAATAAAAGAATTAATTGTTCAGAAAATTACACACACTATACGAAACCACGTCCGTTCATCAAAAATGTGTTTTTGATCCGCCAAATCTATCTCCAAATAAATGTGTTTTGACAAAACCATGCTAAATTAGAAATGTTTAAACATTTTAACTCTATTACAGCTATTGACTTCACATCTGATCACATCAGCAGTCTTTCGTAGTCCACTGCTAGACGTAGGCCTCTCCTTAGCTCATTCACTTTAGCAAGCATTTAAAAACTTAACTTAAACTTAGCTATAGGTAGTAGAGCCTGGCTGGTTTCAACACGAACGGGGCAACCCTCCCACAGAGGATCAACCTAAAGTAACAGCATCCGTGCTGTCATGTTGCGCTGGTGAATGACAGATCTGAGGCCCATTGATGCAGGAATGACAGTTGTCGTGGTGTGTGCAATATAATGCCACGATGACTGTCACGCCTTTTACGTCCCCAAGTGAGGTGTGAAAAAGCATCTTACTAGGCCGCCAAAGTGTGGTCACCATACTGCATTGTCTGCATTCGCAATGAGTATAGTGACCACAACTCTTGGATTCTACTTACACTTTCCATCAGGCAGTGCTTTCTTCAAAAGCTTTCTTTTGCACAAATCTACAACTTAAATTGGAAAACGGTATCTTGATATAAAATAGCTAAGAATTGCTGTATTATGAAATTCAAATTATTTCAAATTCGATGTATAGAGTTCCAAAGCATACATTTTCGACAAATTTATCTACGGACAAACAGAAATACCTTCTTATCTGGTTTATACATCGTCTTTAGACAACAATTTATCCAATTTCAACTGCTCTAATTGTAGCTGTCGTCGGATAGACCCTAACTGTGTCAGTATACTAACACTCTTGCCATCTTCATTCGGCAAAGCTTTCAGAATATTCTTTTGTACAACCGGCACTTTCCATTTACCTTCTACTTTTTTCATAGCATCACTTAATTGTACATTGTCTACACTCGAACTAGGTTTAGGAGAGTGTCTCATAACGGGTATTGGTAGTGTGTCTATATTTTCAATTGGTTTTTTGGACGGTTGCTTTTCTATCACTTGTGTCGGACGGCTTGTTTTGACAACGTCTTTAGAATTTTCATGTATTAACGCTTTTTCTACTACCACATTTTTCTCTTTATAAACTTTCTTTGCTACAGGCACTTGTATTTTTTCAGGACTTTTATTGTCTATGGGTACGCCAAGGTATTGTTTCTCAGGAGGTGTGCGTTTTATTTCTAGAACATCTCTTTCTATATCATTTTTTGGACTTTTAAAGTCATCTTTTTCGTAAGCGAAAAAATCTTTTTCTTTGCTAAAGTTTAAATTTTTTCTGAGATAACTGTCCACGTCATAGTTGGAAGAAAATATGGAATTGTCTGGTATGTTTATTGAGTACGGTTTTTTCTGTATTTCGTTCGTACGTTCATACGACTGAGGGTAGTAGAATGGTAGCTTGGAGGGGATGGTTTCGCTTTTTGATGTGTCTGTGTTGCGTTTAGGAATGGTCTTGTTCGGTTGGGAAGTAGTTCGAAATAGTTTTTCTTGCTCCATGTCTATTTCTCTCTGAAGTTCGGAACGTTTTATATCATAGTCAGTTGCGTTGTGTTTCATCTGTAACAAAAGATTCAAAGATATATTTTCATTGTGCCATTCGACAATATCAGTTTGTCTTGGTGTAGAAATCTTCTTAGATTGTCACTTCCTGTTTAGCATATAGTAATTTCAACAAACAGTGAATCAAAGAAACTTACTACAGCGCCATCTAACGAAGACATACCGAACTACGAAGTAGCTGTTAATTCTGTATCGCGATGTGAATAGATTCTGAAAGCATCTATTTTACCTAGGACCGTCAGGTGTTTAGTTGTCAGAAGATTCTCTATTTGTATTGACCCTCCAATACTAACTTGACACATCTCACACATGACTGATTCTGAACTACAGTCCTTAAAATATATCTTGATTTCTGGGACAGATGGCTACGTAACTTTGATTTTATTGTGTGCCAGTTTTATCACAAATAAACTACAATACATTATAAATATAAAAATTCAAACCTAAAATACACCACGTAAGTTTTAAAATGACACAAATGACAACTGTCACAGAGATGTTGCTACATTTTAAGGACATTAGGCAGAGCCTACACAATGGTAATAAGACAACTAATAAGACACAGACAAATGATCGTGACTATCACGCCATACTTGTCTCGGGTATGAATCGAACCTATGACCTCGGAGGTCAGCATTTATTTAGCAGTCAGTCGTCTTAGACACACTCGTTTCTTCACAAGCTTAAATGGTAAGGTGATATGTTTAACGTAAACGCTTAGGTACCACATTTATGTATATAAATATAAAAGTACCTGGACAGCTGATTTTTTTAAGTAAATCTTTACCAACTTCTTTTGTTTCCATCCCTAATTTTTTCACATAGATAAGTATCATAACAGGTCGATCAGACAACGCCATCTACTGCAATATTTAGATTTTGCTTTGTCGGTAAAGCAGCATTTACCTTCATATTCTAATGACATTGCAGCATTTTTTCATAGCTTGAAATTACGAGTAAAACAACGTTTTCTATAATAAAACCTAGCTAGATTGATTTATCGCCCCCGATACCTCCTGCATACTTAATTTCATGGAAATCGTTGGAGTTGTTTTCGAGATTCAGATTATATATATATATATATAACTATACTAACTATATATATATACATAAATTGCTCGTTTAAAGGTATTAGATTAACATAACGAGTAATATGTACAGAGTGTTATACCTGAGCATCAAGTAGCAGTTGCGAGTCGAGTTCCCGCTCCTGCGCAACTCTTAACATCCGCAGCTGCTCTTCCAGCCGTCGCATTTCAGCCTGTTCCAGCATCCTGAAATACAACCGTATATCATCATCAGTCCACCGCTTATTAAAAAAACGCCACACTTCTATCATGTGTCGCAGTAACTTTATATGACACAAACACAAAGAACACCCAGACTCAAAACAATGATTTGTGGATGACACAAAATGTTGTACTATGTAGGAATCGAACCCACAGCACTCAACATAGCAGGAAGCACGGATTAAAGACGGACAGGCAGAGAGTTTGTGTCAAGACTTCTTTCTCTTTACAGTGCTATAGGCCTGCATAATTTGCTCTCTAAGTCGGTTCTCACGACACCCCCGGGCTGAACAGTGGTGGTGACTTAGTATTCATTATCCCTCACCACATGAACACTATCGAGCTTGAATGTGTTTAGTCTTCATGTCTCTGTACTCTCTGTCTCTGTCTCTGTAAATATTTATAACTGTCTCCTTGATCTAGACTATAAGTTTCTCGTGTCGATTCTCTTTCTACAATCGGTAACGACTCTACTCTGTTGTATTGTAGGTTAATATTTTGTTTTTATCACGTGACTTAGCGTTGAGAGACGTCATCTCCATGCATTTATTAAGTTTTCCAGTAACGTTTACGTCTGTAGAATGTCAACTTGACTGGGCTGTATACAATAGCTTATATGGTAAGCAATAATAACTCACTTCTCTCTATTTTTTCTTTCTTCTCTTATCCTCTGTTGTTCCATAATTTGATTTTTAAGTTCTTGTTGATAATATTGACGACGTTCTGCAGCCTCCTGGAAGCAAAGTTGACGGTAAATTTTTGGAGAACCACCGACCACACACCTGGGCATGTGTTATATGTGACAGTTAGTGTCGCGGCAACGTTTAAGTTACATTTGTTTGACCCAGATATTAATAATACAATAAATAAGAAAAAATAGTTGATATAATTTTTAATTTGAGTGCTTCGATAGCATGGCGGTGGCGAAAGAGACTGTTGTGTTTGAGGTCTCGGGTTCGATTCCCGAGTGCGACCAAATGTTTGTATCTTCTGCAAAAATATGTGTTTCGAAGTTTTGGGTGTTTTGTATGTATATTATGTATGTATTTATATAGTAAAGCATATTAGTATTCTATCAGTCAGTATGGTTATCATAGTACAAGCTCTGCTTAGTTTGAAAATAGATGGCGTTGTGTGTTAAATATCCGAAATATATATTATTATTATTATTTTTTATAATTTTTATGATTAATTACGGTTTTTTGTCTGACCTACTGCTCTAGTGTTTAGTAACCTTTACTACTAAGCTGGAGGATTCAATTCCCACTCAAAACAAAAATCTGCAGAGGTATTGTAAGAACGTGTACCTTTTCAGCTTGAATATTTCTGAGTCGAATGGCTTCTGCGTCGAATATAGACGGCATGTAGGTGTGACGTAGCTCGGAGTTTAACTTGTCGCGGTTACATTTCTTCAGAAGACAAGAACGCTCTGTAATGTAATTAAATATGATAAATCATCAAAGCATGAGGAATGCAGTCAGAAGTGAAAACTTAAAATTGTATTTAGCACAATAACTACCTCGCCCGCTATAAAGCTTTGATCTACCCGAGAACGTAACGTCTCACATTGCGTACATTGCCTCGCAAGTACACTCAACTCAGCCACGCGTCCATACAGAGAACGCAATGTATAACGTGCTTTGTTTAATATACACAGTACACATATTTATTTATTTATTTATGCATCATGCACTTTATGTACATATGCGGACTTAATGCCTAAGGCATTCTCTACCAGTCAACCTTTGGGTGATGCAGAGAAAATAGGAAGTAGGTGCATTTCAGGTGTTTGATAAAAGAAGTAGATATATACAAACTTTCATATACTAAAATTAATACAAATACATAAATACATACATATACATACTTAAGTTGATGTAAGTCTATATACATACGTACACAAATAAATATCATTACAAGTATAAGATGATGATCATGTATTGGTTGATTCTGCCAGCTGTTTCAGTAAATATTGCTTCACTTTTTTCTTAAAAGAAAAAGCGTTGGTAGCCATCCTGACCTCGAGGGGAAGCTCATTCCCGAGAAGAACGGACTGCACAAAGAAAGATGAGCCAACAAACTCAGATGTGTGGGAGGGGCAACGAAGGAGAAGATTCTTAGAGGACCGAAGCTTTCTGTCGTGATTGCTACATAAGAGTTGGAAATAAGAGTTTAAATATGTTGGCGAAGACGGGTTATTAAGTATAGAGAAAACGACATACACTCGTAGCTCGTGGAAAGTGTTTGGTTACGATGACGCGAGTTCCATGATTTTTGTTCACCCAAAATGTGCCCAACGTGCCTAAAGAAGTTTTCTCTTCAAAAAATGATGTACATAGAATGTTAAGGGAAAATATTTACTATATACTCGTGCATATAGTTTAGTTACGAATTTCTTTTTTGTTGATTTTGCGATTTTTTTGTAGCTGTTTTAGCACTTTTCTAACGGACTTTAGGGCTTTTAAATTTTGAACGCAATTACGTAGCAATTACAAATAAAAGAACAGCCTGTTATCTTTGCCTAGTTTTTTTTTTCGGGAAAGTGGCAATACAAACCCCTTAGCAACGAGAATATACTTGAAAATATTCAAGTCGTTATTATTTTTAGTTGTCAAATCAAACGTTGGAAGTCACTGACGTGATTTATACCGTAACAAGTTGTTATTTTACACAAGACTGTGTGAAAGAACAACTTGTGTTTATAGAACCTTTGGTTTTGACGTTTGATAAACAGAAATTAATCACATATTACGTAAATTTGACAGTCCAAGAATAATATTGCCAGTGACAATTAATAAACGTCATCCTGTCGTACCTTCTATTTACTGATGAAAAACACTCAGAAAAAAAATGTGAACATTAAGCCTTTTTCACGTTTTTTAAATTAAAAGATAAAATTTGCGTGCAAATTAGTTGGCAACGTAGCGACACGTAAAAAGGCCTAGCACCCTCAAAACGGTCTGCCGATTGGGTGATATTTTTACAATCGAATAATCGGTTAGTCGATTCGTGACCTAGAGTCATGGTTATTAGTTTTTTAAGTTGTTTGACCACGTCCAACTCGTCTGGCCAGCGTAATACAGTAAGTCAAAACCTCCTTGCTAAGGAGAGGCTCATGTCTAGCAGTAGACTGCTGCAGGCTGTTGATAGTGATGATGATGTTTTTTAAGTAGTAGAGATAAGAATCATACCATCGAAATCTCCGTAGCTGTGACGTCGGCCGGGTGGGGCGGGTGGGGCGGGCGGGGCGGCTCGAGCCAGCAGCGGGACAGTGCGAGGGGACAGCTCACGCTCCGCCTGCGTCAGCTGCGACAAGGGGCCGGCGGGACACGTCACCGGGGCAGAGACGCCACACTGCAGCACAAACATGATGATGATATTAAATAACTGCAAAAAAGCAGGTTCTCAGGGCGACAATTTTTTATGTGGCTACGATTATAAAAATAACTTAGCAAACTTTGAAGTTTGCCAGACCAAACCGATACCGTTTCAACTTTGATATTAATATTCAGGAAGGGATAAATTTTCTCGAATTCCGCACACTCACACACACATATATGTATATAGCATCTAACAATACATATATAACATGAATCCAAGTTTACTCCTAATACATAATTATATTTTTGAGAAGTTAACTAACAATTGTACACTTGTTAGCAACATAAAATCTCTAAACATATAAAGGCATTTAATTCCTTCTGTGAATATGCTGCTCCCCTAGTCAGTCCTACAGAACAGAAATATACATTAGAAATATGATCTACGGCCAATCGCTAGAAATTCGTTGTCGTCTAGACGCACATATAAACCATTAATAATATTATACACGAATCACAAAATCATGAATGTAAATCCTAAACGCCACTTATAATACTGCTAAATACAACCTTATGTGTTTTAAGTAAGGTAGCATTTCACGTGTATATTTGTGTTCTAAGGACGTTACGGAACTTTACACCAAATATTTTTGTGTAAAATATTGCGAAATATTCCCGCAAATGCAGTTCATTGCGTGCTCTCGTGGTAACAATGTAGTTAGAACTCAAATTTAATACGTATTGTATGATTGTTTTTTGATAGATTATGCCATAACAAGTACGCACATTTTCAAAGATGTACAGAAGTACCGGAGTTATAAGCGATGGTGCTCAAAGCACGTCAAAAATTCTGGTGCGCCTGACATGTTTTTCTACTTTATTCTCTGTTCTATGATCAGTCCATAGACATCATTAGACTTGCACACAAATAATCATGACGAATTATACTTTTATACCTTATCTTAAACAAAATATATTTAATATCAGTAAGTGTTTTTGGTTTTCATTGTTGCCAAGTTGTTTACAAAGCCTAGTAAACAAAACATCCCTATAACCGCTCACATGTGATCAAAACATTAGCGAAAAGTGGGCATTTAATATGCCTCTGCCTACCCCTCCGGAAAACAGACTTGATTTTATGTACGTACGTAGTTTGTAGTCTCCCGTGACACAGATTTTAATCTTAATGCAGAAGTTGTAAAAAACTTACTTGGAACAAATCTGCATCATCAGTTTGTACAGCAACGGACAGTGGTTGTGAAAAACCATCCATTTGCACCCCGGTGTCCACTTTACTGGAAAATATACGTCAAAATAGAACTCATAAACTCCAAAGTCCCCAGAAGTTCTAAGAACTTCGAGTCAAGAGACTTAATTGTAAGGGATATAAGTAGAAAAGACTTAACAAAGAGATTAATGGGAAGTGACAGACTAATTATCCTTAAAATATAACTTCATCTTTGTGACAGTCGTCACTTTTTTTTTATATTAAGAGCCTGCCAAAGTGACTCTACTCTGCCTCATGGAAAGCATGAATAGAATCCAAGAGTTGTGGTCACCATACTCATTGCAAATGCAGACGATGCGGTATGGTGACCCACACTATGGCGGCCTAGTGACATGCTTTTAGTGATTTTGATGCTCGTGTCATTTAGAACTTATGAGATACAGTTTACTTGTGAATTTAAAGAAAATATTAATAATTAATAAAACTGGCAAGCAAAGAATAGTAATATAGATAGATAGATATAAAATAAAATCTTCAAAGTAACTTCGTCGGTTTCGGGGCTATCGTTCACAGGGATTCATGTATATTTCAAGGATAATAATCGAAAAGCGACTGCCTCGGTGGCGCAGTGCTAGTGTATGTGACACGCCCAGCTTATGGTTCCGTATATGGTTCCTGTAATTTCGCATGAACTTAAATAACATATCTATGCGAAACAACAATACCACCAAAAGTCTGTGAGATACAGATTCGACGATGACGAAACTATAATGGTTCTGTTATTACTAAATTTAGTTACGGAACTCTAAAAAAACAGAACCTATTGGACGATAACAAAAGTGTAAAAACAGACTACGTATTAACTGTCCTCCATTTATGTAAGAGTAGCTGAATATTCTTGAGTAGTAGAATCTTAAAGTGTATATACGAGTACATGATTTGTACTTTTAAGCTAAGGTCTCGAATGTTATGTATGTGTTGTGTTGTTAATATGAACTTACTTCATACTACCAGTAGTACTTCCAGTTGTAAGCGGTTGCAACTGTGCATATTGGTCTCGATGCAAACTCTGTACGCTTTGAGAATTTTGTATTTGTTGCAAGCTCCGTCTTCGGTCCGGACTATATCTGTCCCGTTCCTGTACTAACTCCCTTTCTCGTTCTTCTCTTTCTCTCTCACGTTGCTCACGTTCACGGCGCTCTCTCTCAGCTTGCTCTTTCTCTTCTTGTTTCTTTTTGGCTTGCTGGAATTTAAGATTATGAAATTTCATTGATGATATTTCGCAGTCTTCCGTATTCTACAACGTCGCCTGTAAAAAAACGCTACTACGTGACGTACCACTCTTACGTCTCAATAGGTTATCGCTAAGCATTATGATTGTGATAAAATAAAACTAGTTTCATAAGTCTATGGGTTTTACGGAAAAGGTTATTGCGATTGTGTGAGTTGCATCTATACACAATTGTTTCGTTTTGAAAAGTGTGAATCGTCACACGGTACCTCTTAGATTAGATGACTATAGTTTAGTATTAACGACTTTCTGTCAATGCACCATCCTATCGCAAAGTCGGACTTACATTTGTAGCGTTCATGTGGCAACACTGTTTGCCAATGCTCATGCACTTTTCCCACAAGAGTTTGATTGACAAAAATTATAATTCAAGTTCCTGGAGAAAATAATGTGAATATTTGTACCACTTACAGTAAATCCATTGTAAAGTATTCTATGTGTTTAATTTGGTCCTTCAAGTGGTAGGTGGATTAAACAAAAATAGACTGTGGAGTTTCACATTCATAGTAACTCCAAACATTATTTTCAACTTCCAAAACACAGCGCTTTAACATTTTTAAACTTTTCTCTCACCTGATCAAGGTATTCTCTGTACTGCTGCTGTCGGATCTTACGTAATGTGTTTCGGTGTCGTTCATATTCGCCGAGGCCGAGGAGAGCATCGCCTGGTGCCCTTTCACCTCGCAACAGCGGGTTGTTTGGTGAATATTCGCCCGCCTTCAGCATCCCGGGCAGGCCTATGTAGCGCTGAAATTTAATAACAACCTGTTAGGCACACATTTGGCTTATGTTTGTCACAAGCTCGGGTATACAGCAGACGCAGCGGTGAAGGTATTGACGTAAAAACATCATTGTAGGATTGTCAGCGT
This sequence comes from Hypercompe scribonia, assembly GCA_949316085.1. Classification (NCBI taxonomy): domain Eukaryota; kingdom Metazoa; phylum Arthropoda; class Insecta; order Lepidoptera; family Erebidae; genus Hypercompe; species Hypercompe scribonia. Next base: position 4,187,263 of record OX438991.1, on the reverse strand, counting down.
TAGTTCTCCAATGAAAACTAGGCAACAGAACTTATACTTAACACTGTTAACAATGAAAAGTGTCGATAGAGCTTCTTAACTATACTTCTGCATAAAATTTACGTATTGGGCTAGGCAGTACATTAAACTTTTAGAGCAAGAGCCCGTGAGTGCCAGACCTTCGTCATTTTATAAAAGCTGAAAGTTCTTCTAAGTGTGTCCCTAGTACAGGTAAGAATGATCCCCAAACATGAAGCTGAGGCAGCGGTGGCTTTGGCAGATAACAGGCAACAAAGGTGTGTAAAATTCCATCTCAAATTCGTCATGATATAAAACTTGATTTTTTTATATTTGATTCATAATAATATCAAAACTCGCGTTGCTCATTGCCAGACAGTTAGTATGGTTCCAACCCTCTGCCGGGCACCCCTAAACTATTATAATTTATAATTATACTTACGTTACATTATAAAACCTAAGTTTTATACATAATTTTTTGGGAGCCTATTAAACTATGTTTACATAGTAGCAGGACAGTTTCGAAGGTTCTATCATCTTGCCAGACGCATTCAAAGTGAGCAATAGTCGGGAGAGCAAGGAGCGTATACAGTAACTAAAGGTTATATTATAAAACCTAAGTTCCATATATAATTTTTTGGGAGCCTATTAAACTATGTTTACATAGTAGCCGGACAGTTTCGAAGGTTCTATCATCTTGCCAGACGCATTCAAAGGCTGCGGTCCGAATTGTGCTCACAGCACTTACGACGTTTAAACTGCTAACGTGTGGACCGATTTAGTGAGCGCGCGATAACGATGAAAATGATGAAAATATTTAGATTTAATTAAAATAAATTAATTTCTCTGTAAATTTCTTATCTTAAAAAAAATGTGTCCTTTGGTATAATAAACACTAAAATTTGATTTACTTTGTTTCATTGGCTTTATAATTTTAATAGCATTGACAATAATAAACTTCTTAAAAATGAAAAATAATGTCAATTAAATTATTAGATTTTCGACATGATTGACATTGTATGAGAAAAATTTTACTCAGTATTATTTTAAATATTTGTTATTGAAATTGTAAAAATTAATTAATGAAATTTCTGGATTAAGAAAAAAATAAACTGCACAATTTAAAATTAATAACAATGGATGCGCAGTGAAATCCCGCAATAGACCAAGCGCTCTGTTTCATTTGCACTAGTTACTGTATACGCTCCTTGCTCTCCCGATTATTGCTCACTTTGAATGCGTCTGGCAAGATGATAGAACCTTCGAAACTGTCCGGCTACTATATAAACATAGTTTAATAGGCTCCCAAAAAATTATATATAAAATTTAGGTTTTATAATATAACGTTTAGTTACTGTATTCGCTCCTTGCTCTCCCGATTACTGCTCACTTTGAATGCGTCTGGCAAGACGATAGAACCTTCGAAACTGTCCGGCTACTATGTAAACATAGTTTAATAGGCTCCCAAAAAGTTATATAAGAAATTTAGGTTTTATAATATAACCTTTAGTTACTGTATACGCTCCTTGCTCTCCCGATTATTGCTCACTTTGAATGCGTCTGGCAAGATGATAGAACCTTCGAAACTGTCCGGCTACTATGTAAACATAGTTTAATAGGCTCCCAAAAAATTATATATAAAACTTAGGTTTTATAATATAACGTAAGTATAATTATAAATTATAATAGTTTAGGGGTGTCCGGCAGAGGGTTGGAACCATACTAACTGTCTGGCAATGAGCAACGCGAGTTTTGATATTATTATGAATCAAATATAAAAAAAATCAAGTTTTATATCATGACGAATTTAAGATGGAATTTTACACACCTTTGTTGCCTGTTATCTGCCAAAGCCACCGCTGCCTCAGCTTCATGTTTGGGGATCATTCTTACCTGTACTAGGGACACACATAGAAGAACTTTCAGCTTTTATAAAATGACGAAGGTCTGGCACTCACGGGCTCTTGGACTATTTGGGGTCTATGCCTCGGAGAGCACGTAAAGATTTGCGTCCTGCATCCACGTCGTTCCTGCATCTGATTTCTCCCCGGTCGTGTCGGATAACCGTCCCATCGGATTGTAAGACTGAGAGAACAGAGAGTGCACCTGTGTTTATGTACACACTTGAGCACTATAATATCTCCCGTGTAGTTAGTTGGTCTCGCCGTGGTCGTTAGGAGTACATTGCACACCAGTTTAACCTTTTTTTTTTAAAATTAATCAATGTAAAAGAAACTAATGAATTGAATTTTGTGGTCTTTTGGTCACAGCAAAGATTGACATATTTCGTTACATTAATACAAGAGTGCTAATAATAATAATAAACTACTATTCTTAGCCACAGTACTGTGGTCAAGTTGTGAACGATCGGTATGTAGGTGTCAGGTACAAAGGGAGGATCCTCCGACCATGCCTGTGATCATGCATGGTCGGAGTTGATTTTGAGATGTTGTATATATGTTAATTGCCACACGAATCTCTGTTTCGCGATACAGGATAGTAGTTACTTCGTAGTTCATTACATTCATATGTTTCGTTCATACTTCGTAGTTCGATGTATCTTCGCTAGATGGCGCTGTTGTATATTTTTCTTTGTGTTGTAATGTGGAAGTCGTGACATAGGTAATTGAAGATGACAATCTCTTTTTTGCAGTGACATAATTGCTGAAACGAGCGACCATTAAAACCTATTCTGGACAGCGCAGTTAAAGATAGAGCGGTGGTAAAAACATAATACATATAAGCCAATTGTTATTTTCAAGTGTTTCTGTACTTAAAACTCTTAACACACCGTATATATTTAAAGTATCTTTCGTTGATGGACTCATTTTGTTAAAAATGTGTTCTCATTTACTGCCTTTTGCGTAAAGTGTGAATTCTCGGTCAACACGCATTGTTGTTCAAAAATACGGAACTATCAACTATTCACCTCCATAATAATAGTTAAAATGAATACTTAAGAGCAGTCACACAAATTGCCGTCTAGTTAAGTCACAACCACAGTTACTCGCTCTTCTTTAGCGAATTTGAACGCGTTTCCTTGAGTGTTGACATCACTGTTGCTAATTAAGACAACAGGCAGTTACCATATCGTTGTAATCTGTTGAATATTAGCCTCTTTCGACGCTGATGAAGAAGAGGACAAAGTTCAAGTGGATTGCATACACTGTTGATCTGAGTTACAAAATTTGATGGCTCAAAGTAGCCCAATCACTGTCCAATACAAAGTAATTCTGTTAGAACGTAAAATAAATGGATAGCGCTATTTAATTTTATTGGATCAAGTTTAAAAAATGTTTGAGGACAATCATAAGGGTAACTAAATAGTGGATCTTAAGAGCTCGTAAGATAATGTGAGATCACAGTTACTGTTTCCATAATCTGAATATTTAAATTCACAGTCGGTTAAGTGCCGTAAGTCATGTTTAACTGAGCTGAAAATAAGTGAAACCGAGTGTCAACAACATTGTAAATACATAAACTAACAACTTAGCTTCACTAGGCAGATAGTTGGCGACGAAATATCCGTTATACTATAGACAAGAATAAGGGTTGTAATACATGAGTAGTTGTAACGAAATCGTGTGCATCACAATTAATTAAATTGAACACGTTTTGAACTTTTGATGTCGCATTATATGTCGATGGTTCTTTGTGTGTAGTAATTTTTGTACATTCAAATACTTTTCATATCATTTTGTCTTTTCTTAATATTATTTTCTATTTATTATAAGTTTGAAAATATTTTTGACCGACTTAAAAAAGAAGGTTCTTAATTCGAGCGTATGTTTTCTTTTTACAAATCGATAGGAAATATTTGTGATTTTTAAAGCGTTTTCAGAGAAAACAAGAAAGAAGTTTGTAAATCGACCTTTGTTCAAATGTCAATCTCAATACATTTTTAATAGATTTCAAAAAAGAAGGTTAAATTTATTTTTAAATGGATTTATAGAGTACCCTGACATCAAATACAGAAGGAAGATGATAATGACGTATAAAACACGACACCCAACAGATATTGTAAATTATGAATTGAAATGTAACATTAATATAGTTTTTTCGTTCAATGAGAGCAAATTTATTTACTTTTTTATATAAAGATCAAAATACCATAAGGGGAACAAGCATATCGAGTCCTCTTTATGCTGTACTATGAGTCTACAGGAAGTAAAAATGTTATACAGCCAGTCGGTGGCAATTTGTGTGCCTTGTGTCGGCAAAGCTTTATTGAAGCGTGAGCATGGACCATCAATTAAAATTGTAGCGAATCTAATTGCCCAATTAATTGACACAAGCATTTCGCGCATACATTCTCTTTGGTCAGAAGCGATAAAAACAACACGCAAACTGCAAACGGCTTTTGAAATTTACTTGACAAATTGGATTATGCTTATATGGATTAGTGTTACAAAATCTAGGGCAATTATAACCATTGAAACATTAGGTATATGTCTTTGACTGCTTTGAGTAAATTTCGTTGAATTGGGGCTTATGTGTAATTCTACATTACTAATAAGTCCTGAATTTGTATAGGACTGAACCGGTAACACGCACTGACAGAAGATTATCGTCTTAAGGCACTGTGGGATCGACGATGGGTAGCACCTTATATAGGGTGGGCCAAGAATTAACATTTGCGTCTAACATCCCGTGCACACATGTTACAGGAGTTCTTGGGACCGATGCTACTTGATTTTGCTGGCTATAATCGTAACACATGGTTTCAGCAAGATAGAGTCACTTGTCACAAATCCAACGAGTCCCTGCCGGTGGTCAAAGACATGTTTCCGAAAAAGCTGATTTCCAGATGAGGCGACATTCAATGGCCGTCCAGAAGTCCAAATCTATCCCCAGCAGACTTCTTTTTATGGAGTTATTTGAAGAATCGTGTCTAAATCAATAGACTAAATACACTACGTCAACTAAAAGAAAAAATCAGCGAAGAGATGTCGGCGATCTCGCGGTCTCTTTACCGACGAGTATTCGAAAATTTCGGTGCTCGCTTAGACGATGTAACTTTTATAAAATAATTTCAACTAATTAGCTTTCTTGTAAATAAACAGTTTTTATAATAAATATATCAAATGGTTTTTTTTACACATTTTTTTAAACTGTTAACTAATTCGTATAAATAACCTATAGAAGTCAAATAAAGTATTGGAACTAGAAGTTGACTTTTGAGCGGCTGTAATCCCGTTCCACATACGTTTGGAACTCGACAAATTTCCCGCCGTTTTCTTTTTCAGATAAATTATCACATTACATTTTACCGTTACGATTGTGGCTTAGCGCTCCTGGATTCTATTGTCAAAAGTAATTTATTATGTACTACAAATTAATACGTATTCAAATTCCGTAACATCATAAATTTACCCGCTTTCAGAAAGGAAACAGATTGTTTGTGAATAAATATTTCAACAAATATTTACGATTAATTATAATCACATCCAAAAGGCATAAAGTAATATTAAATTGTTCTATCCGGACGTAAGTTAGTAATGGCAATTATAATTATTTAACTCAGACGGTGCGTGAAAGGTCGATAGTAAAAGTGCAAAGGAACTTACATTTGATGGTCGACTATTACATTTTTTATATTTCTATGATTGGAAGAGACCGAAAGGTAACGATTCAGTGAACATAGACATGAATCTACCAAATCAGCGTGCATCTTAATTTTGAAGAGTATTCGCAGGTTTAGCGAGGTTTTTTATTTAAGGAGGAAAGTTCGCTGTTCTTCGGCACTTCGGTTCTTCGGTTTATGGTTATCATATGTCTCACTGACTGACTGCACGGATGATTAGATGACGTAGTGGTTTAAGCCGTTTCCTATATGCCTATATTCGTTGTGGATTCGTTTACGACATGGGACCACACTATGTGTGATCTACAAATTGTTATTCTAAGCCTGGTTGCTCTTTACGTCCGTATCATGCATATTTGAGAAGTCTGCTGCGACAGAGAATGTATTATTAGTGCGGGAGTTGTATTTTTAAAAAGATAACAAGAAATGTCTAAGACTAGTAGTACTGTTACGTGTGAACTATGTGAGCAAAACTTAAATACCTACTAGACTACGTTTAGATACGATCAAAGTTGTAAAAAAGTAAAACAATATTGTCTAACCGTGAGGCATTAAATGTGTTTTGTCACATTTTTTTTTAATATATTAATCTAGATTTTGCCTTTTTTGCAACTTTTGCATTTATAATATTAGTAAGATAAAGAAAATGTAAAATTTGCAAACTCTTGCTGGATATAAAGTTTTGAAAAAATACATAAAAACGTAATGACCAAATAGCAAATTTCCAGTAAAATCAGTAAAACCAAGTATCTTTATCTGTTCGTATGTTACGCTTTCATTGCTAAATTGCTGAACAATTTTGATGAAAAATAGTATAGAGATACTTTGATTTTTGAGAAAGGATACAGATTATTTCTTACCTGATAACCAATACAAAATAAATAAACACAGAATAGACGTAAATATTTTTTTAATGATTTCAAAATTATATTCCAAGATTTTTCTCAGTAAACTACAAATATAAAAAAAAAGTCAATATTTTTTTTTTGTAACATTAAGTACATACCTCACAAAAAATCCATTAAAACACTACAATCCCGTTCTACATTCACCACATAATAATATTATCACACACAATATCGCAGAAACAAATTTGTGAACCTTGAAACCGTCCTTGCGTTACGGCATGAGAACTGGACTCGCTCGTATAGAGTTGTTCGCGAAACTAACTGAAAATACCGAAAATCGTGGCTCCGCACGCGACGACCCATTTTTGAACTTACAGTGGGGTGCGGAATTACTTTATACAGTACTAGAGATGTATCTGTGTTAGCAGCTATGTATATTATTTGGCACATAAACGTTTATTTAACAGGTTTTCTTTCTTTTCTAGATTTAGTTTCTACTAATTACCTAACTACAATGAGATAGGTTTTATTTTTTACATTGTAGTAAATGGTTTGACAATAGCCAGATATGGCGTCATACCTTAGTATTTCATTGAACAATTTTTGACGTTGAATAAAAAGATACCGCGTTGAATGTCATCTACCCTTGGACGCCATATGTTTCAGGGTAGGAGTGACGATTTGCGCAAGATGGCTGGCAGAAGTAGGATACGAGAAGTCCAAAATTGATCGAAGTGGTATGCAATTGGTGAAGCCTATGTCTAGGTGATGATATTCCTACAGATAATAGGCGAAAATATTTACGTACGTATTCGAAGACAGGGCGTGCATCATTGAACCAGTCGATGTGATTTTTGCCAAAGTAATTTGTTGATATCCAATGGCAGTGTCACTCACTAGCCAGATTTCGCAAGACCAGGATTTCAATGTACCAGAAATAGTTAAACTATGTTCAAAACTTCATTACAGTTCATTGAAATGATAAGGCGTCATAAAGAAAAATATTCTTCAACTATTCAAAGATTTTACCTGTTTATTGTGTTATGTAAGTACCCATTATATACCTATTTTTGTCACTCGAACAAACGGACAGTTAGTCTGAAGGCTGTAGGTAATATTTTTTATATATAATATTACGTGTCATCCACTAATTCCTTTGCTTACGGCTTATGACTCGAGATTAAGTGATTTTCGTGTTTACTCTTTGGAACGACAGATCCAGTTTAAATTCTAAGAAGGTTATTAAAAATAAGGATCTGATAGCCCTGTCATAACAGACTTACGTCATATCAATCCTTTCTCTTGTAGACGATTTTGTAAGCCGCAAGTAAGTAGTCTAAATACATTTACTCTTTGGTTATTATTTGAAAATTTAGTTACATTTGTTGGTAAAGGTACATGTTTTATCTTTATGATATGGGGAGTAAACCAACAGACGTGTCACCTGATGGCTAGTGATTACCGATACCCATGGACGCCTGTACTTCAAAAGATATAAGTGGTTTATCATTTTTTGAGTGTCCCTCTCCTCAAACTAGGAGTGAGAGAGTTTAATCCTCCGCTAACTTCACTCATTAGGTGAAAAAGAGAAAGAGTTGCTTGATACGGGGACAGGCCCGTGCTTCACTTAGGTCCTCCACCTGGATGAACCACGAAGACTAAATAGGGTCTCGTGCTCCAACTAAAGAAAAGTACAGTCCAGAAACAATGAATTTTTAACCGACTTCAAAAAAAAAGGAGGAGGTTCTCAAATCGGCCGGTTTTTTTTTTATGTATGTACACCGATTTTCTTTTCATTCGTTGCACATACCTAATATTTAACAAGAACAGGAAACAAGGACAACTCTTTAGGTTACAAATTGTTATTTTGTGTCTAGGTGCTATTTACCTCCTGGTCCCCTGGCTACTAGTACCTGAGACAGTGGGCCGTTTTTGGTCGGTTCGAGTCCGACTTAACCACCCTTCGGTGCGGAGCGCGCACAGTACTAATATCTCGCTAGGTTGCCATAGTGTGAGTCACCACACTGCATTTACAATGAGTATGGTGACAACTCATGGATTATGTTCATACTTTCTATCAGGCAGACTACTACATACTAAATGAAATGGTGTCGTGGGACACCACTTAGGAACGAAGTTCCTTCGGATAATGTAGAATCGACACAATTTGCAAAAAAAATCGTGCTCAATATTATGTAGGTTTTCTTGATTTTTCTCTTAAATTTTGCTGATTACTTTTTATTTAAGGACAAGAAAGTATTTAGGAAATTCAGTATTTTAGGAAATAAAATAATAAATTACTTAAAATAAAAAAGCATCGTAATTCAAATTTCAACTAAAATAACAAAATATGTCTCTTTGTTTTTGTTTGACAACATAAAATTAGAATAGAATAGAATAGAAGATTAGAAATAGAAAAATAGTTCTCTCATCCCTTCTCTTTCTATTACCACTCCACCCCGCCAATGCATAGTATATACTCATGAATTCATGGACAAGCACGTGGCGAATACTCACATTATAGATACATTTTTTATTCCATAATCTCAAGTATTCTCAAGAAATGATACGAACACTCTTTCTATTTCTAAATGAAAAACGAAACAATTTCAAAACGCTAACTTTGACATTTACGAAAGCGCGTCATGTGTGCTACGTTTCATACTATCTATCACGCACTTAACATTCGTACTATTTCTACCTCTTTCTAACACATGACAATGCACATTAGACAAAACAGTAACATGTAAATTGATTTCAAAAGTCTCATATTTCCAGATCTGGAACGCGATCTCTTAAATGTGAATTCCGCTCAAAAGCGAACACAAGGAAGATATTTACATTTTTTTTTGTAATATAACTGCATATGTGATTGTGGAAGCCAATGCTAGTTACAAAATGGGAGCAAAAGCACCCGAAAAGATGGAATTGCGGAGTCAAGCGTGTAAATGTGATGTGTGCGGTCGAAAATTCCGTAACGAAAGAGGGAGAAAGAGAAAGGTATTATACACTACTCGCTTGTGTATGCGACTATCGCGCCTGCGCACGTCTCATTTAACAGTTTTATTCCACGCACTTTTTTCCACGGATTTTTTCTTACGGTTTTACTATCACATTTTTTTTAGTTCGGTCCCGCAGCAAAATCCCTATCCCCTCCAAGCCTGCCGTAAGGAATTTCGTTCCAAAATGCGTAACGCGAACTAAGCAAACGCAACAATTGCTGTTACACTTTATAAGAAATAATAATTTAAACGTTTAAAGTTACTCCTATAAAATAATAATCGTATTTTTTTATACCTATAGGGAAAACAACAATACTGCATCATAGTAAGGTCATCAAGACCCTACATAGTCTCTATGCTTCACTCAGGTAGAGAACCTAAGTGAAGCACGGGTGTGTCTCCCTTAACCCCGGTTTTCTGTGAGAACTATCACTGAGGTCGAGCCAGCCTATATGTGCTGAAGCATGTTTCTCACACGGTCAAAATGTATAACGCGAGAATCCTGAATGACTAGGTATGCAGACCAGACCATATATACAAACAAACAAGTCACTAGAAACAGTTCGTTTAGTTCAAAACATTTAGTAAACTCATTAAGTTTACTGAATGCTGTAAAATACGATTTTGCATATGAAATATTTACACTCGTACTTTAATGGCACACGAGGAGCTATTAAAACTGAAAAGCTATGAGTACAACCCTACGTATTTAGAATGCAAACTTTTAATTGATGTCGGTTCATTTTCGTATGTGTGTGTTTAAGTGATTTATAATTGAAACAAGAGAATATAGTATTAATAGTACAGGAGACTCCCGGTAATTTGACAAACGTTTTGCAGGGTAGTGTCGGACTATCGAATTTGTTGGATTATAGAGTACTGCCCAAGACCCCCTATAGCCCGAATTTTTTTACAAAAGAGTACCTCGTAATCCGACAAATTAAAGACAAATCATAAAATTCTATATGTTGTCTTCTGGGCTTGTGACGACATTACTAGGTATACGTAGTGCACAATGAATAAATGCTAAGCTGCACCGCTATCACACGTAGTCAAATTCAAACTAAGCAATCGGAATGGAAACAATATCTATCTGTCGAGCACAAGTTGTAACCTGTTCAATCATACACGATCTACATTAGCTAAAATTGTTTGATTGATGTCAGATTATGGGGGGGTCCAGATTAGACAGGGGCCGGATTACCGAGGGTCCACTGTATTCGAATAATGTAGAATATAAAGATACGACAATTTTGTAATTGAAAATAAAGATAAAATAAATAAATATTTCGGACATTTGACAAACAACGTCATCTAGTCAAACTAAGCAGAGCTTGTGCTATGATAACTAGACTGATTGGTAGAATACTTATATACTTTTTTATTATATGTTTTACTTTATTTTATGTAAATACATACATATTATGCATAGAAAACACCCAAACTTCGAAACAAATATTTGCAGATCACACAAACATTTAGTCCGACCCGGGAATCGAACCCGTGACCTCAAGTACAGCAGTCGCATTCACTACCGCTGCGCTACGCTGACAACTAAATATTGATACAAGCCCTATACTAACTGTTTTGATTAACGCACTATCATGAGTCAAAACCTCTTTTCTAAAGACTAGATCCAGCATAATACTAAAAGCTGTTGATGACGTATAAAATGATATCAGAGAAGAATACTTAGGCGTCTGTTTTCCAACTTCCCTTAGAACTAATAAAATAATACTTAGATTAATTTAACCCATCAAAGTTTTGTCTGTAATCCTACGCAGTACTTGATGTTCCATAACAATATTGCCTTTGTCTCAAAGTCAAAATAATACCGCGCATTGAATTGGGATAACGAATCGACTGTTATTGTGGAACGCTGTGTAATAGGAGTATAGGATCCATATTAAATATTCAGCAGAATTTGTTCGCAATACTGTAGTTCTCTGGACGAAAAGAACTTTATATCGATTTCTGTATCCTGTATCTGAAAAAATACGTGTGGCACTCGGGGACTGCCGCGGTAAAGCTATTGCATAGCATTTTTTATCAACATATGCAATTATAATATTTCGTCTAATATAGTCTGCCGAACTGAAACGACGTTAGACGATGCACAGCATTCAACGCCGCACCACTGTGCCGGTCAGAGTGGGGTGTTAGGTTTATTTTCGTTACGGAATTTTTTGATTCGGTCGCCACGCTCGAAGCCCGCGATAAAAGCTATGCAATAGCTTAACAATTAGGACTGACACTGTTTAATCTACTAAATCTAAGCTTTTGTTCCAAACAAGTTTTGTATGTGTAGCACGCGACTAGCATTCTATGAATAACTAAAGTATGACTCATGAACTTATGATATTTAAATTCTTCGTTTTTGAATATAGGGTTACCATCATAGACAACCATTAAAGAGACAGGAGGGGCATATTTTAATATTTTTTTAAGACAACGCCCGCACTAAGAATAAATCCGCGGGGACTTTACAAACATACAATAAACGGACACAAAGAACACCCAGATTCAGAACAATAATTTTTGGATCACACAGTGTTGTCCCTTGTGGGGTTTGAACCCACAACACTCAGCACAGTAAAAAGCGGCATGGTGATCGCTTAAACCACTTGGCCAATTGCAGTCATTACTCGTAACGTTTTATGACGTTTCTTAATGCGTCTTTTTTGTTATACCAGTAAGAGATTGTGAATCTAATTTACATGAGGTCGAGCAGTGGATAACTTACTCCAATTCAATTACGATAATAATATACCACAAAGACCACGCACTACTTCATTGTCAAACTCACATAATAGCTTTTGTTTCATTTATGTCATTAACCTCATCGGAAACCTGCCTTAATTGATTTCGTGTGTATTGATTATGTCAACATTTGATGATCTTATAATGATCTTTCCCGTTTCTATTTTCACAATACCAAGTTTATTTCTCGCTTCTCAATTATCAGTTATGCAATGAGGTGGGATTGTGTTATTTGAAGTACGCGAGGAGCTATTTGTTTTTAACTGATTGAGAAAAAGAAGGGTCAGTTTCTCAATTTTGTTGTACTGCCTTTTTAAATGACTCCAGTCAGTAATTATTTACGGACGAGTTACACGGTAGCAAAATTATCTCTGATGCGTCTTCTTATAAGGTCGATATTTATCTGACGATTAGGACTTATAAGACTTATGGCTTGTCACTTATCTAATCTGTACACATGCACTGGTTAACGACTGTCGTCTTTGTTTTATTATTCTGAGCTGTATGTTTCGGTGAACTTCCTTTATTTTTATTGAAGTTGTGCCTTATAAATCAAATAAAGACAACCTGCATAGCAACAAATGACGTTTTCAACAAAGGAGACAATCCCGGTTAAGCCGCTTGAACGCATGGTGACCTTAGTAGTAGACTCATGGATGAATAATATAAAAAAACAAAGTATTTTTAGACAAAACTTAGTACATATTTCATAGGAGTCAGCTCAGGGCCAGACGCTCCACGTTTTATTTTTATGTCTGACTCCAAAGTCGACGTCACGACGTCGCCATTTATGAAGAACTTATGTTACTTAATAACTGCAGGTTAATGCACGATTAATATATTAGTCGATCCTTTCAATTAAGTTAAATGTTTACGTTTTGAGTGGATGAATACTCAACCTTGAAACGAATTTCATTGTTTTTAAAAATTTCAAATCGAGGCAATAAAAATTGTTTGTAAATTTTCTGATTTTACACCCATTTTCAATGAATACAGAACTCCAACTCTTCGTCACCTGAATAAAGTACAGAAATAGTCTAATATATTCAATTGCGGCTCGATTATAAAATAGTTCCGTTTTACATACATCCATGATTAAGGAATTTGCAAGTTTTTCTGTCTTTATTATGCACTTAACACTGACATGTTCACTCTTGCATGCATGATCATTTGTAATTAATTATCTATTCACGTTTCATTGACTCATAAGTGGCTATTAGTCGATCACAAACTTCCTAGCCGGAGACAATCTTAATACTTAGACAATCTGCCAGACATGTGTTTGAATGACTCGGCTTACGCAAACACTATTCTAATACAGACGCATTGTTAGTAATTGTTATTCGTGCGTGTCGTTTTAGTGCGTGTTGTTTTCGATTAGACCTAGTTAGGAGAAGCCTATGTCCAGTGGACAGTTAAAGGCTGTTGATGATGACTATCTAGTTCATCTATCTTCTATCCATATTACTACAATGGTAGTAGTAGTATCATATATCATATCAACAGTCTTTTACAGTCCACAGCTGGACATAGGCCTCTTCTCCTTGGCAAGGAGGTTTTGGCCTACTATACCACGCTGGCCAGACAGGTTGGAATAGGGTTTATTTCAAGTTTTCCTTCTCTTTGTAATGATATTTTCCTGAATAGTTTGTTCCCTTAGTCGCCTCTTACGACACCGATAGGATGAATAGCAGTGGTAACACTATGTATTCTTAATCCGTCACCACATGGAATAGTAGCAGTAGACCGGAAAATTATAGATAGAAGAATAATGCGATAATATTGTGAAATTTCTTTTTTATTTCGAAACCTACCGAAGTGACTCTATTCTGCCTGATGGAAAGCTTGAATAGAGTTCAAGAACGGTGGTCGCCATACTCACTGCGGATGAAGACAGTGTAGTATGGCAACCCACGCTATGGCGGCCTAGCCTTTTCACGCCCCGAGGTGTATATATTATAGTAAACTGCGAAGCTGAGGCGCTCCTAGGTTAGATTGACTTAATGACTTAACATCCTCAGGTATGACTTACTGACTTAGTCAAAGTTCAAATGAATTACGTATTTCGGCCTTTGACTAAGGAGTTTTCGTCAAACCTAGTAGAGATGAATATAGCTAGGTTAGGTTTGACTGAAAACACTTTAAAGGGCGAGATTGAAATATATTTCGAGAATCGCCTGGAGGCTTTGACCAAGCCTGGGATAAACCAGTTCTTCCGTGAAGAAACTGTGCATCGAATTTTGGCTATAATATGTAGATTAGGTTCAGTACGGTAAGGTTTGCTTACAATCCAAAACTATCGATTCATGTTCTAGTATATAATCTTTTAGAAATGGAAGTGATTCATGAGATCCCATTTGAGCATGGATTCAAACGATTTCTAATAAAAAGCACGAATATAATCCAAGAGTAGTGGTCACCATACTCATTCGAATGCAGACAATGCAGTATGATGTTACACTACTGCGGCCTAGAAAACATTGTTTTGCACAAACATCCCCTCACTCCAAACGCATATAAGGTATACGCGTTTGGGGTGAGAGGATGTTTCCGTATTCCGCACCGCCGTGGGTATAATATACATAAACATATATTGAAAATAGTACGATATTAGCTATATTTTTACCGCATTGACGAGACAATATGAAGGCGCGGCTCCCACGCAACTAGGAGCGGTAGGCGAGCCCCGCATTAACGAAAAACATTAGCCAAATTAACTACGTTAGTGCTGGCAGTAATATATTTTAGACATCTTTTCTATTTACTACAACCTCATTTAAATATACAAAAATGAAACACTCGGGCAGTGACATTGTAAAAAGAAGAAGGCCCCTGTTAAGTATAAAAAAAGTTCCTTTCACTACTTTAAATTGAAGGATTCTCTTTAATACTTAATCGCTTTCAAATTTCGATAATTTACAATCTAATTGTTACGCCATTTTAATATTATAAATTAAACAAAAAAAAAAAAAAAAAATGAAAACACCTAAAAAAAAAGTTAAAATCTGTACAGCCACGTGTGGAATACGTTGAAAAATCCAAAGAAAAACAATCGAATACTACATACTCGTATTTGCATATGCACACAACAGTATACATTCAAAAACATTTAAGGTATTATGTAAAATTAAATGGCACACCGGTGTCTTATCCTAGTTTATTATCTACATTGCTTGCACAGTTACGCATCAATCGCGTAAAAAATCAGTAATTGCTCCACATATTGCTGTAGAATTTGCATAACTGCATGTGCTTATACGTCGGTTTAAATAACTACAGTGATTTATAATTTAAAAAACTGACAATATATAAAAACTAGAACTTTTGCGACAGGAGATGCGGATTGATGCAGGGATGACAGTTACCGTGGTAACTGTGTAAGCCTTACACTGTTGCGATGACTGTCATGCCTTTTACATCCCCAAGCGGGCTATGACATGACATGGTCACCATGCTGCATTGTCTGCATTTGCAATGAGTATGGTGACCACAACTCTTGGATTCTATTCATGCTTTCCATCAGGTAGAGTAGAGTCACTTTGGCAGCCTCTTAATATACAAAAAAAAACTAAAATAATGTTAATCATTTGAATAATTAATACTTAGATACAAGTTTTTACCTAGTTCAGGTATCAGCCCACTATAATCAAATTCAATTTATCTACGAGTATACGATAAAATGGTATAAATCCACACTTATATTTTTATGGTGGGTTTTTATTACTTGACACATCACACACACGGCCACCTGACTCCAAATTAGGCGAGTAACCAAACAGCCGACAGATATAGTTACATATTTTTAAATACATAGATATAGGGTGGACCCAGGATTCGTTAACATTTCGATCTAACATCCCGTGTAAACATGTTAGGGGAGTTCTTGGGCCCGATGCTACTGGAATTTGCTGGCTACAATCGTAACACATGGGTTCAACAAGATGGAGCAAGTTGTCACACATTCAATGAGTCCCTGCCGGTGGTCAAAGACATGTTTCCGGAAAAGCTAATTTCACACATGGACATTCCATGTCCAAATAGAATTCAAGATCTACCACCAGCAGATTTCTTTTTATGGAGTTATTTTAAGAATCGTGTCTACATCAACAAACCAAATACAGTACGTTAACTAAAAGAAAAAATTAGGCAAGAGACGTCGGCGATCTCGCGGTCTCTTTGCCGACGCGTATTCGAAAATTTCGGTGCTCGTATTGCACTCTGCAAACGCCGAAACAGTGGTCATTCAGACGAGGTAATTCTTAAAAAATGAATGCCTACTGGTGTATGGTTTACAAGTAAATAAACATTTTTTATAAAATATCAAATAGTTTTTTTATATGATTGTTACAAATGTTAACTAATTCGTGGACCACCCTATATTACGAATGAATGGCACACGGAAAAGGAACAGTGATCCTACTTATCACATAATTACTTGTGTTTTGTGGAAATTAAACTCACAATCTCTACATTCAGGATCACTAACAATTAGAAGAATACGTCAGACAGACAGATATACAAGGCAAGTCAAACAAATAATTATTATAAAATGTACAGGTATTTGAAACATACAACACGGTGACTAAGTTTTTTTAGGTTAAGCTACAGAGCGTGCTGTAGTAATTATGTGCAGTACCTGGAAAGCACGCTGTGTTCTGTTTTTTTTTTTTTAAACTCGGATAAAACAATGTTTTCTAAAAATGAAACCTAGCTAGATCGACTTGTCGCCCCTAAAATCCTCGGCATACTAAATTTCATGTAAATCGTTGGAGCCGTTTCCGAGATTCACATTGTATACACATACACAGGAATTCCTCGTTTAAAATATTAGATACACTCGAAAAACGTAACCATTCTACGAGCGAAGAAGGGTACAAAGTAGCAATAGATACAGCTCTCTTACGTCGTTAAAATATACATAAGTTGGTATGTACATAGTTCGATGTCTTAGATATTTGTTCGTGTATCTAGACTACAAATGCCAGTTGTACGATCAATGACCATGTTATCTTTATCATGCATAACAAATGGTCTTTTCATTGGTTTATTCAATACTTACACGTATTATTACGATATGAGGATACGTTGTGAATAATATATTATGTGTGTATCTAAAGAGTATGACAATCAATAAATTCAGCTTATCGATTACTGTGATCATCGATTGCTGTGGTCGTCAATACTGAATCACGATTTAATATGCACCTTGACTTAAATTAGAAATTTTTACTGTAGGTAAGAAATTCAGTCTTACAAAGTTATTCATGTAGTAATGTAATGTTAGCGAATATCGGAAACTACATCTGTTTTAGGTATATTAATGTTAGGCACGCAATGTGGTGTAGAGCTAGCGAGAATAAGTAGGCTCAATACTAAGGCAGCCCATAAAACCTTATGGGTATCGCTCTAAATAATATTCAGTTTGCAATCCCATCTCTGTGACAAAGCATCTTAATAGGCCGCCATAGTGTGGGTCACCATACTACATTGTCAGCATTCTCAATGACTATGGTGACTACAACTTTTGGATTCTATTCATGCTTTTCATCAGGCAGAGTAGAGTCACTTTGGCAGGCTCTCAAATCAAAAAAAAAAATGGAGCCAAGATTGCAAACTTAAGTTTTTCTAAACTATTATTAATTTTCTTCTTTTTAATACGGTTACTTTAAAAAGCGTGTTTTAAATGAACTGTAATTTACAACACAAAACAAAGATGGCGTATTTCAAATATTGAAAAAAATCATTAATCCTGAAGATCCTGGACAATGGAACAAACTATACAAATTATTGCATTGTCATCGGTCCTTGATAAGTATGTAGTTTCAAATCAACCTATCGTTTAAAAAAGGGATGATAATCACGTTCACAGATTACGTTACATAGAATCATACCCAGCTGATAAAAGCGTGTAAAATAGGAAAAAATAATGAATACTGTAAGACTTGGAACTATAAATATAAAATGATAGAAATAAATGCTAGCATGTGACGTTTTTGCGCCTTAACTCATCAACTATGAAATGCGTGTTGCCAGGAGTACAGCACCTTAGCAGTTATTTTTCAAGATCGAAAGTATCTTACGTAACAACACAAAGTACCTTCCATAAAAGTATTGGTTTTGAGTGCCATCTGAGTTGTATTATATCTACATTAGCAGGAGGAAAAACTTATATGGTTCCAATGCTTTAAAGATGTGTCAATGTACTTCGTTGCGATATAGTTGTTGTGTTGGATGTTATCGCATGTGTCATGCACGTCTAAAGTACTTGCTGACTTGTTCGTAATGGACTCTAGAGTGCCTTGTGATCCACGCATTTATAATATTACTGCCTGAAATTTTATAGCCGCGTGGTAGAGTATTCAATAGTATTTATACGAGTTACTTTTAAGCACTTTACAGCATGTCGAGCATGTGAGGTCTTTTAGCTGAGATGATGCTGATGATGACTAGCTACTACTTGACTGATTTGGTGATCTTCAGTTCCGGTTATCAAGTACTCAATTATTAATTAGAAGAAAACAATTTTAAACATTTTAATTAATTTTGGAAAGATTTTGAAAGATTAATATAACATGAGAACAACTTGGCTATGTTGGATTTCAATGTATCACATTTCTGTCACTGAAGGTCTACGAAGCCTTTGTTAAGGCTCACCACCGTGACTATAACGAATATAATTAAACAAGTTGCATGTCCATGAAACACATACACGCTTTTGTTTATCCCTGAGGAGGTAAACAGAGTCGTCTGAAAATACAATTTTTTATATTTTTCAATTTTAACTTTTTTAATTTTTAACTTATATAATAAGAGGACAAGGGGCATCCGAAGCCACGATCTCTGGCTCAGGAGTCGGGACCATTACTTATTTGACCAATAGTGCCATCTATAAATATCTTACTATGTAAGTATACAACATCGGCATTTGATTTGATTAGATTTGAAGAATCTTTAATGGTCCGCTGGTGGAAGTAGACCTCTTCATAGAAAGGTTTTGGACAGTAGGTAGCCCTAATAATATATGTCTTCTGGTCTAGTCTTTCATGTCTTAATATGTACCTATTTATTTACAGTTTATATACATTGGTACATTACTATGTACCTATATAAAGTCCATGTGGTAACAGATTAAGAATACATAGTGTTACCACCCCTATTCATCCAGTGAGTGTCGTAAAAGACGACTAAGGGAAAGTATGCCAGATAGCATCATTACAAAAAGAAGGAAAACTTGAAACAAACCCTATTCCAACCCGTCTGGCCAGCGTGGCCAAAACCTCCTTGCTAAGGAGAGGCCTATGTCCAGCAGTGGATTGTAAAAGGCTGTTGATGATATATAAAGTGTAAATAAATAGGTACATTTTAACCTTATACAATTGGGCTATCAAAATATCACGTTCACAATAAAATCCAAACAGTCACCATGACGGTAGCAATTTGTATCAATGGCTTTAAGGAAATTGCGCCCATTACACCTAATGCTTCACAATAACAACAAAATGACATGAAATTGAGACGCTTTGTATTATTATATATGTATAATAATAAGCCTTGGAGAAAGGCTAAGTTGGTATCAAAAAACAATGCGGTTAACAAACCCACTTTCATGACCATGCATGAGGTTTTCTATCCAAATTAATAGAAGTTTTTTTTATGAAAAGCCTGCTAGTGACTCTGCTCTGCTTGATGAGAAGCATGAACAGCATCCAAGAGTAGTGCAGACAATGCAGTATGGTCACCTACACTATGGCGGCCGGTGAGATACTATTTCGTGCCGTGCTTTAAGGACCCGAGATCATAGTGGGAGAGAGTACGTGCGCTGGGGTAGTGAGTTCCAGGTTTTGACTGATTGGCACGGTAAGGAAGAGCCGAACTGTTTAGTTCGAAAGCGTACATCTGTCATTTTAAAACGGTGATTTTCTAAGCCAACATGTGGTGTCCTGTAGAAGAAGAGAGAAGACTTTTGGAAGAGCACGTCAGAACACTAGGCGATTGAGCATAGCCATTGAGGTGACATCTCTTTGCAACTGCAGAGGTTCAAAAGACTCAGTGTCTTCAGGATTGCGGATAATGCGCGCTGCAGCAGCCGATCGAGAGCCTCCATCTTTTTAAAGCTTGGGTAATCGAATTTTACGATAAATAACGATAAACTGCACTGGGATTTTATATCTATGTCTATTCTATTTATTTATATATATTTAATTGTATAACGCTACAGTATAAAATTGTACAGAAATAGACTATAGTAGTACATATTACAAAGCTGAAAAGTTCGTTTAGTTTTGAATGAACGTTCCAATCACAGGAGCTTATGGTCTGAATTGAAAAAATATTATAATGTATAGCTCATTAATAGAGGTATAAGTCACGCTATGACCAGAACCGAGCACCAATGAAAAATGTCGTAAAACGGGCAAAATTTATTCATTTTGAGAACTAGTCATTATTATATTTGCTGAAAACCAAATTTAACTTAAAAGTTAAAGACCGTAATAGTTTTAGAATTGAGAATAAAAATATAAACAATTAGTTACAAAGTCAGTAAGTGAAGCCTTCTCTTCATTCATCTATCGAAGCTTTAAGTATTTACTACGCGGAAATGGATTCCAGACAGCAGTCAAACAGCTCATCGGCTCACACTCAATAAACATAGTAATTGAAACACTAACAAAATAAAAAAGAGAGATAGTACTTATGTATTTAAAAGCAACAATAGAATTCTTAGCCATTAGTTTACAAGTAATAACATTGTAATTGTCAATCATTTTAGTTTCGTAAAATATTGAAACCTCGGGAATATTGTTTACTTTAGCATAGCAATTAAAAATGTGCCTTAAAGTAAAGCTTAAACCGATAACAATTAAGTATCTATATCCTCAATAATTTATGATGAAACGACACTTCTAAGAGTTGCAGTGTAATATCACAGTCTTTACTCTCCTCAAAAATTTGCGAAATGCAATGCAAAATTTTCGAACCCGCTTTAATTAGACGTACATATAGATTTTACTTACTTTTCCATTATTCATTTGCACAACCACTCACACACTGCTTATGTTAAAACTACGTATTGAACATTTGAATCACTGGGATATCATAAGGACATCGTAATTGTTTCTATATGTATGACAGCATGCATTGTTTTATGTCAAAAACATGCTGCTATCATGTCGCCTGGACAGATACTGTGCGTGTACTAAATTGATACTCCTACGCGAGGCTGTGCGCCTGGTACATTGATGCGCTAAACTCTTTTGTTTTATTATTGCCTTTTTCACCCTTGCCACCTTAGAATCGTCGTCCACCCTTTCTTGTCTGACCTTGTGTGTCTAGACGTACTACATAAGTAGGTATACAATAATATTTATCTGCTGTGTTTTTTCTTTATGCGTCTAAAGGTTTAATTTTTGGTCCCAAGATAAACAAAGCCTATATTATAGGTAAATTGAAAAGGTTTAGTTCCTTTTGCGGCTTTCTAAATGGAGTAACTACAAGATTGGATTCGAGTCGCCAGTTAAGCTACATGTCAGTGAACGGGCAAGAACACTAATTACAAAAGACGACAAAATACATTGATAAAAGTCGTAGCATAAAGAGAAATCACACACGAAGAGATCTCTTATCTTATACGTATTTTTTACTTGTTCATATGTTTTTTATTATAAAATTTCAAGAATTTAACTTAATTTGTATTTAGCATGTCTGTACGCGATTTCACGCAGGATCAGCACGACCTACTTCGTATGTAAGTGCTCAACTTTCTTAATTTTTGCACTGCACGGAACGGACGGCATTGTGTCCGAATCTAAACACGTAGTTGTCCGATAAAAAAATCATTTCAAACATATAATACCTTCGTCTAGTTATTTCATCATCATCATCAACATCGACTGTTGGACACAGGCCTCTCCTCAACAATGAGGTTTTGGCCTACTGTGGCGCAGGGGATTTTACAAAACATACAAGAAACGGAAGCAAAGAACACCCAGACTCAGGACAACCATTTATTGATCACACAAAGTGTTGTCTCATGTGGGGTTTGAACCCACAACACTCATCCCAGTAGAGAGTGGCATGGCGACCGCTTAAACCTCTAGACTAACCTTCAAGTTATTTGCAATAAAAATATTTTTATCTCAGACAATACTTCTATTTATAGTAGTATAATAATCAGTAAAAAACAAGCACCAATTAATAAAGCAAGCGATGATTTGTGTATATTTGAATAATAATAAAATATATATTTAAATGTGGTTCAAAAACAGAATTCAACACGAACGGTTTAAGTCGCAATTAGAAATATATTAATATTTCAAATGAATATCCTGTAATGAGAAAATTTACATACGAGTATACCTCACTAGCAAAGAACCATTTATAAATAGATTCAAAACAATCTTCAAAAGAAAAGATAAATAAATAATTATTTTACGTACTATTATGTAAAATGATTGATACGCCTGTCAATGGTCACAATAATAGTCAAGTAGTCTTTAGTCAAGTGTCAAATGATCGACCATTAGTCAAAACAACATTACTAATTCATGTACGTACATGTATACCCCTAGTTTACTTAACTACATCATTATATAGCTGGAATAACCTATTTCCTATATTATAATTCCGCTCCCTTTTGTTTTTCGTTATTCAATTCTTCAAATTACCCCTTTGAAAAAGGGTATTTGTTTTTGACAGGTGACGGTCATAATAGTAAATTGGTCAAAAATTGTTAATTTTGCGCCTATGCCTTATAAAATAAGGAGCTGGGCAGGTCTTTTGCATAGTAGAGAGCAAATGAATAGACAGGACCAGCGCCGTCCATGAACGCGTTAGGAGTAAGAGCTACAAATTCGATGCCTAAACACTTTCAATTTTCTTTCTTTTCTTGCCTGATAAGTTTCAACAGCCTATTGCAGTCCACTGCTAGACATGGGCATTTCCCATTGCACGCCACTCTGATCAATTTCGGGTTCCTAGAATCCAGCTCCTACCAGACATATTGCGCAAATCGACACTCCACCTGGCCTATGGGCGTCCTACACTACGTTTGCCGAGACGTAGTGTAGGACGACTCCTGCAATTTGTCTGTGATGTCACGAACCTGAACGCTGTCGTGATTCCGTACATCCACCACAGCATATACATCTCCGTGACACGCAACTCTTGCTTGTGCCACTCCAGACAAAATCTTTAAATGATCTTCAAGTCGCTTAAATAAATCTAGTACGTTAGCGCCTAGTTCGAGATCTTCTTCGTTTATGAATAATGGGTGTCCAAGTGCATAATAAGCCGCTCTAACTGGCATCCTCATAAAATCTGAGTGTCTTTGTAGCAGCTATTCATATCAGTTTGCATGTGGGTTGCATCTATCTAGTTTAGTTGATTTGGCATTGACACTGGCTGATGCCATTTTGTGAGTAATTTATCTCGTTAGCTGGGGGTTATGCAATCTAAGAAAATCACATGATAACAATGGAAAATGAGTTTCTAGACATTTATAAGTATATTCGGTTTTAAATATTGGTTATCTCTGTAAAAAGTATCCATGTTACTCGTTGATAATATTATCCGTGATTTAAAAAATGCAGCTTTAGAAGTTTTAAAATCGTTTTAGTAGTTTACATGTGAAAGAGTTACAAACAAAGTCATTCGTACTTTTTTCGCTACTTGTTAAGTGATTTTCTTTTTAATTGGAATTTATATACTTTTTTATTTACGTTACGCTATATGTTCGTCATTTTTAAACCTCTTTCGAGTTATTTTTTCAATTTAAATAAATTGTGTTTAAGGTTGACCCAATTAAATTTGGAAAACAATTTCCATATCTAACGGTTGCAAATTGGAGAAAAAAGAATACAGTTTATTATAATGTATCATAATTTTTGTGCGTTAAAGTCATTCAAACATTTTTAATATTTCTCTACTTATTACGTTTATATATATACTAGCTATAAACAATCAACAGCCTCTAACAATTCACTACTGGACAAAGGCTTCTTCTTAGAAAGGAGTGTAGGCCGAATTTTAGGGTGGACCAAGAGTTCGTTAACATTTGAATCTAACATCTCGCGTAAGCGTATTACGGGGGTTCTTGGGACTGATGCTACTGGAATTTGCTAGTTACAATCGTAACACATGATTTCAATAAGATGGAGCCACAAGACACACATGTCTTTGACCACACTTGCCGGTGGTCAAAGACATGTTTCCGGAAAAACTGATTTCCAGATGAGGCGGCATTCCATGACGACCCAGAAGTCCAGATCGATACCCAGCTGACTTCTTTTTATGGGATTATTTGAAGAATTGTGTCTACATCAATAAACCAAATACACTACGTCAACTAAAGAAAAAATCAGTGAAGAGATGTCGACGATCTCGCGGTCTCTTTGCCGACGAGTATTTGAAAATTTCGGTGTTCGCTTAGAAGAGTGCAAACGTCGAAACGGTGGTCATTTAGACGATATAATTTTTAAAAAATAAATGCCATCTAATTAGCTTTCTTGTAAATAAATAATTTTTAAAACATATCAAATAGTTTTTTATATGAATTTTTCAAATGAGAACTAATTCGTGGCCGACCGTACATGATACTGCCTGTTTTAATTAAAAAAATTGTAGACATTTTTTTGTTTCCCTTCTGCGTACCTTTTTTACTATAGATATTTACGCTACGAGATTACGTACAATAATTAAATTTCTTTCGGTGTTTCATAATATCTGGTGGAAAAACAATTTGCTTTATTAAAAGTTATCGGTACAAATTAATTTAACCGTAGCCTTTTATCTATGGAAGGTTGTGATAAAATTTTAATAAGCGTAATATATGTATAACTAAACTTCGATTATTGAAACATGATCTATGACATTATGGTAATAAAGTAACACTACGTGAACGTGCACTCATTTCATCGCAATATGTGACATCCCAATGGAAAAAAAGAAACATTAACAAATAGGAAAAAAAAACTAGTCATTTTCGGGCACCGGATTATTGGATACAAAACATATCATTATGAATACCAATATTTCTGTAAAATAGTGACAAGCTTCAAATAAAACCAATATAAATTGAAGTCGCAAGGATCTACGTTTGTTGGCCTTTACTTTTTGGGTTCATTATATGCCTTTTCAAAGCTTAATGGTGTTTCATTCGACCAATAGTAAATCCTGCGTCTGAGGGTCTAGTGTGAATTTATTTCATATCAAATTGCTCTAGACAATAAACGCATTTGGCGTCACAACTGAGAAAACGGTCAGCGTGACGATCAAGTTGATATAAAATAAACTCACACTGGACCCTCTAGAGGTTCACATGCTACACGTAATGATACTTGTTGCACTAATTGTGTTACTGTAACAGTTGCACGTAAAACTCATTCGATATTATTCTTAAAAAGTACGACTCAAAAGTGGTCACAACACCCGAGAATTAGAAATATGTAGGCAGTCTATTTATAGAGGCTACGATCACCGAACATCAATTATTCATTCATCATATGACGACTCCAAGTACTATAATGGGTAGTCAAATACAATTATTTTTATTAGGTGTTTGATTGAAATATAGCTAGTTGCTTTAATGATAGAGTATCGAGTTACCTTAGTAATTAATGTTTAGATATGGTACAGTTTGGTCACGCTTTACTATATTTGTTATCTGTATAGTACCTAAATTGATGCAAATCGAAATTAACTTAAATATTATATACATACAAATTAGGTACAAAAATTTACACCCAGTTGAGTTTGTGCAAAAACGAGTGTCATGCCACTCTGACACAAAGGGAGGATCCTCCGACCAGGCAAGGTGCTCATGCCTGGCGGACGACGGCCTAACGATTGATGTTGGGATGTTGTATATATTCTAATCGCCGCGAGAATCTCTATTTCGTGATACAGGATTAGTAGTTGCTCCGTAGTTCAATGTGTTTTCGCTAGATGGCACTGTAGTATTTTCTGTTTGTGCTGTATGTGGAAGCCGCCACAAATTAAACCTGAGACCATGGCGTGTCACTCGAATTCACTATAATTGACATAAACAAAACCTACTAACTACCATGTAAGCTCCTGTTTATGGACGTATAACCTTTCAAGCAAGCGGTGCATCTGCTAATGACGAGGCTTTGACAAAATAAAACATCTCAATTAGCAGCAATAGGCTCGCCACCTGTTACGTGAGACCAAAACACTGACGAAAAGTGGGCGTTTAATATGTATTTACCTACTGCTCTGGGGAAACAGGCGTGATTATATGTATGAAACTTTTATAGCAATTTTATTTATATAAGTAAGGTTATCAAAGCACCCCTCTACAATTTTGATTCTGGGGAGACGGGTTCACAGGACGGTAGGTAGAAGTTAAAAGTATCCATGGGTGATGGTAGTCCCTTACCATCAGGTGACGCATCAACTCGGTAGTAAGAGAAATAAATGTAATACTGTCCATATAGCAAATGATTCTAGAACTAGTACCAGTAATATCATATCGTTTAACCAAAGAGCGCTACAACGTACTTTATTGTTTTATGTTCCAATTAGTTAAAAATGCTGAACGACCCATTAAATGAAATAGCAAGTCTATTATCATAATGTAGTAGCAATTAATTTAAATAGGTAATAAATATTCAACAAGCTCATATAAATGAGTTACAGTTTACAAATAGTTTATTCAAGGCAATTGGGGAAATCGTAACGCGGACTAATTTTCTTCATACTATCGTTAAGCTTGAAACTTATAGAAATATAATACTGGAGGATACTTAAGATTCTTTGTATGCAGATGTAACAGCTGTTTTGCTGTAACAGATTAGCACACCGTGTGGGGGGAGGTTAGTCGTTTCGATTCCGTCCCAAGGGCGTTTACATACGCAAAAAAACAATATTTTTATAAAATGATAATGCACTTCTAACTGATTTCAGCCACAGCAGCCAGTCTCAATGGAGACCAGCGAACTACGCAAGAGAAAATGTAGTGTATACATGTGTGCGCAAACACAGGCTCACTCTCTGTTCCCTTACTTTCACAATCCGATGGAATGGTGCAGGAATAAGGTGCAGGATCGACGGTTTTACGTGTTCTCCGAGGCACGGGGGTTAAGACCTAAACTTTCAAACTGCGGGTTGTTTCAAAAACTCAATAACACCTTTTGACTGGGATCTCTTGATCTCTTGATCGATCGCCAACGAGGCAGTTTGTTTAAAATAACTGACATATAGTAAAAGAGAAGGCTAGACCCAATTATGTATGAGTTAGTAATTACTTTAATATGTGTCATAACCATTACTAAGTTAAAAGCAGCTGTGTACTTAATAAAAACTCTCATGAGAATTCTTATTTTCAATACTACCTGCCTATTTTATTTTATTTTGAGAGGCTGCCAAAGTAACTACTCTTGCGAGTCACAAGGGAATGAGTCCTTTACATTAATATATATCAATAACTGTAATGGTACATACCCTTATATATCTCTCTAGATCTGCCGGTATAAAATCGTCTAACTCTTTCTGATTTTCTTCATGATTTTTTTCTTTCTTGTCTTTTGCACAGGCATTATGCTCCCTTAATACTTTGTTGGCAGAAAATTTCACTTGCTTTCTGAGTTTATTAGGATTTTTTTCATTTTCTTTATTACCATCACCAGGCTAAAACAAACGACAAGGATTTAAAGGCTATTCAAGCATACACTTTTTAGAAACTTACTAGTGAAACCTAGTTATTATCACAACATACTCAAGTCTGTTAGGAAGACCAGAAAACCATTTTATCTTGTAGTAAAAACACATCATAATCGTCTCGCACACGGTTGTCTGATCCTGAGTTAGGCAGAAACTCTACTAATATTTCTATTTACATGGATATTGTGTTTAAATTATACCCTAAACTATATTAGGACTGGGTCAGAAATGAACTCAGAATGTCTGAGTTATCAGTCGGGGTCAGTAACCACTACACCGATAGGTTTAAAACGTTATAGCAAAATCCTTTAATGTAAACGTACGTCTTTTAGCTGTAAAACCCGATATGCAAATATATAAATGTCATTTATAGAACGTTTAGCAGGTAGAAAATATCTTTTAACACAGACACTAAGAATTAATTTGATAACTATATAGACTATTTAAAAATTTAAACTGTTGTAACCCAGTTAGAATTTAGTGTGTCAACTAATATATTCCCATATGTTTTTTAATGAAATATTAGGCTAACATGTAGTTGAGAAACAATAGTCTGAAGTATTGTAGTCAATTATGCTATATCTGACCTCGATGACTAACTATATACAAACTCCAGTAATGTTCTCCTGTTCTAGTACATTGGGTAATACAAACTATAGTGCAATGAACTGTTGATGGCTAATCAATAGTTATTGGCAGTTATGTCTGTCTGAAAAACTATGATGCAGTAATGTTAAAGGTTGACAGATACAATTTATACAATTTGATTTACTGTTTTAGTTGAAGCACAGCTGTTATTTTAAATTCTGCCAGATATATTACCAGTCAAATACCGAATAACGAAGCACCGAATAATCGGAAGCTGAAAATTTGGTGACACTTAGTACTTTTCGCAGATGGGATATTTAAACCTGGATCACAAAGGTGAAATGAGGACGCGCCGTGAGCGCTTTTATTTTATTTGTAATTGGGGTGCACAACACACTTTATTTATGAATTTTTTTTAAGGTTTATTTGTCATTTTTCAGTAGCAGTATGCACAGTGAAGGACTAATTAATAAGTTAGCAGGTGTAACGTGAAGAAAAAACGATAGTTTTAATCGTCATAATAAATGGAAACAATTTGCATATACTTTCTTTTTATGAACTTTTTTCCAAATTAGGCTGAGGTCTGCTTTAAGTCTACTATGACACCGTTGAACTTCGATTTTATTATGTGGAGCGACTGCTTTCAGAACTATATTACGGAAGCATTTGGTAAAGTCAAAGGTCTATGGAAAGACTGTTATTTACATTATTACTTATAATGTGCATTTTTTCAAAATATTTTCCACTATTCGGTATTCAGCTTAATATTGTAAACTATTCCGCTGAATAGTGGATAAGGGAAGAAACAAGGTGAATATAATAAATAAATTATATTTATTTCTGTAAGTAAATTCTTTACACATCAGACTTTACTTCTAGAAGGCGGCGCCATATTGTAAGATTAATTCTATATAAAAATGCAGAATAAAACCACAGAAGGGTAGCACCCTTATTAAGGTCAGTGAATATATATTAAACAAAAAGTAAGACAGAACACTATAGGGTCTAGGATGGCCTTTTGAACAAAGGGGTATAGTTTAGATTAGGCATCTGTATCTAATCTAAACTATACCCCTAATCTAATCTAATAACTATTAATAAAGTAGACAAATAACAATCTGTGTTGAATTATAGGTATTATGAGGTAGTGGTCATCAATGTCTGTGGTTCAAAATATCTGAATTAGCAAGTTATAAAGATAGAAGTGAGAGGCTGTCCCTGCCTATTCTGAAGCATAAAATGGGAGTTTATATTTTAGTACAGCAAAAATCAAAGAGATTTTATAAATACTAACCACATATTACAAGTATACTTTACATTAAATTACTCAAAAAAAAAATCATTATCATAAGCCAGTAGCAGACCACTGCTGAACACAGGCCTACCCCAAGGCACATCACATAGTCCTGTGTTACTTATAGTATCCAGCCTCCGTCAAAAAAAGAATTAAAAATAATTTTAATAAAAAAATTATTTAAATATAATTAAAAATAGTTGAAATCACAATGACCAAAACAACAAATGATAAACATAAATGTGTGACAATGGAAGTCCTTAAAAAGTTACAACAAAGTACATTTACTTCACAAGTATGATCAAAAAAGTTTTTATGTGTGTAAAGTAAATAAACCAACCTTTTTCGTCCGTTGATAGATGAACTATAACTGTTTTTATAATCAACCAATAAATTACATTAAAACACTTAGAAATACAAATTAATGTGAAAAACAGCACTGTTTTATCAAGATCACATATGACTTTTATTTTAAAAAAAGAACCGCTGCGGAGAGTACAGAATCAATACAACGTCGCAACACAACTGATAGAGTTGAGAGCCGAAAAATCAATAGCATATTGACACATACAAGCAACAGGTATCGTCTAGTAAACAATGTGCTTTAAACTTACTGTGTAGTCTGTCGGTGGTGGTGCAAGACCCAGATACGTTTTCTCCAACTCTATCTCACGCTTTTTCACTATAATTAGCCTTTCAATATCAGGTAAAGATAACATTGTACGCTTGTACACGCTCTGGCGAAAGTTATACTTTCCGCGGGCTTTATCTACCGGTATTTTTCTTCAAGATAATGTGCAAGTATTAAATGTGTGAGAATAATTTAAAATTATACACCAATATATTGCTATTGTTCAGTGTTATTTTCACTGTATTTGATTTACTTTGGTTTAAAATTAAAACGTTTGTGAAGGAAATTTAAATTTGACACTGTTTAGTTTTTGACATTAGCTATCGTGTTGCTATTACATTAAATAATAATTGAAAAACTAAAAAAGAAACTGTTATCACAAAATCTCTTGATTTTCCTGTTTTTAATCCTTCTGGTTTTATATTAGTAGTGTTTATAAATTAAATAAAATAGTTCTTTAATAATCTGTAAAATAGTAGGCTTTCTACCAAACTTGTTACTGATAATGTTACCTGTTATCGGTCAAATATACCGAATGCGTCAAAATAGACTATAACCTCAAATATAACTCAGTACGTACACGACAACTAGTGCTTAAGTGTCGTGTTATATTTCTAAATAAAATAATTGTTAAATTCTTACAAGATAAAATCTAACACATTTACGTATGTCTATGTACGTACAAGCCCATGATTATTGAGTTGTTTTATATTTCTTTTGTGCTGCATTTTACTCAAAACAGTAATATTTATTATGGATCTGAATTACGAGAAGAAAGTTGCTGAATTAAAGGAAAAGATACAAAATTTTCCTGATTTTCCCAAGCCAGGCATTTTATTTTGGTAAATAAATATACTTCTCTTTTTATAATACAATAAAATCGTTTAAATGTGTAAACTAGTACCATCTGTTGTCGAATAGCGACTTTAGTTACTGAGAGTTTATTTAGTTTAAAATAATTTGTTGAAATTTGTTGCCGGCCGTGCTGTTATTAAAATATATGTATTTGCCTCATCTATACATATATATTAGTTGCCCTGTCTGAGTAATTCATCGATGCAGAGCCTAAACCACTGCGACTAAAAACTTAAAAAAAATCGCCAACTGATGCTAGATATGTTATAAACACCCAATAAGAAGGAAATTTCGTTCTTGAGAGGGTAAAAATACGGGATGCACAGTTGTATGGCAGTTTGTAATTATCAAAGTTAGCAACGCAACGTAAGAAGTAATCACGCGAACGAATGATACGCGTTATGATACTCTGGTGGAAGTGAATCTTGACATCTATGTTAAAAGTTAAATCAATTGTTCAAATGATAGGTACAATTTTTCGTAATTATCATATTGCGATTGAATAGGTTTACGATCAAATTGAAACACACAAATAACGCATTTAAAAAAAAATGTATACATTCGCTCAATATGCCGCCGGTGAGCAAAGTACAGACTAAAATGAGAATACGCACTAGCCAATTGCTCTTTCTGCAATTGCAATTCTCAGCATGGACCAATGCCATTTTATTTCAATTAGGCGATCTGGGCAACTAGTAATTTAACTGTACAAGAGACGAAAAGTCCATTCATACTGTGCTTTAAAATTTTGTGTAGATGGAGTTTTACCAAACCTTTTTACAATGAAGTTACGTTAACAAACAGAATACGATCGAGTTTCAGACACCATAAAAATATACTGAAAAATCTTTAAATTTCGTTTTTTATTGCTGTTGTCTGAAAATGATTTGAGGAATTACTATTTTTTGATTAATCATCCGCCCACGACTGATCGCATCTATACTAATATTATAAAACTGAAGTTTATTTCTGTAGCTAAACTCGGTAATCTCAAGAACTGCCGGTTCGAACAGTAAATTTTTTTGGATAGATCGGGGAAGACTCTAGGGCTTAGAGTCTAGGCAATATAATTTCACATTTCGACCAATAGGACAGAGCATCAATAACTAATGTTGCCAAACGGAGCATATTTATTCTTTTTGAGGATTTAAATTGTTGGTTACGTAACAATTGTGTATGTTATCATTCATGTTTCTCTTAAATCGTTTTCAAGTACCTATATGATCTAATAATTGGAGACTGCATCTTTATCTTTTAAAATCTCCGTCTCTTGTGTGACACAAGGGAGTTTAATATATACGAATTTTGAAGCTATAAACTTATCGGTTGTTATATCTTTTTGACTTCTGACCTCTTTAAGGTCACAGAACATCACATGTCTGAGGTCCGATGAGCGGAACTGTGCATGTAACTATACGTATTGTTGTCAGTTATTTACTTCCTCTGGACGTGGTCATAAATCGTTGAAAAAGAATAACAATAGCTCTTTTGTATTAGCCACGGGATAATAATCAGTGCGGAGCGAAGCATCAGTATTTAAGGTCGCCTGATTTATGACCAACACAGCAACGAGCAAATAATTTTACTTTAGTACATGCCTACTTTTCGAGCACGTTAAGCCGACCGCGGCTTACGACGACCATACGATGATTTGACAATCGTTATGGGTAATTGAAGACCTAAAAACTCCGGCAACAGTTTTTCTACAGAACTTCGATATCGTCTAGTACTTTGGTTGTGAAGGTCTGATAGCAGTCGCTCAGCGTAAAAAAAAATGTAATTCAGCCGCATCCTGGTGGGCTCAAATCCGAGCCCAACCTAATTTGAGAAAATAGCTATTAGGAAATACTGTACAGACTATTCATAGATCATAAACGTATCTTTATAGTTTTACTATGAGATTAGATCCAATAGTTACCAAGTTTAATAGATCAGAGTTACAACTAAAAGTTGTAAAGCTTAATCCACTAACCACTAACAAACTATTAGAATAATAGTCTAAATAATAATAGTCTTAGAAAATCTGCGCCTAGTCTGGGCATAAAATTATTTGTCGTTCATAAATAAAAACTGTTTCCCAACTTGATCCATCAGAATACCACATCAAAAAGTTCCTGGCGTGCGTTTTACACAGTATAGGTTGTAGCAAGAAGCAACTGGAGACCTGCCAAATTTTCATTCCATTCCAGAAAAATCCATAACTGTAACAAGTTGTGCCAAGTATTGCGGAAGCATGGGTGGCATACCCATTTATGTATGTACATATATACTTCTGGTTTCTCGGCAATTTAAATTTTAAATTATTGATTACGTAGCTCCGTCGAAGATATAATAAATCTTTATTGATTTTTTGAAATGAATAATAGTGTGCTACGCTTACTTTAGCATAAGTTGGTGTGAAAACGATTTATTCCACGAAAACGCGTGTTGAATTACACCTTGCGGCACTCGTACGGCAAAACTATTAATTTGACGAAAAAGTTGTAGAGGCATAGTTTGCAGAAATTTTTCTCTAGTTAAATTTTGTATATCTATAAAATTACCAATTTTCAAACCTCCCGGTAAACTTTTAGAAAAACCCCTTATTTTACACCAAGTGACTGTACGAAGAGGGATAGAAAAAATACTTTTACTTAAGCGAAATCCTTTGTATGTGTGTATGTGGTCTTGGAAAAATACTAGCACTTAATTTAATTGTGTAGCTATGCTCGACGAAAAATACAATAATGAGTAGGTATAGCCTTCAAGGTCGATTGTGCTAGTCAACTGTGAATTTTAAAACATACCTACTGCCATTATCGCCTGGATTTGTTTTTGTCATTCTTAATCTAATACAGAATATTCGGTTCCTACCAATAAAAAAACAAATCATGAATGATTATAGCCTTATTTACTTTGTTGGTCTATATATTTTTGTAGCAAATAATAATAACTTACTGACTGTCGCATGCGAATTGCTCCTCTAAATGTAGATTTTATCAACAATCTCTCCATATGTCATATAACCAATGTGCTTTTTATGGCAACCCTCGAAATTTATTATCTATCTAATAATAAACAAAGCAATATCAAAACTGGATCACAAATAGTAATATATCGAAAAATAGGCTGGATAATTACTTGTGGGACAGTTGGGTAGTCATAATGCACACCAGACAAAAACTGGATGACCTCGATCTCGATGATCTAATTGATGACCTTAACATTGACCTCTTATTCTGAGAACTCAATTTTTGTGTATTACAGGGACATATTTTCGGCAATATCCGACGGCGCAACATGCAAGCTACTTCAAAACTTATTAGTTCAGGTTATAAAGGCTAAATTCCCGCAAGTGGAATCAATTGTTGGGTTGGAGTCGCGAGGTTTTCTATTCTCTTTCTCACTGGCGAATGAGCTTGGAGTTGGGTGTCTACCTGTCAGGAAGAAAGGAAAGCTGCCTGGAGAGGTCGTGTCGTATAAATATGACTTAGAATATGGTTCAGTAAGTAAACTCTTTTTTTTTAATTTTATTTCTAGAGCCTGGCAAAGCGACTCTACTCTGTCAGATGGAAAGTATGCATAGAATTCAAGAGTGGTGGTCAACATATTTGTTGCGAATGCGGACAATGCAGCATGGTGACGCACACTATGGCGGTCTAGTGAGATGCTTTTTCACGCCCCGTTTGGGAACGTAAAAGGCATGCCTGTCAGTGCAAGGCTTACACACTTACCACGATAACTGTCACTCCTGCATCAGTAGGTCTCCGCTCTCGAACTCATCAACGAAAAACGACAGCTCAGATGCTGTCAATTTAGGTTGGTCTACTGTGAGAGAGTGGTACTGTCCCGGTCGAACCGCCTCGATCGTGCTGAAATCAGCGTGACTCTACTACTTACAAATCTTTAATCTAATTATACATTAACGTATAATCGTAGATGTAAACCTAGAGATTTATTTTTAAAGCTCTGTCTTAAGGAAACGTAATTATACATAATTTGGCTTATAGTTTCTTAGAGCTAATTATATTATATACGCAAATGTGAGTGTGTATACTTTTTACGTTGTGACACCTTCACTGTGAAAACATACGCTTAGTCATGGCTGCGTGTTTCTGACAGTATCTATCTAAGCGGTGGATATTTTTTGTAAGAGAAACACTAAAAATGGAATACGACCTGATACATTTCGAAACAATTTGCACTAAACGTATGTGTTTGTATGTATATGTGTTGTATATATAAGTGTGTGTGTATGTATGGTTTTCCTAGCTAATTTCGGACCCGGTGGCCAGTCTCAACGGAGACCATCCAATAGCACATTAGATATTATAATGCACAAGTATGCACAGGTGCACTTTCTGTTCCCTCACTCTTAAAATCCGAAGGCACGGCTATCCCACACAACTGAGGAGAGATCAACCGCAGAAGCGACAGCTTTGCGTACTCTCCAAGGCACGGGTTAGTATATACAAGCTGGCTGACCTGAAGAACCGCTTCGGAGGAGGTCGGTTATAAAGACTGACACGTAAATTTTATACATACATATAGATAGCGTTTCTGGAAAACTTGACAACAATACAAACGCTAAACGCGAGCAGACGTCTGTGTTAAATTAAACTATCTGTCCCATTCCCTATTTTTTTTACCTTCTTCTTACCATCTTATTTCTACCATCTTATGTATAACGTGAGTTTGTCGTTGATACTTGTATTTCAAAACATAACCTAAAATTGGTACTCGTTGACTTTCTAATATTATAATAATTACGAAAAACTATTTAATTTTCAGGATGTCCTCGAAATCCAAAAAGCTACAATTCGCCCTGGTCTGAAGTGTCTAATAGTAGACGATCTGATAGCCACAGGCGGTACCATCACAGCCGCGAGCAATCTCCTCAAGTCTTGCGGCGCTGACGTCATCGGCTGTCTTGTCATCATAGAACTGACGTCACTGAAAGGAAGGGATAACATTCCAAAGGGTATACCTATACATTCCTTAGTGCAATATGATTAAGTTAAACGATTTCGCTAACTTAGTCATGCTAAATACACGTTTATAGACACGACGACAAGGTTGATATGTAAAATGATAATTATGTTTGTTAAGTTTTTGATTATGAACTAAAATTACTAAAACAAACACTGAATGTGCCATACTCATAAGATATTGGATGTAAAAAATCTAGTATTCAGTTTTGTCATCACAATGAGTCAACTCCCTTGGGGAGGTCTATGCACAGTAGCAGATCATTGGCTGTTAAAGATGGTCATGATACCTTAGAATGGTTTTTAAAATATTTAGACTGTGACCTAGTAGATACATTGTTACTAAAATGATGTATGGAATCGACCATGCATCTAAGTTACCGTCAATTTTTTTTTCAAAATTAGAAGCTTTGATTTAAAAAAAAACAATATTTTTAACGTCAAGAACTGTATGTTTTAATCCTCATCCATTATAGACGCAAAGAAACTTTTTCGGAAAATGTGAGATACTTTTTTTAAAAGTAGATTAATTGGTAACATTTTTTTTAAGTCATAGTTAAAAGCACTAGATTGCTATTTACAAATATACGATAGAATCACATAAAAATATTGTTATGGACAATATATATGTAAAAGTAACAACAAGAACCGTAATCAAACATGTGATAATGATGGATGCATTCCATTTCAGATAAGCTGTAATTCACCAAAGATAAAAGGTTCTAAATAAGGTAGGGTTGCCAGTTAATAAAATTCACCAATGAGGTTGTCGTTTACCAGACACCTTACCTTTTCTTACTGCGCTGAGTGCTGTGGTGTTGTGTTGTTCAATCCTCACATGGAACAACACGTTATGTGAACGCACAAATTGTTGTTCTTAGTCAGGGTGTTTTTGTGTCCATTTCATGTTCCGCGTGACAAAGGATATAAGTATACACTACGAGATGACTTTAAAAAAAAGGAATTTTCTGATCTGGCAACCCTAATCTTGTATCTGTAAGTGATTACCTTGTGGTATTACAGTAAATATGTATTAAGATAGCACAAATTGTTGTCTTAATACCTGTATAGTAATGGCAAAAACAACTTTTTAGGGATTATACGTAATTATGTATGTACAACATATGTATAGAGTATACATGTATATACAGTAGCACTCAAAAGTATTTTGACAACTCAATTTTATTCCATATCACAAAAATGATAAAAAAATTGTTTCCAATCAAAGATTATATTTGAAGTAATGATACGCTTCACAAATTAAGACACTTAAATGTAATGTATTTCTACACAAAAAGAAAACATAAAGAAAAAATATTTACGAGACGGCTCAAAAGTATTTTGACACGGAAAGTTTTTTATTTTATAAAATAAAAAAATATTATTTTTGATATTAACTATTAGTATTTTGTTGCATATCCATTAGCCTTTAAGACCGCTGCACAACGCGTCGGCATCGAGTCAACTAGTTTCTGCAAACGATCAATGGGTATTCGGCTCCATTCGTTACTTAGTGCTTCATATAAAGCATCTTTATTTGAATAGTTTCGACATCTTACGCGGCGATTCAGTTCTTTCCAAAGATGCTCTATCGGGTTTAAATCGGCACCTTGACTTGGCCAGTCGAGAATTTTAATTTTAGTGAGTTTCATGAAGTCTTTGATATGTTTCGATTTGTACTTTGGGTCATTGTCTTGTTGAAAATACCAACCAGGTGCCATATTTGCTTTAGCATAGGGTAGCATTTGTTGCTTTAATATATCTACGTACATAAAGCGATCCATAGTATCTTCTATCCTAACTAAAGATCCGACTCCGCGGCGAGAAAAGCATCCCCAGACCATAATATTGCCACCTCCATGCTTTACTGGGGGTATTTAGTATCGAACATCAAATCTTTTATTTACAGGACGTCGCACGTACCGTATACCATCAGATGACACTAAATTAAATTTGCTTTCGTCATTCCACAACACCTTGGAACATTCTGAACTCGTCCATAATCTGAACCGTTTCGCAAACGGAAGGCGCAGCTTCCTATTCCTTGCAGAAATTAGAGGTTTCTTAGTTGGACGTCGTCCATGTAATCCGAAGTCCTTTAGTGTGCGTTTTACAGTTGAAACGTGTAAATTCACGTCGTAATTTTCCTGTAACTCGTTTTTTATATGCGTAGCCGTTTTTCGGACATCACTTGTCGATAACCCTTTTATCAAATGGTCTTCCTTAGCGGATGTTTTTTTTCGGACGGCCACTTCGAGGCTTATTTTCAATAGTTTTACGTTTATTATAAGCTTTGTTCCACGAACTAACAAGTTGTCGTGACACTTTAAAACTTCGAGCAACTTCTGCTTGCGTCATTCCACTTTGTAGGGCAGTTATCACGCTATTTTTAATATCATTTGAATATTCTTTAGTCTTAGGCATGTTGATAAATGTGGAGTAATTATAGTAGTAGTAATTATAGACAAAAATATATGCAGTGTGAGTAGAACCGCTGCCAGCAAGGAACAATGGTTGTCAAAATACTTTTGAGCGCATGTATAGACGTGTTTTGTTTTTAACAAAGAAAGAAAACCAACAAGTGCCAACTTGTAACTCCCAGAGGATGAAATACAACATAAATAATAATATAAAAAATACTAAAATTATTTTGAAGTACTTAGTAAAAAGATAACTGTAAAAGTTGTCTTGTCAAAATACTTTTAAGCGTTACTGTATATACATGAGTTATGTGAACACCTGAATGTTCACAGACCTCATATATGTTGTTAAAATGTTTTGACATAAGAAAGGCCTATAGATTATACCAATTTTTTTTTAAAATGTTAGTACCTATGTTACATTTTTACAATAGATACATTTAATTTCCTCAGCTAAGTCAATTACTTGTCTAAGATGTGGGTTTTTGTTGGTATTGAGTTGGTTCGAACTAGGAATCACTCGATCGTAAGTTCAACGTTATAATCGTTACGCTATAACTACTTTAATGACATTTCTTATTTTATTACATTTGATAATTAATGCCTTTTCTGCAAAAAAAAAAACTTAATATTTCTACTTTTAATTGTGAGATTATATTTCATTATTATTATTATTGCGTACTGTACGTTGCAACTACTTACATATCAATACTTTTAATAGACGTAAATGTTACGAAACACTCCTCAACGTATTTTGAAAGATACGTAATTGTATTATCAAAAAAATCTTTGGTTTCTTTTTTTAATATCTATGTTGAACAGGAAAAGGTAACTGAACATAAACTAAAGGTCATATCATTTATATACAGAAGGTTAACGACATTAGAGTGTAAATAATGTTGTCCGATAAAACGACAAACAAGGTTCGTGTTATACAACCTCCTTGGTAATGTTCTGGATGATAGTGATTGCCTTTTTTCATAATCATCGTCACCTTGTCACAGTCCATTGTTGGACATAGACCTCTTTAGACGTTCCTTTGATCGACTTTGGGCTTCTCGCATCCAACATCTTCAATTGTCACTCCACCTGGCCGTTGAGTGCGGGCATACAAGATCAGCTGTTGTCGGATTGGACGTCTTTCGTCTGAGATGATGATGATGATTATTGACGAAACAAATTCTTTATACACTAACACTATCTGACCCGGCGAACTTCTTACCGCAAGACTTTTTTTTAACTTTTCTGCCTAACTTATTTGTGAATGTTAACCATCCAGGGCGCCACCAAACGCATAAAAAAACATTCAAATTGGTTCAGCCGTTTAAGAGTTCAGTGGCACATACGTACAGTAGAATCATATATATATAAAGATATGGTTAATTAGACTGTGTTACAAACCAATGTGGGTTTATCTTTGATATATACAGTAACATAAGTGTTACTTGGCTGTTGAGTTCTAAATCTTACCTGTCCGGTTATTTTTAACTGTATTATGTTTATTATATTTGACTTTTGAATGTTTGCCGTGAAAATATTTTAGTTTAATGATACTTGTATATAAAAATTAATGATTGATAACCATAAACATTCCTCATTGCATTTTTATTTAATTAATAAATTGTGATCTATTTGTAAATTTTGTTTGTTTTGTTTTTTTTTTTTTTGAAGTGAAAACTTCTTTAGGCGCGTTGAGCGTTTTGGTAGAGGGTAAAATCCTCGGTTCGCGTCACCGACATGCTAATGATAATAGTATATCTATAGCTATGGAGAATATGATATTATATATTATATATGAAATTTATTATTATTATATATTATATATGATATTATATATTATATATAGCTATATATGAAACATAAAAAATGCCATATAATTTTTGCATATAGTTTTAATTACTCTCAACTTAATAGTTCCGTTTTCACTTCTATCGGCAGTCCCATGACTGATACTGTTTTGTTTTTAAGCGTTGTTCGTAATGAAATAATCGTTTGTTTACATGGCAAAGTAACAATAAACCTTTTGAAGTAAAAACTTCTTTATGCGCGTTGAGTACTTCTTGGCTGAACAAAAATAATGGAACTCGCGTAACCGAACGTTTTCCATGAGTTATATATATAGGGTGTATATTAAACATAGCATGTTATGTATGGCGTTCTCTGTACGGACGCCTGTCTGAGGCGTGTGTGCTTGCGAGGCAATGGATATGATGTGGGACGTGACGGTCTCGGAGGCATCAAAAGCTTTGTAGCGGGCGAGGTAGCTATTGTTATGCATACAAATACAGTTTTTAGTTTTTCCTTCTGTTAGCTTACCTCATTACTGCCACCGACTTTTTTATTGCGAACAATAAAATATTTTTTTAAATGATAATGTACACTGTTGGTAACGCTGATACACTAAATGTTTTCTCTACATTACCCAAAGGTTGACTGTTAAAAAATGCCTTACCCTAAGTCCACCAATACACCAAAATTGCATAATGCGTCATTAAAAAAAAATGTGTGCGTGTACTAGCGTACACTCGTAAGAAGTGAAACTTCTTTATGATGTTATTTTTCAAAAAAATAATTTAAACCCGTCCGAAGTCGATGCAATCGCCACCTGGATTCGCCAACTACTTAAAACGGGCCGCAAAATACATTGGAGACATTTACCAATCCCTACTCCGCTGGAGAAAGTATACTTCAAATCACGCGTGGTAGGGATAAGAAAAAGATGGCGCGTAACGAAAAAATGTGACGCGTAACGAAAAAATGTTACACTAAATTTTTTTCCAACCCCGATAAAGAAGTTTCACTTCAAAAAGAAAAGTGAAGACGAGTTCAATTATGATAAAAATGATACAGTTGTGGACTTCAGGTAGAAGTTGCGAAAGGATTTAGAACATAACCTGACCGTACCCTGCTGTGTCACTGAATTTATATTTTAAAACAGATCAGTTTTTCCTGAGATTAACGCGTTCAACCAACCAAACAAACTCGTCGGCTTTATAATATTAGTATATATAATATATTGTTTATACTATCCATGTGGTGATGGATTAAGAATGCATAGTGTTACCACCCCTATTCATCTCGTGGGTGTAATAAGAGGCGACTAAGTGAACAAACTATTCAGGAAAATATCATTACAAAAAGAAGGAAACTTGAAACAAACCCCATTCCAACACAGCGTGGTATAGTAAGCCAAAACCTCGCTAAGGACAGGCCTATGTCCAACAATGGACTGTACAATGCTGTTGATAATATTGATAATACAGTACTGTTGTATAATAGTGGTAAAATTATATCAAAATATACACATAAAACAAAAAATACATTATATTATATTGTTTTTTTTTTATACCCATCCAATGGGAATGGCAGTATGCAACTCTACAGTAATGATTGCGTCACCTGTTTAGTGACTCCCAGAATTAGAAGAGGAATAGTTGTCGACTTCAGGCAGAAGTGGAAGAATTGCAACATACCCTGACAGCTGGCAGAGAACCACTATCGTGATAGCTGCGACCGGTCCTGAACATTCCTTAACGATTTCCAATAAGTCCGGTGGAAAGCCAGCTAAAGATATACGCTGCTGGCCGTTGAACATTTGTTTAATTTGTTGTAGATCTGACAAATTTATACTTACTAATATTCTGAAGCTGAAGAGTTAAGTTTGTTTGTTTGGTTGAACGCGCTAATCTCAGAAACTACTGGTCTGATTTAAATAATTGGTTTACTGTTAAAT
This sequence comes from Hypercompe scribonia, assembly GCA_949316085.1. Classification (NCBI taxonomy): domain Eukaryota; kingdom Metazoa; phylum Arthropoda; class Insecta; order Lepidoptera; family Erebidae; genus Hypercompe; species Hypercompe scribonia. Next base: position 4,144,906 of record OX438991.1, on the reverse strand, counting down.
GGACCACTTACCGAGGGAGGCTATAGGCCCGCCATTCTCTAAGTGTGTTCCGCGGAACCCTAGGGTTCCGCGACATCCCTGTAGGGGTTCCGCAAGAATTTAGAAAAAATTCCAAACACCTCTCTCTGGTCGACCGTTCTGACGCGGCGTATCACGATTCACGAGGCGCAGCCGACCTTAGTCACCTCGTACAATTTTACTATGCCGCCACCGCGGATATCTACTTGTGAGCGCGAGTCCCTTTGATAAAAGCGCGCGAGTCCCTTTGATAAAAGCCGCCCCTGAGATTAACAATAATTGTAAACAAGCTACTTTCGGCTCTAATTTTAAAACGTAAAGTCGAAATTGTTTACACAGCATTTTTTGTATTTCTATTTTTATTTCGGCTTGTTATTTATCAAAGGCGCCGACTCGAGTATTTTTGAGAATGTTCGAGATCTGGCTAGGACTATAAAAGCGGCGATCGCGCCTCGACGCTTAGTTAGTCGACGATTAGTGTTCGGAGTGATTAGTACCTACTTGCTAGAAACAAAGTGTTTAGTGTTCTACTGCTGTATTCTGATTGTACATTTCTTCTTTGGACTAAACTCTTTTACGCAGTAACGATCGTGCGTTATTTTGACCCCACCATCCTGACATGTAACATTATTAATAAAGAAGAATGGAACGTTGGCTTACAGGCGTTAAACGTGTTGCAACAACATCTTCTAACGAAGCCGAATGTTCAAAATCAGATCGCGCGGAGTATACAGCAATTACCGATCCAGACGATTATGCAACGACGTCAAGTTCCACGGTTTCAAAGGCGAAAAAAAGGAAGTATGATGAATCATATATCAATTTCGGATTTGTTGATTCCAACGGCTCACCTCTCTGCATGTTATGTAGTAAACTGCTTCCTAATAGTTCCATGGCACCTGCCAAGTTGCGCCGGCATTTAGAAACTGTACACCCCGAGTCTAAAGACAAAAATAAAGAATTTTTTGTACGTAAAAAAGAACAGTTATTGGAAAGTCAAAAAACTATGATGCATGTAACCCAAACTATCAATGAAAAGGCCACAGAGGCATCATATTTAGTTAGCTATCGCATTGCACAAGCAGGTGAAGCGCACACTATCGCTGAGAATTTAATAAAACCATGTGTGTTAGACATAACAAAATGTATGCTCGATGAAAAATCTGCAAAGCATGTTTCTACTGTGCCGCTATCAAACGATACTGTTTCACGGCGAATTCATGATCTGGCAAGCTACGTCAAACAAGAATTAGTTACACGTCTACAAGAAACACGATTCGTCTTGCAAATAGATGAGTCTACTGATGTCGCTGGTCTGGCTATCTTGCTGGTTATCGTGAGATATCCATATGAAAGTTCTTTGGAAGAAGATATGCTTATGTGTTCACCGCTGCCCACAAAAACTACCGGAGAAGAAATTTTTAATAAAATAAATATATTTTTTGGGGAAAATAATCTCAGTTGGAACAATTGCATTGACATTTGTACAGATGGGGCCAAGGCGATGACGGGTATTACAGCAGGACTAGTGTCACGAATAAAAAATAAAGCGCCTAATTGTAGTTCCAGCCATTGTATCCTGCATAGACAAGCACTTGCGATGAAGCAAATGCCGTCAAATCTAAAATTAGTTATGGAAGAAGCGGTAAAAATAATTAATTTTATCAAAACACGACCACTACAATCCCGATTGTTCTCATTATTGTGTGAAGATTATGGCAGCAAACATAAAACACTGCTGCTCCATACAGAAGTGCGATGGCTGTCTAGGGGTAAAACTTTAACAAGGCTATTTGAACTTAGAGCCGAGTTACAAATGTTTCTTTCAGATACTGCTTTTAATTTGAAAGACCGTTTGTATGATAAAACTTGGTTGTTCCGACTGTCTTTTATGGCGGATATCTTTCAAAAACTGAACGAATTAAATGTATCATTGCAAGGTAAACAGACAACAGTGTTCCAGGCCTGTGATAAAATAACTGCCTTCAAAAGAAAATTAGATTTTTGGATTATTTGCGTTGGAAAGAGAGAAATAGAAAGCTTTACCTCACTCAATGAGTTTGTTAGCGATAACGATTCAGAAATGTTTCAAGATGATGTATTTGAGGAATTGGTCAAATATCTCACTTCGATGCGCGCATCTTTTGAGAAGTATTTTCCCGAAGAACAAAATACAAAAATGAAACTGAATTCATGGATTCATAATCCTTTTTTACCCAACTTACAAAAGCCCGAAAGTATGTCAAACGAGATATATGAATCTCTTTTAGATATGTCATCAGACACAAGTATGGAGGTACTGTTCAAAACGACGCCTCTCAACGATTTTTGGTGCAGAATTCGTGATGAATCTCCAATGCTTGCCAAAATGGCTCTGAATATTCTTCTCCCGTTCCCAACAACATATTTGTGCGAAACAGGATTCTCAACCTATGCAGCTACGAAAACAAAATACCGCAATAGACTGGACGCCGAACCTGATATGAGACTTCAACTGTCCTCTATCAAACCTGATATCAACCAATTGATGAAAAATAAAAAACAGTTTCATACCTCCCATTAGATTTTTTTTCTTTTTTAATAACTTCTATTATTATACTTGTTATGTAAGTAAGTAATAACTAACTGTTACATTGTACTTTTATTATGCTTATTAATAAAGAATACACTTTTAAAAACTATTGTTTTATTATAGGGTTCCGTCAAGTATTTCGCTTTCCAAAAGGGTTCCGTCACCAAAAAAGATTGAGAACCGCTGCTATAGGCTATTTATCATTATGCTGCGATCAATAGAAACGGAGTATCAATAAAAAATCTTGCAAAAACGGGAGATAAATATTCTCTTTGAAAGCTTCTATTACGTGCGCTACGTAAACGATTAATGTTTCGCCATTATAATGTACGAATGAATTTTTCCTCATTAAAAGTTCAAAAAACAGTCCAAGACAGCATGTCTACTTTTTACGGTTGGGTCACTATATCCCTTTCTATGGTAAACAAATTAGTTCGCGCTGCATAACATCGCACTACAGGCAATAGGAGATGTAAACGACTTTGCGTGGGTCAATTAGTGTAACTAAAATCACTCAAAATAATATCAAACGATTTCTTTATGTGTAAGTATTTATTTAGTTAAGTGTTACATAAATACAAACGTACACAAGACATCACAACTTTCTTAGGAAATTTAAGTTATATCTAAATTAGTATAAATTAATATCACATTTCTTTAAAAAATCATTGTTTTAAGTAAGGCAAAGGCACATTGACCTGTTTCTTAACCTGTTGAGAATCATCGGCTTCTTGGACCTGAACAGATTTTTCTGTTTTTTGTCCTTCGACAGTAATTTCTGTAGACGACTGTACTTTTTTGTTATTAATACCTACAACACTGATATTATCACCGTTAAGCTTTTGAGAGTCGTCAAACTGTTGAATTGGTACCTCAACAGGCTTCACTGGTTCCTCAACATGCTTCACTGGTCCCTCAACAGGTTTCATTGGTTCGGCTGTTGGTTTCTTTGACACTACACTGGGTTTGTTTTGGAAAATGTCATCGATAGTTCTTTCCCAGTCTTTGTTTTGGCTCTCCTGAGCTACATCCGATTGTTTTTCATTTTTAGTTGACTGCAAATTCTCATCGAGCGTGGGTTTCACGGTCTTTTGTTCAACTTCTTGTCCTTGTATGTCACGATTTGGGCGCACTTGTTGGTTATCCTCCTGCCCTATCACAACAGGGCTTTGCACCTTATCTTGACTATTTGGCGCTTGTGTTGTAGAAGATACTGGAGATTCTGTAATGACATCATCATCTACTTTTTTCGGGACCTGTTTGTCATTCACTTGAGTATCTTGACCAAATGGATTTTGGATACTTTGCTGGCCATCATCAACAGGGCTTTGAATATCATCCTCTGGTCCAGCGTACACACGAACTTCAAAATCAAATCCTCTGAAAACTGCTGGGCTCTTCAACTCGATGGTAACATTCTTGTGGTTTTCTCCACCTTCTATTATAGCTGCTTCTCCATTCTTGTCTTCTCTTCGGTCTTCGACAACTACTTGAGTAATGACCTCAGAATCCGAAACATTAAATGTAACTGTTTTCGTCGGCCTCCAAATAGTAGGGCTTGCAGTAAAATTTTGTTCATATTTTAGACTGCCACCCTCACGGCCAACTGTGAGGTCTTTGGCCGAAGCCGTAGCCACTAAACCAACAACAGCAAGCAGGACGTACATCTTCGGTTATTCACGAGTAACTGATGAATACTAACTGCTACCTGGTTTATATATGAAAATGGCGAGGTAAGGAAAATTTTGAATTGAATCACCGCGTCGGACAATTTTTTTATGAACAATATACATATTTAAATCTTCCTACAGGGAAAACACTTGATATGTACAGTCAATGACAAATAAATGAGACGTGACCGCAGATTTACGTATTAATAAATGACTCAGGAAACTCAGGCTTCGTAGTATTAACGGTCCTTTGTCTCATATGGTGAAACCACATAAGTATACAAACAAATCAATTTCTAATTAATTAATTTTAATAATCTGAATTAAATTAAATTGTTTTTTCCTCATTGGTGCATTTCGAAAATTGAAATACATATCAATACTAGCTGACTCGCACTAGCAACCTCGTCTACGTCTTCTATTGCACGCTGTGTGATGTTATTTAACGTGAACAATTTGGTTTATCATAAAAAAGGTCAAAGTTAAAAGATAGACGAACTTTTTTTAGAGAGCTCTCAAGAGGAATAAATTATCCCTGGTTTTGCAACGTTTTTCATTGATCATCCAGTCCTTTTAATCGTAGCGTGATGATATATAGTCTAAAGTCTTCATAAGCTATTGCTGTATCTAACACTGAATTATTCAAGTAAATAAACAAAAACATCAGATTTATAATATTAGCATAAATAATATATTGTTTATAATAGTTTTCAAAGTACATGAGAAGTACTGTTTTGCAATAGTCGTAAATATACATCATAAAAAACAACATATTACGTTATATGGGCCCTTTTTTATACCCATCAAATAAAGGTTCCGCACATGAAAATACACAACTCTAGAGTCATCATGGAAGGATATGAGGGTGGTTTCTTTAGTATACTCATACCAATAACAGATCTCAATGGTACTACAAAAAAACCCTTTATTTATGACGTGAACTGTACCTCTTTGTAGAGTATCTAACGTGATATTTATCCCAAACGTATATTAGATGCGTAGAGAATATAAATTACACTATCTACGTGTAGTTCAGATGTGGTATTTCCGAGAAACATTTGTAGTCTTGTCATAGAAGAATATTAAGATGTTTATGTAGGTATATAAAGATGTATCTGGACTTGAACGTAAACATTATAAGATACAAATACGAAATATGTATTACAGAATTACTTATCTTATTGTTAAAAAGAGAATTTAGGTTAAGGACTTGTTTTGTTTCTTCTAGGGAGTTCCTTTCTAGGGTGCATCTGGTTTCCCGACTACTAGTACCCGAGACGATGTGCGGTTTTTGTACGGTTCGAGTCCGACATAAGAAATATTAGCTTATAATTAAATATGAATGATCAAAATATTTAAGTAGACCTATGTTAAACAAATAATTTGAATCTAGTCTGTTTAATCTACAGTCATATGAGGCTGAAGAATTTGTTTGATTGATTGGTTCACCCGCTATCTCAGGATCTTCTGTCCCGATTTGAAATTTTAATTCAGTGTTATATAGCCCAGTTATTAAGGAAGGCTATAGGCTATGTATCATCACGCTACGACCAAAAGGAGCAGCGTATCAATTAAAAATGTTGTAAAAACGGGGGAAAATTATTCCTCTCGAAGTTTCCATTGCGTGCGCTGCGTAAACGGTCAGATTCGAAAAAATAATGTAAGAAAGAATTCTTTTCTTTTAAAAGTGCTTTTAAAAACAGTTTGCGACTGTATATGTCTATATATTAAGGTTGGCTCGCTATAATCTTTTTTATGGTAAATAAAGTAGTCGCTACATAACATCACGCTATGAGTAATAAGAGACGCAGAAGAGGTTGCACGGGTCAACTAATAAATAAAAAAAAATGTGTGCGTGTACTAGCGTACACTCGTAAGTGAACCTTCTTGAAGAAGTGAAACTTCTTTATGACGTTATTTTTCAAAAAAATAATTTAAACCCGTCCGAAGTCGATGCAATCGCCACCTGGATTTCAAAAATGTAACTACTCAAAACGGGCCGCAAAATACATTGGAGACATTTACCAATCCCTACTCCGCTGGAGAAAGTATACTTCGAATCACGCGTGGTAGGGATAAGAAAAAGATGGCGCGTAACGGAAAAATGTGACGCGTAACGAAAAAATGTTACACTAAATTTTTTTCCAACCCCGATAAAGAAGTTTCACTTCAATAAAAACACAATTAGAGGTAACAGTCAGTTTTTCAAATGCAAAAGCAACACAAGACCTCGGTCCTTGAAGAACGAAAATTTTGTTGCAAGCTCTGTATCTGATGATTGCGTAAATAATGGATTCTAACTAAAAGAACAATCATCGAGAAAACTTCGTTATAATAAATACTAGCAAACCACTCCGCCTTTGCACGGTATATATACACAATATATGTAATTGTTATATGCCCAAATTTTTTCGTTATTGAGTTTTAATCATAAGCGATATATAACTTGCTATATTTACGTATTTTTAATATTTGATTTTTATTTTAATAAGCTTCCAATTTCACTACTCTGCATGATGGATAGCATGAATAGAATCCAAGAGTTGCGAATGCAGACAGAGGCGGCGTAGGGCGTGGGCGACGTGGGCCACAGCCCACGGCCTCGCGGTCCAAGGGGCCTCGCGCCATGGAGATTTATGTATTACTTAAACCTAAGCCATGAACGCGCCGAAAAAAGTGCTTGCGTCGCTATCACACGTGAGAAATCCCCGCTGTAATGCACGTCACCACTGGCCTAAAAAAGGGTATTCCCCTGAAATTGCGTTCCTATCGCTAGCGAAGAATTTCCGCTGCGCGGCGCCGCCCAAAACAAAATAGGGTATTCCCCGTTCGTCAAATAACAGCCCCGGTGTACGGGACACCGCAACTTTTTGACGATTTGTTTTCATGCTGTTGGTCGTCAAAGCAAAGCGTATGTATAGTCTACTTGGGTTGACTTGTCGTGTATAAGTGATAATATCTTTTTTTTTATGTGACATTCTATTTAAGAAATTAAATCTGTGGTTTACTGTTTCAATACGCTGTTTTGTAACTATAACTACTTATAAAATAATAGATACGTAGTCTTGTACTAACTATTGATTTATTGTTTGTGATCTGAAGAAAAATAATTGTACCGGGATTAAGTGAAAGGTAAGAAATCATTTTATTTACACATAATACTTCTTTTTTTGACTTCAAATGTTTATTTTATTATCTGATCGAGGAATGTAGGTTTTATTTTCAATAAATTTAAATTAATATTTAAAACTTTATTTTTATAAGAAAAAAGCGTAAAGTGTACTAATTATCCAGTAGTATTACGTAGGTAACTAAACCCAGCAGACATAAAGTTACACGAGGCAGGGGAATTCTATATATCATGTGTCTGCCTTGTTTATGGACCACGAGAGCTAGTCTTATAAAGTATTATTGTTTTTGCCCACAGATTACTTATCATGTCAGGCTTAGGCCCTAAGAGAGATAGAGATGCTGGGAGGAAATGGGAATCCGGATCAGCAAAACGAAGAAGAAAAGCTGAAAGAGCAATATCAAACCAGGCGTTAAGTACAGGTACAGGTATGATGAAGTTTCTTAATCCAACTGCATCTGGTACGACAGAACCATCTGAATCGACAGCGTCGACTTCTAAAAAATATTCAGCCACGATTGAGATTCCTATGAATTTGAGAAGTACTGATGGAGAACCACTAAATACTGATACCGAACGACAGTCTGAAATTGATACAAAATCAATATCTAACGAATCAGATTCCGACGATGAAATTCCTGTGTTTCCAGAGAGCAATATTCTAGATCACGAAAAAAAAATGAAAATTTGTTCTCCACCAACTAGCAGCGATGCGAGTGACGCAATTAAACAAGTATTTGATAATTTTGATCCAGGTATGTGGTCGTTGCCCATATCAGATGTTCAGCGTCATGATATAGTTCAGAACGGCCCCTCACAACAATTAAATATTGATGATGAAGATTATCCCAAAGACGACGACCGTAGGCACTTTTCAAATTTTCATTTCTCTAGAAAACTAAATAATGGTGAAATTCAACATCGTCGCTGGTTAGTTTATTCTAAGTCTCAAAATAAAGTATTCTGTTTTCCATGCAGACTTTTTGGCAATTCACAAACTCAGATGGTACAGGGAGGATGCTGTGACTGGAAACATTTAAGCAGTATTTTACAAAGACATGAGAATACCAAAGAACATATGGCATTTATGTTCCAATGGATAACATTAGAGAGAGGCATAAAACACGAGAAAACAATAGACAAAGAAAACGAAAGGCTTATTCGTGAATCTCAAAAACATTGGTACAATTTGTTTGAGAGGTTAATCGATATTATTAACTTCTTAGCCTCTCATAATCTTGCATTCAGAGGTCACAGAGAAACTATAAAGACAGACGGTGACTTCAGGAATAGTGGGAACTTTATTGATTTATTTAGATTGATATCAAAATTTGATCCTACTTTACGAGAACATATGAGACGTATTACTGACAAACAACTTGCGCATCATTATTTAAGTCACGACATACAAAATGAATTGATTACACTGATGTCAAAAACGGTAACTGATGAAGTGATTCGCAAATTAAAAGAGGCAAAATATTATTCTTTTTTGCTTGACTGCACTAGAGACTGTAGTAAAGTAGAACAAATGTCTGTGATCTTAAGATTTTGTAATACATCAACGGGCACAATAGAAGAACATTTTATTGGATTTCTTGCTGTAAGTGAGACAACAGGAGAATATTTAAGTAATGCCATACTAGGCGAGCTAGAAAAGTATGGGTTAGATATTCAAAACTGCCGTGGCCAAGGATATGACAATGGCGCAAATATGGTAGGCATAAATAGTGGAGTCAAAACTCGAATATTAAATATAAATCCTAGGGCATTTTTCACGCCTTGCGGTTGTCATAGTTGGAATCTGCTGTTGGTAGACGCCGCTAATTCTTCGGTGTCAGCAAAAACATTTTTTGGTTTTATCCAAAAAATTTATTTGCTGTTTTCAGGTTCCAGCAAACGCTGGGAATTGGTCAAAGATAAATTAAAACTTACCATGAAGCCTTTATCGGATACGAGATGGGAAAGCAGAATCGAGGCAGTTAAGTCCGTACTATTTCAATTTGATGATGTTGTAGGATGCATAGAAAGTTTGAAAAATCAAAGAGATCAATCAGACACTCTCAGTGATTGTAATTCAGTATTAAACGAAATGCTTAGTTTAGAATTTGTAATATCTTTACATGTATGGTATGAATTGTTATCGCGTGTTAATGTGATAAGCAAACTATGGCAATCTGTACAAGTCCATTTGAGCATTGCCCTTAAACATTTGCATACATTTTGTGACTGGATCAAAGAATATCGGCAAACTGGATTTGAAAAATGCTTGTCTGATGCTCAACAATTTATTGACAGAATCTGTTATGATCTGCCGAACGAATTTAAAAACAAAAGAGTAGTGAAAAAGAAAAGGGTCTTTGATTATGAGGGCGAGGATCAACCTATACAGTGTCCCAAAAGCCGGTATGAAGCAAATTTTTTTAACACTATGCTTGATTCAATTATTACCAATATGGATTTGAGATTTATGGCTTTAAATCAACATCATGAAAATTTCGGTTTTCTGTATGATATAAGTAAATTAAAAAATATTCCACACGAACAAATATTAAAAAATTGTCAAGATTTACACACAGTCCTACGAGTGGGTGAGAGCAGTGACTTTCAACCTTACGAATTATATGAAGAATTACAAATAATGATCCCTAATTTACCTAACTTTATAACAGACGTAAAACAGTTGCTTCAATACATTACACATAATAACTTAAAAGAAATATACCCAAACATTTACATCGTCATTAGAATATTATTAACAATACCAATTAGTACAGCCTCCGCTGAAAGGAGCTTCTCAAAATTAAAACTCATTAAGAATTATTTAAGGAGTACGATGTCACAGGAACGACTTTCTGCGGTCGCAATTTTGTCTATCGAGGCTGATATAGCATCCAAGCTAGATTACGAGCACGTAATTAAACAATTCAGCAGTGTGAAAAGTAGAAAATTTCTGTTCCTGTAATAATTAAATTAAATTGTTTTTTAACGTTGGTCTTAATATCTTAAATATTTTTAGGTTAGCCGATGAAATTTTTTTTTACGTAATTATATATAATCATATATGATAATACATAATTAGATAAAAACATTTTTCATCGGGTAGTTGTAAGTTTGACTATATTTTGCATGAATAAAAGTTTAATAATGAAATGACATATGTTTTTTATTTTAACAAATCTGTCTTTATGCCCGAGGAGAGGGCCTCGCAAAATGTATCTTGCCCACATAAAATTATGATCTGGCGCCGCTACTGAATGCAGACAATGCAGTATGGTGACCCTCATTATGATGGCTAAGGTAGTTCTTAAAAAAAAACATATTGTTCCTTTAAACGAGCAATTCTTGTATATATAATCTGTATCTCGGAAACGGCTCCAACGATTTTCATGATATTTAGTACACAGGGAGTTTCGGGGGCGATAAATCGACCTAGCTAGGTGTCTTTTTTAAAAAACGTTGTTTTATCCACGTTTTCAAACATTGAAATGTTTGTCTAACAGGCCCGTTTTGACACTTATCTATGTCACAAAATTAGGGATGGGAAGTTGGTAACTTGCGAATCGACTATCACACAATAATACCCAGTAAAGTTCAGTTCACAGATACTATGTCTGATACATTATGTGTACATTGTTTACAAGATACACTCCGGTAAAGGTCCCAGTCTGCAAGACTTTACTTAAGAAAGATATTGATATATATATATACCAATATCTTTCTTACAATTTTGGGATAAATGAACAGATTTATCACCTAACGGATTTTGACTGTCACCCATAGACAAGTAATGCTACACGTCGCAAATGCGATGATTTGTGATTCAACGCAAGTCATGACCATACTTGAGTTAGAAGGGAGACATTTTACCAAGTAGTCGTCTACCAAGTAGTATTTTAACCACAACACAATAACTTCTTTCGAGGCCCCCCACAGGTACTGAAGCGTGACTCTCCAACAAACGACGTCATAGTTAATTAAATCTAGTTGTGTCACTTGCGGTGACGGATTAGGAATACAGAGTGTCACCACCCGTATTCGCCCCATAGACAAACCACACAGGAAAAGCAAACAAGGAACAAAGGAAAACTTGAACAAACTCCACATAGACTTGTCTCGCCAGCGTTGTACGAGTATAGTAGGCAAAAACCTTTCGAAGGAGAGTGCTTGTCCAACAGTAAACTGCTACAAGCTGTTGATAGTAATATTAGGTATATTATATTCTAAAGCCAAATGAATTATACCTTCTTTATGAATCACACTATTCCTTATTAAAAACCGTGTGGAATACCAGTTGGTACTTTTGGAGTTTATCACGTTTAGTCAGACAAAAACAAAAAGATATACAGAGAGGCAGCTGGGGACTTTGTTTAAATTATTTTAAAATAATTAAATTACTTTACACAGCTACTACACTTTGTCTGATCTAAAGCTAGGCAGAGCCTTATAGTTATCAAATTGCTGATAAACATACATACATACCAACATAAAATTACGCCTGTTTCCCCAAAGGGGTAGACAGAGGTATATTAAACACCTACTTTTCACCAGTGTTTCGGTCCCACGTAATGCGGTGAGCTTATTGCCGCTAATTGAGATGTTTTGTTTGCCAGAGCGTCGTCCGTCGATTAGTAGATGCATCACTTACAGGTGAGGTTGACTCGAGCCCTAAGTTCTTGGTGGGAACCCTATGCACCCTTATAAATATATTTAAATGTTTCTAAATAGATATATAACTTTACTTGATATAAAATAAAGTCACTTTTTTTACTTGTACACTTAAATCTTCTAAAGTAAGATGTGTGATGAGCACGGTCATATTTGTTCTGTGTTTGTGTGTAATTTATTTATATAACTAGCTTCTGCCCGCGGCTTCGCTCGCGTGTAACTTGGTCTACCACATTAAGTTTCGTAACAGATCTTTTTAAATAAATATATATTTTTTTAACATACAAACAATCCTACGGTAGATTATCTTTGTGTAACTTCAATAGTTTAGGCAGCGTATGCCAAGATAACTCTTAGAGGTCAGTTTTTTTCCGCCTTAGTTTACATATATCGTTATATTACGATCAAAATTACATAGAATCATTACAAATTGTAGCCTATATATTATTCCGATGTACGAGTATAACCTATATTACTGTAAAGTTTCATCCAAATCCGTACAGTAGTTTTTTCGTGAGAAAGTAACAAACATCCATACTCACAAACTTTATTTAAAAATTTACAAGTACTCGTATGTTATCATGTGCCGTGTATGAGATGTGTGAATGTGTGAGGGTATTATTATTATAGCGTAGTTGCATCATACATACCGCAATTAGTTTCTTATAGTTCGTGTAATAGACAAACGAATAAAACGTTGTATGGAATAACGTATGATATTATATTATACTACCTTTGCCCACGGCTTCGCTCGTGTGAAATTTGATCTACCACGTTAAGTTTCGTACCAGATCATTTTAAGTAAATACGGTTTTTTGGTAAAAAGTATCCTATGTTACTTCTAATATCTCCAAGAACATGTGTACAAAATTTCATGATGATCGGTTGAGTAGTTTTCGCGTGAAATCGTAACAAACAAACTTACATTCGCATTTATAATTTTAGTAGGGATTATTATACTCGTAGCAGAGAAAGTTATTTCAAAAATTTGTAAGGTGATGTAAAAATCATGTTTTTGAACGCTGGTTAACACTTATGAATTAGATCAAAATATTATCAACCTAAAAAGAGCAACCAAAAAAAGTCAGCGATGATATATGTAGAACTCCAAAGCATTATCCACAGTACCCCTCTATTATTGTATTTTATATTTTACAAAAAAAAAATAATGGGTATACCATAATACGGAGCAGTTATTAACGATGTATTTTCCTTATCCAATTAAATATACCAGATACGTTGAGCATTTAATGTAGATCAAAATTTTTCTTGCCAGCATATCACAGAAGTAATTATCTTCGGAGATCTGAAGGAATTGAATGTGGGCCCATAATAAGGCGCGAAACATGCCTGTAAACCAAAATTTATCTTATAATGCTTTAGTTTGTTCAGTTAAGCTCGTTAAGCTCAGGTATGAATTAAAAAAAATCTAGAGCTGGATAACTTATTTATCGATGAAAGTCATCAATTAACGGCTAATAGGAGCCGAGCGTCAACGAAAAAAGTTGCAAAAACGGGGCAAATTATTTTTTGTTTTAAGAGACGCAGCTGTTTTTGCACAGGTCGGCTAGTTATAAATAAATTACACCCAGACAAAACTAACGATCGTGTTCATCAAACAGCATATGTCTTTTTGGGAACCGAAACCATATGCTCCGACTTAGCAGTCAAAGTCACCAACCACTATCAAGACATCCGTCAAATTGTCGTATATTTGTATGCGTAAACATATGTTACGAGCAATACCTATAGTTTTAAAATTCAAAGCCACAATCGCTGCAGCTATCCATGACGTAATCTGATAAAACTTATTCATTCAAAACTACAAACTTGTTTACTATAAAACAGTCATGCTGTGTAACCGGGGGTGTTTAGGTGCCGTAGTAAATGTACTTTAACCGCTGAGGTAAAATTGATACTACAACTTGATTCATTATGTACCTATGTAGTACGTTAGAAAGGTGATACAATGTTTAAGTATGCGATATATTTCACAGTGACATTGACGCGTATTCGCTATTGTTTGAAAGCCATATATCGATAGACTTACGGTACTATGATCATCGACAGTCAATAGTCGTCAGCGGACATAGACGTCTCTATAGAAAGGAGGTTTTGGCTTACTGTACCACGCTGACCAGACTGGGCTTTTATAGGGTTTGTATCATATGGACAATACCGCATTGCTGCCGATTATTGACTCTCATTCTATTTATAGTAAAAGTCTAAGTTTAAAAGAAGATCTATCTTAATCATGCCTTATATCGATATACATTCACATGCCTTCGTTTAGGAAAATATATAACAATATCTTTCCAATTTTTGCATGCTAGTAGTTATTAGCAAACACTAAAAAAACATAATTTTAAAACCTTTGTATACCACGTTTAAAGTAAATAAAATATATAATCATTATTATTCATTAATTTAAGATTTTAAAATGTAGGTAATAATAATAAATATTTCGGACATCTTACAGACAACGCTCTCTAATCTCAAACTAAGAAGAGCTCGTACTATGGGTACTAGAGAATTGATATAAGTACATGTAAACTTTTTTGTAAATACATACAAAATTCCCGAACTCGAAACAAATATTTGCAGATCATGCAAGTAATTATAACGACCCGGGAATTAAATCAGAAACCTCAAGAATAAAAGCAAAAAGAATAATTGAATTTTTTGATGAACTGTATTTGGATTATTAGATATTCATACGATAATCAGTACCTACTTAATATTTGTAAACATGAGTGCTGCTAGGATTATTAACTACATCTACACACACTATCAACCAATACAAAACATAGAATTATACTACTTCTAAAATTAACGTTTTTATTAAATAAGCTTACGTTTTTCAAATTTACATTCGAGACAACAAATTCGTCAAAGGCAATATGTACTGCCTCTCGGGTAACATTACGCTCTAGCTGGTGTAGTCGAGTAAAAAAAAAAATTTTTTTCTATATATTTTCTTTTCTATCCCTAATTGCTAAAATAAATTTTTGAATGTCCTTCCAGAATATTTGTATAAATCTTTTAAAAATGATTGACTCTCGAGTATAAAATTGGTAATTTTTGTATACCATACTGTTCAATATGGGATATTGATATGATAGCTGACGTTTGTGACTTTGTCTACAGATGAGATCCCTGATGAGACCCTTGTCATAATTAGTATTTCTTTTTTGGTGAAGAAAGAGGGAAGGTACAAGTTGGTGCACCTACACCCCAACTGCACCTTCTGCAACCTCTCCCGGCGCTCATGCTTGCAAGAAATAGGTAATTGTTTCAAAATAATAAACAAATAATTATGAATGATACCTATTTTTATTTAAAATTATTCCAATCTAGTGCTGCTCTAGTTCAGTTAATTATTTTTTTGTGGTTTACCGCTATGACTACTCGTATTATATAATATTTACAATTAAGTACAATCAGCGACGAAAGTCGTTTAACAAACCAAGGCTGGTCTGTTAGTCACATAATTCAATAAAGATTTAGTCCTTACGTGTTGAATCTAAACTTTTCTCTTTTCATAATCTATATTTTTATTCATAAAAGGTTTGCACAAAGTGTTTAATAACAAAGTCACTGTAGCAAAACACTTATCCCGATATCTGTTCTATACGTAGTAATATTAGTTCAATAGGCACTATTGTCGTTATACGAATAATGTATGTAACACAATTTTAATTAATCAAAAAAACTACCTTTTTAATCTTAAGACACATATTGCAACACTATCTAGGCTCAGAACATTTATTTTATACAGTCGTAGACAAAAACAGTGTAAGCTATAATTGTTTTTTAAATAAACATTTGTGGTCAGCTTAACAACAACATACAGTTATTTTTATTGCTGACAATGCTCGCCTAGTGTGTTATAACAATTTATGTCTTAGAGGCTGTAATTGAGATGAATCATTACATAATATTTGCAAAACAAATGATGAATCATGATCAAGTTTCTATATTCATTCTTGTTTACTAGTAGGTATCATTTCTTCATGCTAAGATTAGGCTATTTATGGCTATACCATCAAAACCACCCAAACGTCACCACATTAGTACATATGACTTAATATATAAACTTTTAATTATATTCTAATTCTTAGTCGCAATTAAACTCTCATTAGCCGCTAAAGTCTATTGTGTGAAGTCTTAGAAAATTTTTTATCAAGGCGCAACAAAAGTTAAACGATTAAAGTAAATATATAGATATGTATTTATGAAGAAAAAGTTGAACCTACGGTTAAGTGAAACCATGGAACACATAGATAATCAGCTATATTCAAGCCATGGAAACTTGGTTCAGGAAGCCACGTCTGGAACACAGAAAAGAGTATCAAAATTACCACTAGCTACACTAAATTTACAAATAAAAGCAGAATGCGAAGATAAGGGTTCAAAGAAGATGAATCCAGATGCTGATCAGTGTACGATACATAAACGAACTAAAAAAGCTAATAAAGAAAACGTCAGCTTTCTTTTGATGATACTGACAGCGATTACGATCCTCCCTTTTGGACTAACGACGTCTCCAGAACATTTTAAAATAACGCAATTACCAGACAATCAACCAGTTTATTTTGATCCCATCGGCAACGTTCAACTAATACACGATGAATGGAAACTTCTAGTATATTACAATCTCAGTACATTCTGGCAGAGTACTGCAAAAATTGAAAAATACGTCAAGTATCTCACTCAACAATGTGAAAGCATTCCACAGGAACCTTGTAATTCTACAATTAAACAACTTCAGTTTGAAATAAACCAGTTAAATGAATACAACGTGTTGTTACGGTCTCACCATGGGCGAAAACGACGCGGTTATTTTAATGGAGTTGGAAATCTTGCACGAACGTTGTTTGGTGTTCTCGATAGCGATTTTGCTCACAAATATGCCCAAGACATAAAGAAAATCCAATCAAACGAACAATATACACTACAGTTGATAAAAAATCAGACACTCATCGTTGAAGCTGAACACAATATCATCAAGAAAAATGAAGAATTTGTAAAAAAGCAATTAAAAGTGATTAAAACATTTATTACAGAAACTAAAAGAAACAATAATTTGAATGAAGCAAGATATCGAAGTGTGAAAACAATGAATGACATTAACGCCGGAGCAATAACAGTTCGTTCCCTCATATCTGTACTGAGAAGAAATCAACAAATGCTCTTAGACGCGTTGACAGATATTTACAGAGGACATTTAGATATGAATCTATTTACACCTGATCAATTGTCGAAACACCTAACTCACATTGCCAAAATTATATCGAAAAGTTCAATGACGCGTGCAAAAGACAGCATCATAGCAAACATCCAAGATATATACAAACTAATTTATGTTAAAGCTCGTTTATATGAGAATTATCTCCTCTTCGAACTACATATCCCGATACTTAGCCACGATGACTACACACTGTTTTACAATATACCTATTACTAGACAAGTTACTACAGGTCAATGTCAAGCAATAGCGATAACAACAAAATACATAGGAGTGAATTTTGTAAAGAATACATACATTCAAATGGATGAGGTTGATTTACAACAATGTTCAAGTTTGGCAGATAATAGCTATGTATGCCACACCCATACACCTGTACGTAACTTACACAGACCTACAGCATCGTGTGAAGCCAAACTGCTTAGCCAACAAGAAAGTAACATTACGTGTGATTTGATGACAAACCGATGTTTTGACCAATGGACGAAATTGGAGAGACCAAACATATGGTTGTATAATTGTATCGATGAGTGTTCTACTCGGATAATTTGTGGGAATCAAATTGTACAAACTAGTTTAACAAAAGCGGGGCTTCTTGCCCTAGATCAGGATTGTGCAGTACAGTACGAGGACGCTACAATATACTCATATAACGTTTTTAGTAGCAAAACAAAAATGGATATTACTTTAGAAGTTCCGACTGTCGAATCGCCTAATGATATGTGGAATACTTTCAAAACTTCAAATATTGTATTTTCCAATCTAAATTTATCTAATGAACATACGATATTAGACGATAAAATTGCTGCACAGAAGGAACGAGAAGTCTTACCCACTTATTTAAGTACTCATGATATTACCAATTATACGATTAGTACCACGTTGACTGGATTAATCGCTCTTGTTATTATAATATGGTTAATAAGAAAATGTTTTCCCGTTTGTCAAAAGAAAACGGATCTAAACAGTCCTACATAGAACCAACATATTACAATTAATATTATACAAAAGATGAAAACAAAACAAAAGATGTTTGCCTGGAAATAAAATATCGAAAACAGCTCTGTCGAATTGTATTTATTACTATGTTTTTGGTTCTGCTTAATACGCTTTTAACAATAAGTATTTATGTGCATTATATTCTAATAAACGATGAAACTGGTTTGTTTGTTTTTCTTAATTGTTTGATTAAACCACAACAACGCTTCTATAATTTCTTTGTGACAAAATTAAAAAGCTATAAGTTTGTTTCTTAACAAACTGAAATAAATAAAATAAATAAATATTTCGGATATTTGACACACAACGTCATCTAAGTAGTTACAAACTATTTTGTGCTTTGATAGCTAGACTGACTGATAGAATACTTATAAACTTTTTTATAGAAAACATTCAAACTTCGAAGCAAATATTTGCAGATCATACAAACATTTGGTCCGACCTGGGCATCGAACCCGAAACCCCCAGCATAGCAGTCGCATCCGCTACCGCTGCACCACCGAGGTAGTTAATATTATATGTCATTATTATTTAATAACATTATTATGGCCACCAGCGTTTCTATAAAACATATCGTGTTTTCATTTTAATATTGTGTTATTAATATAGAATTAAACTCTAGTAGTTATATAAAAATATTTTAATTAAACAATTGTCTCCAATTCAATTCCCAGGTCAGATCAATGTATGTCTTGCAAATATTTGTTTCGGAGTTTAGGTGTTTTCTATGCATAATATGTATACATTTCCGTATTCTATCAATAAATCTGGCTCCGCTTAATTTGAAGCTAGAAAGTGTTGTATATGAGATGTCGGAAATATTTATTTATTTACAATGTCTGAAAAGGTTGTTAATAAGAATGTATGCAAGTTTTGGCTGTTGCTGGTAAAACGTTCTACTGTGACAAAGTAACTGTGGCCACTTTTAGCACAAACAAAAATATACAACAACGCCATCCAGCGAAGATACATCGAACTACGAAGTATAATAATGAACAACGGAGCAACTAATAATCCTGTATCGCAAAATAGAAATTCGCGTGGCAATTAGCATATATACAACATCCCAACATCAACCACTGGGTCGCAGCCCGCCAGGCATGATCACCTCGCCTGGTCGGAGGATCCTCCCTTTGTGTCGGGAGGGACATGACACCGTTCCTCCACATAACAAACATTGCTTCCGTGTCGTTAACTTATATTTACAGTATTTTCGACATCTTTTTAGAGGATCTATACCTTTTGTCCTTCCTGTGCACAGCTCACTAAGACGGTTTACCAAAATTTATATATTTTTATTTCAAGTAGTCGCTCAGTTTTCTCATACGACTAAACAGCTAACATAATTATATTTATTAATACTTAACTGTCTATTTATTCTGTTATATAGCTTCTGTTATTCTATTGTTACTGTACGGCTGGCCTAGTGGTTCAAGCGGTCGCCACGCCGCTCTCTACTAAGTGTTGAGGGTTCAAACCCTCATGGGACAACACTTTGTGTGATTCACAAATTGTTGTTCTGAGTCTGGGTGTTCAACAAACATACAAGAAATGGACATACATTTCTTGTACGTTTGTAAAGTCCTCCGCGATACAGTATTTATTCCTAGTGCAGAAGTTGTCTTTTAACAAAAAAAAAATAAAACTGATGTCAGAAAAGAACCGAATCTGTTTGAAAACCCGACTTTTGAGCCTTATTGTGAGCAATAAAATTCATCTCTTTGTTTCTAGTTGGTTATTTCGGATTGATAGGTAAGTATTGTGGGATATTTTGATATTTTTGAAGTTATACTTCTATTGGTGTGATTGGGTAAAATGATGCGATGTTCGTGATTTTTAATTTTTTTACGATGCGGTAGAAAAAAGCAACAGTCGGAAGTTGGTTGCTATCGACAGAAAAAAGCAACAGCCTGAAGTTAATTGCGTCCTTTTATCTTTATTTTTTGGATTGTTATGCTAAAGGAGTATAATTTCTTACGTGTCTACATGAGTACACACACTCTGTTTTTTTCAGAATAGGAATGCCAGGAGGTGACTGCTTTTAGCATTGCTTGAGAAGATATTGTCGAAAAACTTTAAAAAGGAAGAAGTTCTATGTGCCACAGCATGTATTTTTTTGTATGTGTATGTATGTTGTATATAAATTCACTGATCACTCCAATTGTGGCCCGATTTTGAATTTTTTTATACTATTTGATTCCTGGGTATAAGGACTGTTGCAAAGAGACACAATAAAAAAATTTTGCCGGGAGAGGGGATATTGGCGTGTATATAGAAGTGTTAGTTTTGATTTTTGCTCATGGAAAAGTGAATATATCTTACGCGAAAATGCGGTGTGATATGCCGTTCCTATTAAAGATCTGTTTTAAAAGTGTCTATATATGCACATAAGACATAACAAATCTAGACCAATATTTTACGAATGTGTAAATTTACAATTTGTTATTGTTGCATGACTGTTCACGATGGTAATTAAAATATTGGTGACAACTCTGAGATGACACTAGGATATACAAAAATATGTAAAAAGTTAGTCAGTTTCTGTTCTTACAGTAATTAACTTGTTACATTCCAAGATATGTTTTTCTTTCCATCCCATGGTTGCCTGTAATACCTCCTCTACACTACTCGCGAAGTTGGACGAAGTCCCTCGACGAAGTACTCTAGAATGTCGCCCGAGGCGAAGCGAGGTAAGCCGAAGTACCTCTCTACACTATTGTGTATTCGTCTAACATCGTCCAACTTCGCGAGTAGTGTAGAAGTGGCGTAAGAGATTGTCGCTAAGTGATAAAGCCGCCACTTATATTTCCTTAGTATTAAGTTAGCATTGTAATTAGTTTGGTGTACAATAAAGAGGTTAACTATACATTATTTTATTGTTGAATAAAGTATTAAGATAACACGGCCACGAAGCTACAACCTACAGCAGTCAATATTAGAATTAAAAGACAATGACAAATTAAAAAATACAAAATAAAGTAATTTTATTAAAAAATAATAACTTTATCAAATCGATGTAAACAAAACTATAACAAAAGTATGTTAATGTATAATACCAAGAATGGGGACAGTTTGAACAAATATTTTAGTTTTTATTTTTTCGTGGGTGGCTGTGGTTTTGACGATGCGGCGCAATAAGTCGACGCTGTACATGGACACGTCTCCTTCATCTGCAGGCCTGATACCATTTCCTTTAAGAACGGATATACTTTTTCACTGTAGTAAGGCCTATGAAATCAACATTGCCAGTATTAGTCAAGATACTGCGATATCTTTTATACAATGGTTAGATTCGTAGCTATCGGACATTTCCAGTACCTTACCGGCAGCCTACTTCCTTCCACCTCCTTACGCCCCAGCAAGGTTACTGTTAGACGGACGGCCTGGTAATCAAAGAAACCTACCCATTTGAAAAGATAAAAGTAGAAAAGTAATAGGAATATTTATTTGTACCGGCGAATCGGTTGTCGTTTTCTGAAATATGTGTTTGAACACACCACACCAAATTAAAAAAAATGCCAAATATCAAATATTTTCGTCCTGTTTCTCCATAGATATTGATACAAGGACAAAGAATTTGTGACTGACCTGCAAAACATGCTCTCAATTTCTTCTTGATACTGTCGAGTTGCTATTATGCACTTCTTCCTCTCTTGTATCTCTTCTTCTTTAGCGCTTTTCTGTTTATAAAAATATTTAGAGTATTCTATGTTTTTTTTACTCTTTACTACTTTTTATTGGAATGACCTTATAGTCTACGTCGTCTCCGTTTCTTATAGTAATAAGTAACGGGGGTAGCTTTACCATTTCTCTCATATGTATCCAATTTTCATCATCATCATAAACGATCATTCGACATTCGAGTCAATTATTCGACATAGGCCTTAGAAAGGAAGTTTTTGCTTATTGTACCATACTGTCCAGACGGTCTGTTCAAGTTTTTCTTCCTTTTGCAGTGCTGTTATGTAACTTGCTCCTTTAGTCGCCTATTATGAAACTCATCGGATGAATATAGGTAGTGACACTCCATATTCTTAATACGTCACCACACGGATAGACCACTTGTAAATATCTAACCTTTAATATCTTGCTATATTCAACTTGTTTCAACAGATCATTTTGATGCAATTTTTTAACCTGGGCATCGGTAAGTTCCTTATGTTTCACCAATTCATCTAGTTGTTTTCGCACTTGACGATCAGATTTTTGATAATTTTGATCTATCTTTTGCTGCTCCTCTCTTTCTTTAATATGATCTTCGGACACCTTTCGGTTGTATTTTTGATTTTCCTAAAAAGTTACAAAAATGTGTTTATTAAACACTATCATTGTGACATAATAGCAGTCAAAACTAGTCTTGAAAACCACATTTACAAATCATTTGAAATACGTAAACCTATCCTAACGATATTTTAGGCATCTGAATGTACAGAATCCTGAAAATATTTTTCTCACGAACAAGAGAAATAACGCTGTCTAAATATTCAAGAAACATCTTTCTTATACCTGTGGAGATAACTACCCTCTCTGTTTACTACAGTATCATAAAATAAGAAATAATACTGAACATGATATTTAGAAGTCTTACTATCGTGCAGTTCTTCGACCACTTTACATATTGGCATCTCTTGAGATCCACAGCATCTTGGATTTGTTGTCCCAACTGCATTATCAATGCGTCAGCGCATTTTTCTATTGTCTCTGGAGTCTTCTTTATTGTGGCGAGTTTGAAGTTGCATTGATCTAAATCCCTCTGAAATGAAAACAATAAATATTGTGTAAAGCAACCTTTGTAAAAAAAATTAAATCGATTTCAGTTCAATAAATTTGTGGTTAAGCTATATTGTGGTAATTTATGGATATATTGTATGAAAAGTGTTAGAGTACAGAGATTAGTCATATGTTACACATTATGATAAAAGTTTGAAGTGTTATAAAGCGAGATCAAAATTGAACTGAATTCATCTGTAGTGCGAGTTAAGTTCACACATGTCTTAAGAAAGTAAACTAGCTATTTCATTTACGTATCTAAGTAATCCTTGATATGTGTGTAAATATTAATTTTTTTCTAGCAAAATTGTTTTAGTTACAACTTGCACTGTATCAATTTAAAGAAAATTTAAGGCCAAAGAGATTGTAGCTTACCTCCATCTGTTTTCTGCGTTCCAACTTAAACCTATCTTCCGCAGTCCCTATTTGGGCCACTGAGGTCCACGTATCATCGATAAACTTTTCTTGCTCCTTTTTCTTGGCAAGCCATTCTCGACTTTCTGTGGCTATCCTTTGCTTCTCTTCACCAAGTGTCTTACTTTCTTCGGCACGTTTACGTTTCTCTGAATATTTTAATGACGGCAATATTATTAAAAGATCTTCAAAGTAGTCGGATATGATATGCATATTATATGTATATCTAGTATTTATTAGATATGGGAGGAAGCGCAATAACATGTACCTGTTACACACTTATGTCTCTTTTCATAAAACTATGTACAACTTGCGTGCAAACGAGGGGAACGTAGTAACAAAGTACCTAATAAACTACTTATTCTTACTAATATCAAAAGTATATCTTTACGAATATGCTTATCGATTTGAATATTAGGTTTTCTGGGATTGGAAGAAGTTAATTTTTGTTCCAAGTACACAATTGCTGTGTATTAGTATTATTTAAAAACAAGAAACCTTCGAAGCTTTTTCTTAACATGGATAATTTTAAGAAAAAGTTTATTATATATCCATTATGTTTCGAAATTAATTTTAGATTGAGAACTACCAACGATATGTCCATCTCTATTTCATACTACAACCGGATATTCTGGAGTTCAGTTCAACATACATAAAATTGTTCTACCATCTGATGGTCACCATTCATAACACAGTGAACGCAGAAAATGAGAGTCTTCTCCACCAAGGGCAGTGCTTGGTGAGGAAGACTTCCACTTTTGTTTGAGATTCAATTTTGTCCACATTGTCTAGAACATACAATTGGAACCTGATGAAATAATATGAGTTCCGATATCGACTCGTTGTATACCAACATTCCAATAGTGACTGCCTTGATATCATCGAACGTACGATATAGAGCAATGATCTGTCTGTGAAATATATTATTTTACTTAAAAACTCTTTAGACAGGAATTATTTTCTCGTGAATAACTCTCGCTGTACAACAAAAGTATGTGTATGTGTAAATATCACAAAAATCTAAAAACAGTAAATATTGCCATTTAATTTTGATACATTCACATCAACAGGCTTTTACAGTCCACTACTGTACATAGGCCTCTCCTTGGCAAGCAGATTTTGGCCTTTTTTTTTTTTTTTTTTTAACGCGGGTAATGCTTTTCGCACCATACTCTCCGGAGGGACGAAGGGCGTGTGTGGGACTCCCGGAAAACCGGTCTACCCACTAAACCCCGCGGCGGCCTACCTCGGCAGTTGGGAGGAGCTCTAGGAACGCATTAGCGGCTTCTAGAGTCCTCCCTGCCGTACCTCACAAGTGAGGTACATCTCGGGCACCTCATGCCCCAGGGGCAAGACGCTATCGCACCTCCCATCGCCCTGCGCAGTAAGAGGCAGAACAGCGCCCCGCCCCAGACGACACTCCCCGGCCGCACCGGAGTGTCAACTGACTCGGGTCGTTTGCAGCAGTCACAACGCCCCAAGATGTGACCGCAGCGACCCTTAGGCGGCGATCAGGGAGCTAGCGACCTCTGCCGCGTCCCCTTCGCTGCCTCCTTCGAGCGGGATCGGCCCTTTCCCGATCTCGCTCTGCGGTCTCCTTCCGGAGCATAACCTGCTCACAGAAGGAGATCGCGGCTTCCCATCCTTCACGACTCGCCAGCATTGCCGCGATCAATGCTGACGGTGAAAGGTTTCGTCCGATCCGTCCGACCAGGACTCGACACTCAGACTCCCAAGCAGGGCAGTCCTCTAGCTTGTGCTGGGCGGAGTCCCGTTCGAACTCGCAGTGGTGGCATTGTGCCGTAGCCTCCAGTCCTATTCGATTCAGATAGCAGGTTTTGGCCTACTATACCACGCTGGCCAGACGGGTTGGAATAGGGTTTGTTCCAAGTTTTCTATCACTTGTAATGATGTTGTCTTTTATACTTTGTTCCCTTAGGCGCCTTTTACGACACCCACGGGATGAATCAACACCCACGGGATGAATAGAGGTGATAACACTATGTATTCTTAATCCATCACCACACGGACATATAATACATTACAAAACACATTTACTACACATACTCATAAATTAATTTTAATACCTTCTTCTAGTTCTCTGAAGTAAGCTTCAGTATCAGTTTTCAAGAGGAGAGCTTCTTGTTTCAATATCTCCTGTTCTTGAGCCCGTTTCTGTCGCAACATCTCAACTTGATACTGCGTGTACTCATAGGTCTCTCGGTCACCACGCATTCTATTTATCTCATCATACTCCATGCGAGCAGCCTGTGGGAAGACGAGTTATATTGTTAATGTACATAGCCTTAATGTAATTATCTGTTGACTGGCTTACATGTGTTTTATTACCACATATAGCAGCAAAAGTACAATAAGCGACATGTCTTTCGAAGGGTATATGTTTTTTCCTCTTTTCTTTTTAAAAGGCAATTCCCGCGCTAGGTATATGTTCTTTATTGCGGAGGGCTTCAGAAACATGCATGAAACTGCATAAAAGACACAAAGACGAGGCTGTGGCGAGGACGCCACTCAAACCACTGTGCTGTACGTGAAGATGGCTAGAAGGTGTGGCGATGAGTGTAAGAAAATGTATGTTGTATTTAAAAAAGATATTAGTAAAATAATTAAGAAATTATTTATAACTTTTTACGACCTAAAACTTTCAAGCTTCACGTTCATAAGATTACTGATTTACGTCACTAGGGCTAGGGGTGTAAATATCTATATATTACGAGTGAGAGAGCCTCATCAATGCCTCAGACTCTTTCATAGCAAGCTCATGCCACATCTTATCTATCTCGTTTTCCGACTCTCTACGCATCTGCTTCTCCCGTATCTGATACAGTTGTACATCTCGACTTTTCCTTTTAAGTGAAGCGACTAGGCACTGATATAAGTGTGTGCATTTTTCCCTGAAAGCAAAATTACGATTTTATTTTCATTCAACCATTGTCTTAATAGGTTTTAACTTTGATTATATCAGGAGAAATGTAACATGTATAGACATAACCATCATTAGTTTTAACTATACTTATATGTAATGTAGCTTATTTTTGTTCTTCATACCTTTATTTGATCACAAAAATAAACTGAAACTAATTGCCAATTTCGTTTCGGGTTCTTTTTGTGTTAGATTAAATAAGAGTTTAAATAAAATACCAAAATCAAACAATTTTCTAAAGATCTTAATAAAAATAATTCGAATTAATTATTTTTCGTAAGTATCCTGTGTTAGATTTAAGCAGAAAATATTGGGCTTTAGAAAAAAAACTTACAAAGGAGTGTCGGCCATTTTTGCGTCACGTTCCTTCTGCCTTTTTTCTAAAAGATATGTAAGGCGTTTCATCTTGTCTTCCCATAGTAGGTCGGCGCCAGATTGACCCTGTTTAACGAACAATCTGACATTGTACTCCTCTTCGTCTGTAAATAATTTTTTCAACCTGAAATTGAAAAAATAACAGCGTAACCAAGACAAATTATCAAGTATAAAAATGATGGACAAATAAATTAAATTATTATTCTTGAAAAACTGAAAGCTTAGGTTTCGTGGTATATATGAAGGATGAATGATGAATTG
This sequence comes from Hypercompe scribonia, assembly GCA_949316085.1. Classification (NCBI taxonomy): domain Eukaryota; kingdom Metazoa; phylum Arthropoda; class Insecta; order Lepidoptera; family Erebidae; genus Hypercompe; species Hypercompe scribonia. The sequence goes on along the minus strand of OX438991.1, from coordinate 4,117,840 downwards.
TGGATGAAGGATGAATGATGCATTTTGCATGAATAAATTAAAAAAACATGAAAATTAAATTGATTTATTTAATTTTGTGAAACAGAACTAGACACTAAATACTCACCTCTTTCGTTTTTCCTGGAGATCCTCTTCATATGAGGCCAAACATTGATTAACACGATTTGCCACTTTGTTAATTAGAGCCCTATGATATAAAAACATGATATATATAAATAGAAGACTACATAGACCTCTTACTGTTAACAATTACATTGTTACTAAAGTAAATATTGAGAAAACCTAGGCGTAATTTTAGGTAGCCACCTTACGTGGAAATCGCACATCAACAAAATCAAACTAAAGTAACAACTCTTACAGGAATATTAAAAAGTATCGCTTAACGCTAATCACTTCTAATAGATTTACGCTATTATTGATATACATTAAAATTCTCTAATTAAACTATATTTGGACTATTTAATATAAATCCTTAGCAAGGAGGCTTTGGCGTACTATGCTGACCAGATGCGTTGGTACAAGGTTTGTATCAAGTTTTACTTCTCTATGCAGTGCAGTTGTCCTGCGTGGTTTGCTCCCTCAGTCGCTTCTTATGACACCCGCGGGATGAATAAGGGTCGTAAGTGGTGGCGAAAATTAAAAAAAAAAGTATTTCATAAATCTGTCACCTGTTTTCTTTTACGAAAAAAAACAATAAAAGTATACAGTATACACACTCAAATACACTTTAACGACAAATATCAATCAAAAAAGATTTAAAAAATTAAAAATAGTGACATAAAACTAGTAAAATCTTGTGCCAATTACTGTAAAATAATATCATGTGCACTAATACAAAAATTTATAATAAGTTGCCTAAAAAAGAAAGCGAAAATCATGCAAACAATAAAAGAATCACTGAAGAATTATGTCATGGATACGATGAAAGTAACATAGATCAAATACGCTCACTAACTCTTAACAAGTTACATCCAGGTAAGCTTGATTCGTGTATTAATCTCTGTGCATACATTGCATATAACAACGTATTCACACTTATCCTCTTTTGACTTAATGAATTTATTTGACGATACATCACATCATCCTCAAAACAACAGCCTCTAACAGTCTCACGGCTGGACATAGGCCTTTTGGTAGAAAGGATGTATTTACTTACCACGCTGGTCAGAGGGGTTTGGTATCAAGTTTTCTTTCTTTTCGTGTAATGTTGTCCTGGGTATTTTGTTCCCTTGGTCGTCTCTTACGACACCCACTGGATGAATTGGGATGGTGACTCTGTATTCCTATTCTGTCACCACACGAAGAGACACTACTTCCATTTGAAGATTTTAAAAATGTGTCAATTTATTTTATAAAAAATCAAAGTTGAAATTTCACAGGTCTCAAATAAAAGTTATCAAAAAATACGTACTTAAAAAATGACAGAGCGTTAGCATCTTTAGTTATCTTCGTGGTGTCTGCCAGATCTATTTGCTGTTCCTCCTCTAAAGCTCGTAATTTTTTGATATAACACACCACCGCAATTTCCGATTAATCAGACATCTCGCGTACCGCCCCGTGGAATTCAGTACGCGAGATGTCTGATTAATCGGCAATTATAAATTATTGACCGTGTCATTTCAATTGTGAATTAAACATATATATGTTAAGGATACAGACAAAATTAAAATAGAGACGTGAGTTGTATGCAAGGATCCTGCCAAATTGTATTCTTACGTCTTTGTCTACCCTGAAATGGAATGCGGCATGGGTGTATAAACATGTGTGTGACGGGCTTGTTGGTCTAGTGGTTAGTGATCCTGGCTGCTAAGCTAGAGGTGGTGGGTTCGATTCTCATACAGTATATATCTTTCTGTTATGCACACGATCATTTTTTCTGTTTTTTTTTGTGTAGAAACCTACCAAATTGACTATTCTGCCTGATGGAAAGCATGAATAGAATCCATGAGCGGTGGTCGCCGCACTCACTGCAAATGAAGACAGTGCAGTATGGCGACCCACGCTATGGCGGCCTAGTGAGATACTTAGTAACTCCTCTCCCTGGGTGTAACTAATCTATAATATTCGACTGCAAGGATGGCGTAATGGTCGCCACGCCGCTCTTTACTGCGCCAAGTGTTGTGGGTTCAAACCTTACACGGAACAACGTTTTGTACAATCCATAAATTGTTCTTCGAAGTATGGGTGTTCTTTGTTGCCGTTTCTTGTATGTTTGAATCCCCCACAACACGTGATATATTTCTATGTTTTCTACTGTTTTCGTAAGGTATTCTTATTTCTTTATTGTGTAGTTTAAAATACTTACATAGTAACATTCAGGGGCCCCACGAGGACCCCATCCATCTTTTGGTATCTTTTGTCGGGGAGGTGTTTCTGTGTTGTAATTGTGATTCATTCTTTGAAATATTCCAAAGGAACTTATAAAAATAAATCCTATAGCAAATTACCCCCAATATGGAGCTATAAAAATAAAAATATATAGAATAAACAATTAGTAAAGTAAACTAAATTGTCAAGAAAACACTCTTAATGACATGACAATAAGTCAATTTATAAGAAACAGTTTCTACTCAGAACTATTTAGAAATTATAGAACTTTAAATCAAAATACTAGTTGCCTTTTAAAACGCAACAAGTATACGAAAATAATTGATATAATTCATGATAATGATGTGCTCCTGGCCAATTTCAGCCACGGCGACCAGTCCCAACAGAGACCAGCTAACTATCCATTGGATAATATAGTGCACTTGTGTGTGCGTAGGTAAATACAAGTACACTCTGTGTTGCCTCACTTTCACAGGCGCAAGACCGAGGGCTTTAAGTGCTCTCCAAGACACGAGGGTTAAGATACATTTTCAAACTGCGGGCTGTTATTAAACATTTCTACTATATAATCATTGAATTGAACCCGAGATCTCTTGATCAGCAGTCGCACACGCTTCCCGTTAGAACACGAGACAGTTAGTATAATTTAATAAAACAATTTTAATTAATTTAAAAAACTTAATTGTTTTTACTTTCATATTTACAATCGAAAGTTATCAATCAATACCATGGGTCAAAGGAAAAGTACCACGAGAAAATTCGCATAGATTTTACAACCAACGTATGATATGTTTTGAATATTTTCATGTGCATATATGTATAAAGTTATGTGAAATCATGTGAATAAACTTTTAATTTCATACCAATGTTTTTGTTTTTTAATATTAGTATTAGGAAGGCTATCCCGGTAAATTAATATTATATTCTCTACCATTCGAGTATTATTGGGTTTTGGTTTCGAGTTTATCTATGTGTATATTTAAAAATATTTTATCTATGTGTATGTTAATGTCTGGTTGCTAAAGTACAGGTTTTGCCTAGTTTGGGAATAGACAGCCATGTGTGAGATGTGTGGTAGTATTAAATATTAATTATGTTGGATGTGACTACCCCAAAATCGATCAGAGTGGCACGCAATGGAATAGACCTATGTCCAGCAGTGGACTGTGATAGGATGATATTATATTATATAACTTCATTCGCTTACAATTCCTATTTGTCTCAGAACTCTTATTTGGTGCAGTATAGCGGAAAGTGGTGTGCGAAAGGGTTGCTGCAAACTAAAATCTATTATTCAAAATATTTGTACATTTTATTGCTATGTAAAATATTAATACAATAATACCGAAAATAATAATTAATGTATAAATTCCACACTTTCATATAAAACTCGGCAACCATTCTAGGTATAGACAACACTCACATTTGCTTCTATTAAGCGACAAAAAATTGATCAGAAACCTACAGAATTATTGTTATCTAGCTTTTGCCCGCGGCTTCGCTCACGTTAAGAAGTATTATTACTAATTAGGCACAGTTTTTGAGGCTTTACTTTTGTTTAGCGTTTGTAAAAAATTAAGTCCTGCAAAACTTCTTTGTCCACAATATTCTTAACTAATCTGTCATTAGGTGCTAAAACTATCAAGCTGTTGGGTGAACTTACTCGTGAGCAAGCAACATAAAACTGTCCATGAGAGAAGCAACGTTCTCTCAAGTCAATAAATTTGAGAGTTTGCCCCTGAGATTTGTTTATTGTCATGGCAAAGCAGAGTTTTAGGGAAAACTGTAATCGTTTAAATTCGAACGGAATATCATTAGGTATTAATGGGATTCGTGGTATAAATACAGTTTCCCCTTTCGCACACCCAATTAATATAGTGGCTTCCACTATATTGTGAAGTAACGCTTTCACTTGCAGTCTCGTACCGTTACAAAGTTTTGGTGTTTTTAAATTTCGCAACAACATAATTGGAGTGCCCCCACGCAGAATAAACTTATGATAAAGCAAACCTCGCGGTTTTAATGAATTTAAAAATTCTACACGGTACTAAGTAGTGTCATCTGTATTAACCACAGTATCAATCGAAGTATAGACCTTTTCTTCGCCCTCAAACGACATGAGCAGAATATCATTGATAGCTGCTGCTTGATCGTTCTTTGGAGTAAGTATGGCACGCTCACATAAACATTCAATAGGTTTGTCAAGTTTATCAATGTCTGGATAAACTTTAGACAGCAATTCTTCCGGGATGGTTATCATTCCATCAAACGATGGAAAATCACCAATACCGATTTTAAGAAGGAGATCTGAAAATCTATCAGCAGACTCATCCCCGCACAAATGTGCTCTGATATTTTTAGAGAGCTTCAAAATATTAAGGCCTGAGTAATTTATGGCCTGAGGCCATAAATTAGATTTCTTAATGCACGACTTTACTTCGTCAGCTCTGGTTCGTTTTGGCACAACTGGAAGAGCCTGCCGAAAGTCACCGGCCAGCAAAACTTTTACGCCACCCATTAATTTTGTATTACCCCCTAATATGCCTTAGTGGTCTGTTTAAGGCTTCAATTCCACCTTTATGAGCCATCGTTATTTCGTCCCACACCATTATTTTAGTACTCTTTAAAACTTCAGCAAAATTACTTTGTTTGGAGATGTTGCAAATGGGAGTCTCGGCAGTGATTAAATTGAGTGGTAACTTAAAAGTAGCATGAGCAATTCGACCACCTTCGAGTAATGTAGCAGCTGTGCCGGACGACGCCACAGACAGGGCAATGCCGTGAGTACTTCTTACTTTCGCCAAAAGTAAATGAATTAGGAAGGTTTTACCAGTTGCACCTGAAGCATCTAAGAAGAATAATCGACCGTCATTTGCATCTACACTTGCGATAATTTGATTGTAAACTTCCTGTTGCCCGCCCTTCAAAGATGATTCATTTTTTCTTACTGCGTCTTCTAAGGCCGTACGTACGTACGGCCGACGTACTCTCTATTTTCAAAATATATTGTTGTTATTGGTTGAGGTAATCCATACTTTTTAAGAAGAAGGCCGCCTAATGATAATACGGCATCCTCTAATACCGACAGGTTAAATATTAGGTCCGATGAGTGCTCTACATCCACGTCACCTTGCCTTTGTAGTTGTTTTTTGAAAGTCTTCAGAAAGCTGTTTTTTGTATTGTTCCCAAAGACATAAGGCGTCGGAAACCTGGCAGAACAATAAAAAAATAAAAAATGAATGGTGTCGTGGGACACCAGGTAGGAACGAAGTTCCTTCGGATAATGTGGAATCGACACAATTTGCAAAAAAAATCGTGCTCAATTTTATGTAGGTTTTCTTGATTTTTCTCTTAAATTTTGCTGATTAGTTTTTATTTAAGTACAAGAAAGTATTTAGGAAATTCAGTATTTTAGGAAATAAAATAATAAATTCCTTAAAATAATAAAATAATAAATTCCTTAAAATAAAAAAAACATCGTAATTCAAATTTCAACTGAAATAACAAAAAAATATGTATCTTTATTTTTTTTTGTCAACATTATTATTAATTAAAAATTACATAGAAATAGAAAAATAGAAAAAAGAGGTAGAAATAGTACGAATGTTAAGTACGTGATAGATAGTATGAAACGTAGCACACATGACGCGCTTTCGCGCCTGCGCACGTCTCATTTAACGGTTTTATTCCACGCACTTTTTTCCACAGATTTATTCCACAGATTTATTCCACGCACTTTTTCCACGGATTTTTTCTTACGGTTTTACTATCACATTTTTTTCAGTTCGGTCCCGCAGCGAAATCCCTATCCCCTCCAAGCCTGCCGTAAGGAACTTCGTTCCAATGATAGCAAAAAATTCTCAAATGATATATGGTGTTTGACAAAGCGCTGCCAAAATCGTCAAATATAATCCGCTAGAAATATTTAGGTGTAGTATGTATTATTAGATACGGTAGCCACTTATCATCGGGTAAATGTAATTCAGTGAAAACACAACGATAGCGTGTTTTAAAATATAATACTACTAACGCCATCTGTTGTAAACATTTAAAACTAAAAATTATTTTCTTCGTTTTAATTTATTCGTGCTACTAGGTACCGATGGGTTCAAACTAATACATTTACTTCCTCCATCATCTCTTATTTTATCTCCATGGGGGTTGAATTTATCAAAATCCTATTTAAGCGGACGTCTTTATCATAGTAGTTCCAACCTTTAGTTTCAGTTCAATCAATGGCAAATCTAAGAAGATTTATACAAACTTTCATCTAATATTTTATCCCCTTAGAGATGGAATTTATCAAAATCCTTTCTTAGGGGTACGTCATAGTAGCTTTATGCATGGTAAGTCTCAACCAGATTTGTTTAAAATTGACAAAGTTTCATACAAACTTTTATCTCCTATTTTATCCCTTTGGGGGTAGAATTGATCAAAATCCTTTATTAGCGAATGCCTACGTCATAAAATCTAAACGCATGTCAAATTTCAGCTTGATCCGTCCAATGGTTTGGGCTGTGCGTTGAAAGATCACTATGTCAGTCAGTCACCTTTAAGTTAAATATATTTAGATTTTACTAGTGAAGAATTCATCACAGTCATTTTTCGTAGATACGTGGAATATGAATACAATAAACATTATTCTGAGAGTCAACATGGATTGCTTTTCTCTATATTAAGAGCCTGTTAAAGTGACTCTACTCTGCCTAATGGAAAGCATGAATAGAACCCAAGAGTTGTGGTCATCATACTCATTCCAAATGCAGACAATGTAGTATGGTGACCTACACTGTGGAGGCCTAGTGAGACGCGTTTTCACGCCCCGCTTGGAGTCGTAAAAGGCGATGACACACACAGTTACCACGACAACTGTCACCCCTGCATCAATGGGCCTCCGGTCTCTCACCAAGGAAACACGACAGCACGGATGTTGTCGCTTTAGGTTGGTCTTCTGTTGGAGGGTAGTACTGCCCCGGTCGAGCCGGTTCGTTCGTGCTGAAATCAGCGTGGCTCTCCTAAGGTTCGACTAAAAACCTTAAGAGCCGCGTAGGTTTGTTAGTACCTAGTGTCTTTGGTGCCATAAATGATGTCTAATCTCAATTTTATGTTAATATAACGATGAATGAAGCCAATACAGGTTGTTTTGGAGGTCTTGGGAGAAGGCTATGTCCAGCAGTGGACGTCTTTCAGCTGAGATGATGATAATGATGATTAACATCTGATGTACTATTTTAAGGGATTCATACCGTAGATCGATTAATTTCGATTTCTTAATTCGATATTTCCGTTTTTTTAATACATTTTGCAAAGTGTTAAAACGACATTAAATTCTTTGATTTTGGTATTTGTAATTTATAAGGCTTGAAGTCAATGTAGGCAATGTAGGCTCACTACCATTACTTCCACATAAAACTATGTATTAGAATGCGCCGAGGCCAGCGCCACCATAACCATCCTGCTCCCGCTGAATTCGTATCCGAAAATCCGGCCTTGTGAAGTCTGAGGACCAGGATTTAGAATAAGTTTTTCGTTCTCCTACTAAAGTGCAGGAGGACAAAGAATCATTGGTAATGTCCCGTGCTCCTGTACCAGTAGATGCTGGAGGAAATGCCAAAGTTTTATGCATGCAAGTTGTCCGATAAAATCATCATTAAATCCTTTGAAATAAATAAAAAAAAACACGTGAAAGCATATGTGTATATTTAAAAAGGAAAAGTACGTCTAATTTTTAACATACATACAGTCCAGTCACTTACACAGAAAAAAGGGGTCAAACTCGGAATGAGAGACAATAATTAGTAAACTTGTTTACATTTTTATTTTAATATTCTAAAAATTGTCTCAAAGTCTCATAAAATCTCATATCGGTGCCGTAAGATTTCAAATAGTTTCAAACTCATCATCTCTCAGCCTGAGGTGCAACCTTAACATGACTGGAGTCCAAGTAAAATTAAAAGCGAAACATTAAAAAGAAATAAAATAATCCTAAATAAATAAATCCTATTACATACAGTTATCGTAACACACGTGGTCACAATAGAGATCAACCCATCAGATTATTGGCACTTTGAATGACCAAACATAAGCTACTGGTTTCCTTTCTTAGTCGGAGGGGGATGGTAGCAGTAATCTGGAGCACTACAGGGACAGGGCTCCCTCATCTTGATCCCTGAGGCCATTTGCTTCATGAATGGATGAACTTGGTCACTGTAGAAGGGCCTGAAGTAGATAAAATAAGCGTTAACCAGTTGTAAATCAATACTAATGTTATAAAGCTGAAGAGTTTCGTTTGTTTGGTTGAACGCGATAATCTTAGAAACGACTAGTTTGAATTGAAAAATTGTTTTAATGTTGGTAAGCTCATTTATTAAGTAAGGCATCATGCTATCACCAATAGGAGCCGAAAATAATTGAAAATTTGCGCCAAAACTGAGCAATTTTCTTCCTTTTGAGAGATGCAGATGAAGTTGCGCAGATTAGTTAGTTATCATAGACTTACATCCTCAAAGAGTAACAATTCTCTATATATTTGTAAAGAGGGCTATTTAACTGATATTTAAGTAGAACTAACCGTGAGAGCATCTTCTTAATCTCTTCTTGGTACTCGTTCATGGCTATTTGACATTTCTTGGTTTCATTTACCCATTCGTCTCTTGCGCGTTCCTGGTATATATTAAACTGCATTAGTATATTTAACCATTTTCAAATTATTTACCACAAGTTTCAAATGAATACAGTCCACTCAAAGTTATGATTGAAAAAATAATTAAGCAATAAGTAGTACGTAGGAGGAAATAGTTCTAAATGATAAGGCTGCGTTTTGGATATTAATTTTTGTTGTTTGTTTAACATCTGTAAAACCCTGGTGCAGAAATAAGTTATTGTCTGGCTATCTAAGGGATAACAAATTAATAATAAATAAATAAATAATACATATTTCGGACGCTTGACACACAACGTCATCTAGTTTCAAACTAAGCAGAGATTGTGCTTTATGAAAACTAGACTGACTGATAGATCACTTATATACTTTTCTTTTGTGAATCTATACATACTATATTATACACAGAAAACACCTAAACTTCGAAACAAATATTTGCATATCGTACAACATTTGATCCGACCCGGGAATTGAATCCGAGACTTCAAGCAAAGCAGTCGTATTCACTACAGCTGCGCCACCGAAGCAGTTAATTATTGATTATTATTAATTAATCTTAATATACAATGTTTACCTTTAACATTTTATTATACTCCATCTGTTTAACCAGGTCATTCTGATGCAGTTTCCGTGCCTGGGCATCTGTCATTTGCTTATGCTTGACAAGCTGTTCCAGCTGCTTTTGTACTTGACGATTGTACTCATCTCTGGCCTTCGCCTCTTCTTTTTCCTCGACAGCCTCTTGTTTTTCCTTGCTTTGTTGTAGTATAGCAGCCTGGTTAACCTAAGGCGGAAAAAAAGACTGATGGATATTACTGACTTGGTCACTGAGTATCTATTATATTATACTACTTCCTACCAATATATCTATCAACAGTGATGAGATGATGATGATTTTAATGTATAAAATAAATTGATTCCTTTAGCAACCCTGCTATATGTTTATTTTCACAGCAATAGTACACGACGTTAATAACCCAAAGCGTTTTTCTGCCTTCCAAGCAGGATTTCTTCGCGTTAAGCAATACCTTGGTGGCTTTCTTCGCTCTTAACCATCGTTGGCAACGTTCCAGGTCAAGGGCATCCTGCCGTCGCTGTCCTTCTTGTAGAATTAGCGGATCACTGTTGAACTTCGTTTCAGCTACACGATTCTTCATTTCAACCATCTTGAAATTACATTCGTCACAATCTCGCTGTAATACAAAGTTATTTTCTTGTTTTATTTCGAATGACATTATTAGTGATCATGTGTTTAGATAAGCTGAAAAAAATTAAAAAAAATACATATTGTAATAAGCGATGATTACGGTAATCTATCTAATTGTTGTTACCGTGTATTTTTAATATTTAAGATTACTAATTATAAAAAGAAATTTAGGTACGTAACTACCGCTGTCTTTGGACACCTTAGCTTCACTTATCTAATTAAATGAAACAAAATAATTGATGCACATTCGCTTTTCTCTGACGCCTATTAACTTCAATCAATAAAATAACTTTTTCTACCTCTCTCTGCCTTCTACGCTCTAGTTTGGCCTTCTCATCAGCTAGTCCTTGTGTTGCGAGTGAGTCCCACGTGCGATTAACAACGTCGGCATCAGCTTGCAGCTTAGCGACCGTTTCCTTACGTTCTCTAATCATGTCCAGTTTCTGTTGACCTAATTCATATTTCTCATTCTTCAGCCGAAGTGCCTCTGAAAAGTAAGAATATCAGTTAAAAGTTGACCAGTTGGATTACTTCGTTTATATGTACATTAATTTTTTTTTTCAAACACAGTTACACAGACAGCCGCGCTAGGAATATGTCTTGTGGCACAGCGAATTTTCCAAATATACATATAACGGACACAAAGAACACCCAAACTCAGAGCAATAATTTGTGGATTATACAAAGTGCTGTTCTGTGTTTGATCAAACTTACTAGGGAACCCCCGAAGTTTTTTTTATTAATTTTTAAAGCCTGCCAAAGTGACTCTACTCTGCCTGATGGAAAGCATGAATATAATCCAAGAGATGTGGTCACCATACTCATTGCGAATTCAGACAATGCAGTATGGTGCCGCGGTTCACGACCCGCTTGGTGATGTGAAAGGCATAACAGTCATCATGGCAGTGTAATGCTCATAAACTTACCACAATAACTGTCACCATAAGGTGACCGCTTGAATCACTACGTCATCCGTGCAGACCATGTATACGTGGTTATATTTCTTTGGCACCTTCAATTGGAAGCATTTGAGGTGTTCGTCTTAATTATGAGAGTGACAGCGATTCGTAAATTTTATATTATAATACATTTTTTGTACTCGTTGTCGGGATTCAGTGCAAGTGTGGAACTAGCAGAAAGCTATAGCATAGGCACTCCAAAGGGGTTGAGTGAGATTCGATTGGAGCTATATTTTTATATTAAAATAAGAGCTAGCTATAAAATAAAAGCAGGTACAAAAGTAGGTTAACCTGTTAATCTCATTAAACAGAATAACGCGAGAGTTTGTTCCCAAGAAGAGCTTAGAGGCAAGGTGTTCTATAGTCAATTCAACACTTGTATTCAGATAATCTAAGTACCCACCAAATATGTTGAATATACAATAATAAGGTCAAAATATACCTTCCTCAGCTTTTCTATTATCTTCGTCGAATTTTGCCTTCATTTTATAGAACTCTTGCATCAACATCTCTTGTTCTTTGGCTCTCTGCACGCGTTTGCTCTCAATCTGAGCAATCGTATACTCATTGGCTTCTAAGTCGCGACGATAACGATTTATCACATCATACTCCATACGAGCGGTCTGAAGAAGTGTTATTAATTTTTAAAATGAGAAAAATGTGTGCTTAATTGAAGAAAGTTGTTACTTGGAAAGGTTTTTTTAAGACAACAGATGCTTCTTTTTTGAGTTTACAAATATTCTTGAAACGGACACAAAGAACACTTGGAATCAGAACAATAGGTAATTTATGGATCACACAAATGTTGGTCCATGTATGTATCTAACGTACACAGGGTAGTAGGAAGCGGCATGGTGACGGTGTAAACTATAACACGACCAGTGCAGTTCAGTTGGATAATTGATAATTATTAATATAAATAATTTATTAAAGTCGCTGCACCCTCAGCTGTTATTTGAATGTATTCTCACCAGCGCTTCTGTCTCCTTCATCGTGACTTCATACCACATCTTGTCCATTTCATTTTCTGCTAGCTTTCGCATCTGTTTCTCTCGCATCTGGTATAGTTGGATCTCCTCAGCTTCTTTAGCTTGCAGCTTTCTTATACAAGGTTGTACGTGAGCACATTTTGATCTGCAAAATGAGATTTTTTAACCGTTACGTCTGCGATAATGATCTGTGTTGGTGGCCGTAGCGTAATTATGAAAGAGTTCAAGGAACATGTTTCATTTACTCGTACGTACAGTAAGACTTATTTATTTATTAATAACCTTCCTCCCTCCTATTATATCCCCCTATAAGGAATAAATCCTGTGGCGCGGAGGACTTTATAAACATACAAGAAACGGACACAAGGAACACCCAGACTCAGAACAACAATTTGTGGACGGGTTTGAACTCACAACACTCAGCGTAGTAGAGAGTAGCATGGTGACCGCTTAAACCACTAAAGCAATCGTCATGTAACAGCTGATCATAAGGAGTTCCCTTGTTATAAAAGAACTGATCTATTTAATTTTTGACAATTAATACAATTGTATGCTGAGCAGACTTGTTTTTATTCCTTTTATTAAAACAATGATATTATTGTATTAAATAGGTAATATAATACAATTTATTTAGGCCCAAGGAGAACCCCAGGTGTGATCGAATCTCCTTCATTACTACCCCAACAGTCATTCGAATCGCGAAGTTGGTGAGTTACCATTCGGTGAAGTGCAACTAAAGAATTACTTAACACCGGTTTTCTCTAAAGCCTGATGTCACTCCGGTCAAGCTTGGCTTTCTATGGCCTTGTGAAGATGTCATTGAATGATTAAACAGCATCAATGAAGAAATTAATCTACTAACAAGTGGGTATCGTTATATAAATCTTCATGTTCTTTCTTTCTCTTGGCCAGTAGGTAAGCCAGACGATCCTTCTTTTCTTTCCACATTAGCTCGTGCCCAGACTGAACATATTCCACTAATTTGCGTAAATTAACCTCTTCTTCAACGCGAAGGAGCTCCTTCAATCTGGTGTTTTGATAAGTAAATCATTGCAATAGAAGACGTTTCACATTTATATTCTAACTACCTCGGTGGCACAGTGGTAGTGAATACGACTGCTGTGCTCGAGGTCTCGAGTTCGATGCCTGGGTAGGACCAAATGTTTGAATGATCTGCAAATATTTGTTTCGAGGTTTGGGTGTTTTCTATGTATAATATGTTTTATTTACAAAAAAAGCATATAAGTATTCTATCAGTCAGTTTAGTTATCATAGCACAAGCATTGCTTAGTTTGAAACTAGATGACGTTGTTTGTCAAATGTTCGAAACAGTTATTTTATTATTTGTACAAGTTGTTTATTTTACATCATCATTACTAGCCTTTAACAGTGCACAGCTGGACATAGGCCTCTCCTTAAAAAGGAGACTTTGGGCTACTATACCACGCTGGCCAGACGGGTTGGTATCGGGTTTCTTTCAAGTTTTTCTTCTCCTTGCAGTGATGTTGTCTTGCATATTGTTCCCTTAGTCGTCTCTTACGACACCCATGGGAAGAATAGGGCTGGTGACACTCATCGTTCTTAATAGGTCACCAAATGAAGAATTTTATAAGGTCACTATGAAAATTAGAATGGCAATCACGGCGATATAACGTTCAATAAGTAACATATCCCGAGCGTTTTTGGCAATTGTTACGACTAGTTAGAGACTCAAAAAGTCTGCCGACTCTTTCCACAGGACTTCGCTATCCTCGATGAGTTGTGTTGTAGTAGATCGACAGCAGACCCCAAATTAGCTTGGAAAAAGATTAGGAAGAAGAAATATCATATCTTCAGCTTTGAATCGAATACTAGTCTCTAATCTAATTAACTTTGTTGTACCCGCGCCAATTAGTGTAACACCTATACCCGCGCCGGTCTTTCGCACCGAATGAGGCGTAGTTCACCCAAATGCGGCCCCCGCGCAAAGTCACACTTCACACTAATTTCAAGGTCGTGTCGAATTAGGCAAGTACCTAGAAAGCCCATTCAACTAGCATTACTCTTTCTATAAATAATTTCAAAAAATAATTCTGTCGGTCTCTCAGACACACGCGCGGGTACAGGAAGGTTAACTAAACCCTAGTTGCTTAATCTTTAGTCAAATAACACAGTATCTACATAGACATAGTATAGTTTCTCTAATTTTACATTTGTAGGTACAGTCACAGAGTTATAGGGCTTTCAGGGATATTTATGGAGTTCAAAGTATGTAATTTTTTATACTATATTCTGTTCCGATTCAGAGACATGGCATTTTTGTACTAACTTTTGGCTCTTCACAGCAACGTCGTCTTCGTAACCTTTCAAACAGAACCGAACACGATTGGATACTTTGTTAATAAGATTTCTGTAATTAAAAGTATTTCAATTATTATTAAAATTAAACTGAATGAACTCTTTAGTTTAATGGACCTAATTGAGATATGAACTGTCGAAGAGGTAAGCTGAAAATTTACTCGGTATTTTATAACAACGCCTGTTGGTGTTTTTCATGATAACATGAACTACCGACATAGTTATCATTTACTCGAATTTTTATATGTTGGTATTGTAGTAGACAATTAGGTTCTTCTTATATCTAAATAATAAATATATTAAGTTTAGACTCCAAAAATTCATAAAGTTTTGAATCGATCAAGCTCAATTTTTGACATACAAATCGACTCAAATATGTTTTTTATCTATTCTTTACAACCACAATGTGCTACAGCGAAGCGTGGCGGGCACAGTTACTTTAAATACAAAAAGAAAAGAAATCTACGACGTACTTCCGATCACATCGTGAAAAAAATTCGATACACTCATTGTCTCTAGCTTGACTCTTTAAGTTCGCAAGCCCTATTCGAGTCTCCTCTTCAATGCCACGCAGTTTCTTGATAAAACGTACGTAGTGGCCGGTCGAGTTTAGGACGCGGGACGTCTGAAAACAAATCATTTGTGTGTGTGACTAGTGCAAATTTGTTTCACATAAACTCGCTCTCAACAGCGAGCGCGCATGGCGTTGTGATTAGTCAAAATTTTAACGCAGATTCAGAACGTCGAACGTGGTCACCGTGACATTCGATTAAATATGAATTAAATTTACACTAGACGCCCTTTTTTTTTTTTTTTTTTTTTTACGTGTGGAAACCCCCTCGGGCCGTCACCCCACCGGGGTTTACGGCGGGGTGGTGTGTCGGAATCGGACCGACTAAAACCACACGGTGTGCCACTCTGCGCCTGACATAGGAGGGACCGGGAACAGCTGTTATTACGACATCCAGATCCCTCCTAGCGCCTGCCCGCTACCTCGGGCACCATCTGCGGATAAACTCTCTATTTCAGGCGACGCACGGCACACACGGACGTCGCCTCCTCGCGGCTGGCCATTGTAGCGGATGGAGGGGAAAACCCGTCCCGTCCACCCGCAGCCACACTCAAGGCGGCATGAGGCGCTGGTATGCGCGCCTCCGCCGCCCGGCTCGCCGGCGGCGAATTGGGTCCGAGTGGATATCGTCCTCCCGGGCCTTCTCCGCCGCCTCCTTCCGCGAAATTACGTCTTCGCAGAAGGTTGCGACCGCGGTAAAACAACTGTCGCTACCGGCCATGGAGCGTATGACGGCCGGTAGCGAGAGATCTCCTCCAATAACTGCAGTGAGGACCCCACGCTGCGCCGCCCAGGCGGAACAAACCGCTAGCGTGTGTTGAGCCGAGTCCTCACTGCAGTCGCAGTGGTGACAGGCGGGACTCAATTCCCTCCTGGCGACCGAGTGCAGATACTTCCCGAAGCAACCGTGCCCGGAAAGAACCTGCGTCAGTCGGAAGGAAAGGGTCCCGTGCTGCCGCCCTGCCCACTCGGCGATGACCGGCTGGAGAGCCTCCACGGCGGCAAAGCCAGCACGTGCAGCCTCCAGCCGGGACGACCAACGAGCCATCGTGGCGCGACGAGCGGCCTCTCGCCACTCGCGTATCTCTTCGGGCGGGGGCCGTATGCCGCTACCCGCCCGGAAGTCAGCCATCCGCCGATAAACTTCGGCGAGCACTTCCGCCTCCAAATCCCACGGGGGAGTTCCGGCCAAGGCACAAGCCGCCTCCGTCGATACGGTGCGGTAACCGCGTATGGCTCTAACCGCCAATATCCTCTGAGGGCGCCAGAGGCGAGCCCTATTCTGGGCGGTCAGAGCCGCCGCCCACACCGGTGCACCATATAGCGCCATTGACCGAACAACCCCCGTGTATAGCCGTCTCGTCGCGACGCTAGCTCCACCCAAATTGGGCAAAATTCGCCCAAGAGCAGAGGCAGCGCCGACCAGCTTTGGATACACTAGACCCCCTGTCACAAGGTAAACATAAAAGTGAAAAGAATTTATAATCCCTAATTTTTTAAATGTGGTGTTATTTAAGCGAAAGTTGTGATGTGTAAAAGACATAGTGCACACTAGGTGCATGACTTTTGGTCTGAATTTACAACTTTTTTTAAATTTAAAAACAAATAAATCTATTAAAATGAAGTAGTGAGTGAATATTCTGACCAGCGTGATGTAGTATACATGAATATCACATAGGACAATTTATTTCATAGGTTGGCTACGCTATAATACTCGTACATAATATAAAAGCTTCTTCTTCAATAAAGCCACATTTGCTTATCAATCCGATTGAATCAGCAAATAGTTATAGACATCGGAACTACATCCTACTACCTGATATTACTATCATCATCATTTTAACCGAATAACATACACTGCTGGACATAGGGCTGTCGCAAGGCTCCCAACAACAACCGGTCCTGTGTCGTCCACGTTCAATGGCTTCCCGCTAAAAAAACTGACATTCATAGTTATATGAATGTAATAATAAACTTACGTAATAACAATCCGGTACACCGCGAGGCCCCCATCCGTCCTTTGGAGGTTTCGAGGCCGTAATCTGTGCTGTATTACAATTAGGATCCATTGTTTACGATGATAATATTTAAAAGAAAAGACTTAAAATGCAACACTGGTAAATACGGGTATAAAGATAAATTGCCAAAAGATTACATTCCTACTGACGGACGTATCTATGTCAAACTTATTTTTTATTTGTTGTATTATTTATTTCTCTGACCAGCCAGTCATTTTGAATCTTAAATTACTATTTTGTATATTTTTTAAGCCACATTGAATAGTATGTAATATATTATAGCCATTTTTTATTTTAAATATTGAAAATATAAATGATAAACTACGTTAGTTGTATCTGTGAAAGCGCTGCCCAAGATTTTGGTAAATCTAGTGATGCAAGAGGTTCAGTAGTTTAAGGTATCGGCAATCGCAAGACTTGACTTCGTTTCACATGATTTAAGTCTGGAGTTAAGATTATAGGTATTTGCCAGTTTTTAGGTATAAGACTTAGTCATTTTACTAAAAGATTAAAGAACTTAAACAACTGGACTTGTTTTTAAAAGGACCCGTGCCTGAGTCGTGCTCGATATTCAATACAGGCACTGAAAACCTGACTAGATAATTTATATTTGTACAATTTGTCAGATACTTAGGTGTCACTATTGATAGTGCCCTCAACTTTAAGGAACATATCAAACTACTATGTGCTAGAGTACGCATATTCATTAACGTATTCAAATTATCCTTATGGCACGTTGCTAAGCCTGAGTTGATGCAGTGTATGTACTATGCTCTCTGTCAGTCCATACTTATTTATTGTATATCTTCATGGGGAGGTGCATCAAAACCACCATGAAGCGCATTGAGGTCACGCAGCGAGCTATTCTAAAAGTACGTAATTTCAGGTCTACTTATTTTTTTACTACGACACAAAATTATTTGAGAAACACAAATTTATTTGAGAATTTTTTTTTTAGTATGTACGACACAGATAAGTTGGAAAACAGAAATGTATTTTTTAATATATAAATTCCAACTAGCTTCTTTGTAACAATGCCTGTGAAAAGTATTGTGGATGGAAGCAATACAATCATTAGTTCAGCAGTCAGGATAACCAAGCATACGTCCTATTGTGAGTTTATTATTACGATTGCCCATTTCCTTACGTACGCATAGAAACACAAGTAATTAAATATATAATTCATTTCTTAAAAACAATACTATAATTTGCATTTAATATAAATAAAATTAATAATATGTCATGATAGTAACCTCAATCGAAATAAGATAATATAATTAAGTCCCTTAAAAATAAAACATCAACTTAAAAAGACTTTGATAAAACTTCACATAATTTTATCATTACTTATTAAACATAAACATGATCTTAATCAAAGTATAAGTAATACATTAACGTCATATTTAATAGCCTTAGTTACAGATTAATGAATTTCTATAAACAAAATCTAATCTAAAAATAAACTAAATTCAACTAAGCAAAGTTAAATCTAAATCTGTTAATTAAAATAATTAACTGACTGCTCAGTTACTTAAATATATCTTTTTCGTTTTTAACCATTGGTAAAATATATTAATATTTAAATAACATAAAGAAGGACAGAAATACAATACATTATAATAATAATAATAATAAGGTATGAGGTATGTGCCCGACCCAGTTCTCGAGAACGGTCGTGCTACGTTATATTGGGATCGATCTATTATCACAGATAGGACTATTGTTGCCAATAAGCCTGATATTGTGGTAGTAGATCGATTAGAGCGCCGCGCAATGATTGTCGATATCGCCGTTCCTCATGACGAGAATCTCGTGAAAGTTGAAAAAGAAAAACAATTAAAGTATTTGGATCTGTCGCACGAGATTGCCGACATGTGGAATGTGGATTCGGTGATCATTGTTCCGATAATCATATCTGTTCACGGATTGATAGCCAAGAGCCGCGACCAACACCTTAAGAGGCTCACGTTAGAAGGTTGGATCAAGGGTCTGATGCAGAAGGCAGTCCTCCTTGACACGGCCCGTATTGTGAGGAGGTTCCTGTCTCTGGAGCCCTAACCACCGGTATCTTGGTCCCTGTACCCGATGTCGGTGGTCTACTATTTTTTATATTTTTAAATATGAATTTTTTATTTTTTATATATTTAAAAATGTAATCAATATGTGTATTTATACGTAATAAAGAGAATAATAATAAGTTTTCGAGAAAGGTCGTGCTACGTTATATTGGGATCGATCTATTATCACAGATAGGACTATTGTTGCCAATAAGCCTGATATTGTGTTGATAGATCGATTAGAGCGCCGCGCAATGATTGTCGATATCGCCGTTCTTCATGACGAGAATCTCGTGAAAGTTGAAAAAGAAAAACAATTGAAGTATTTGGATCTGTCTCACGAGATTGCCGACATGTGGAATGTGGATTCGGTTATCATTGTTCCGATAATCATATCTGTTCACGGATTGATAGCCAAGAGCCTCGACCAACACCTTAAGAGACTCACGTTAGAAGGTTGGATCAAGGGTCTGATGCAGAAGGCAGTCCTCCTTGACACGGCCCGTATTGTGAGGAGGTTCCTGTCTCTGGAACCCTAACCACCGGTATCTTGGTCCCTGTACCCGATGTCGGTGTTCTACTATTTTTTATATTTTTAAATATGTATTTTTTATTTTTTATATATTTAAAAATGTAATCAATATGTATATTAAATGTAATAAAGAGAATAATAATAAATATATTTTATTTCTCTCAAAAGGTACAAAGATATTCTTAAAATAAAGATACAGCACAAACAGAACCTTGTTGAGAGCTGGAGTCTGAGCTAAGTTCGAAACCTGTGTGACAGATCTCCAGTCCTCGTCTTTAAACACTATAAAAGTTATCTCAGTGGCTGCAACTATCAAAACAGTGTCACAAGAACTAATAAGAGAGACAATTTTTACAAACTTTAGTGGTGTATGTAAGTGAGTGTGTGTATTTGTATGTATGATTGTGTTGTATTGGTGTGCGAATTATAGTACAAAATGGACATAAGTAATAAGTACATACTTATAGTCCATTCATTGTGCAGATTATATTTTCAGTGCCATCATAGTCCAAGTCACGTAGCCAATGAGTCACCTTCTTTTTACACTCATACTTAGTCATTGAGTGGAAGTTAATAAAACTTTCTTTCAATGTATTACATCAAATACCTTTTCTTCTATTGCTAGTGTCGTATTCTCTACAAAGGATAATGCAAATGATAACATTTTAGGAAGATTTTTGTCTCGTTACGGCAAAGAAGTATAACTTCTTACGTGCACTTTTTTTTAAAATGAAAACATCATCATCATTATATGTATTTTACCAATTTTTGACTCCTCCGATGCTCCTTAGCTTTTTCATCAGCTAATCCTTGTCCAGCTAGAGAGTCCCACATACTTGAAATGACTTGAGCGTGAGCTTTTCTCTGATCGAGAACCTTATTACGATCATCCATCATAATGTTTATTTCTCTGGCTATTTCTTTTTGATGCTCTTGGCGCTGGCGTTCCTCTAGAAAACAAATTACTTATTTTCCAAGTAATCATTTAGCTATAGAGTTTCAGGGCCGAAGCTTACCACAGTCAAGAGTTAGATAAGTTTTCGTTTGGTAAATGTTTCTCTAAAATAAACAACCAGTAAACTGCACGAATGGTGCAGTGGTTTAAGGAAGAGTCAAAAGTTTACGCTGAGTGTTATGGATTCACTCTTCACATTGGATAGCATTTTATATAATCCAAAAATTATTACAATGGGTTTGGGTATAGTATCTGTCCGTTTGTGTACGTCTGCAGAGTCCCCGGTACTTTTATAGTTTAGCAGTTGTCATTAATAAAACAATAGGGCAAAGAATTAGGGTGTATCTACCTTCTTCAGCTTTCCTGTTGTCATCATCGAACTTCATTTTCAATCTAAGAGTTTCTTGCTTCAGCATTTCTTGCTCCTTAGCTCGTTTTAAGCGTCGTTGCTCTAATATGTCGAGTGAAAACTGTTTCGTTTCCTGGTCACGACGATAGCGTTCAATAGCCTCATACTCCGAGCGGACAGCTTCGAGAAGAAAGAGATGTTTACTTTCCTCTATTTTGTTAACATTTCATATAATAGCCCCAAGGAATGGACTTTACGCCGTCGCATCGAGTTCTCCAAACTTGAAACTCGAAAGAACCTTTAAAGTCGCTCAAACTTCGGTTGAGGGAGAAATAAACATCGTATACAGTGACCGCCGCCCACTTAGCGGGAACATATCCATTGCCCTTTTCCTGCAGTGACAAGGGTGGGGAATGAACTGCTGTGGAGCCGACGAGTGCCATGGAGCCGTCCAAGTCACTTAACTAGTTTGGACAGGCACAAACGCAATAGAGCTCCGCAGTTGCGGCTACACCGAGGGACAGCTGTGCCAGGAAGAGGTCCTGCGTCGTGGCACAGCTTTTCAGGTTCTGGGCAAGGAGGTTGGAGACATCCATTATTATATCGTCTCTAGAACCCCCTGCATGGGCAGGGGGCTGAAACGCTAGTCCGTCATACCCCACACTGTGTACGTAGTTTGGCACAGGCTAGCATCAAGTATATAGGCCCATCGTGTTGCTGGACGAGGCGGGTAAATTGTTTGAGAGGATACTCTCTGCCCGCATCGTCCGGCACCTCTGCGAGGTGGGCCCCGATCTGTCAGACGCCCAATACGGGTTTCGAGCCGGGCGTTCGACAGTCGATGCTGTGTTGCGCCTAAAGGCCGTGACCGAAGAGGCGGTGAGCTGTGGCGGCGTGCTGCTGGCGGTGTCGTTGGACATCGCCAACGCATTTAATTGTCTGCCATTTAGCTGCATTAGGGAAGCACTCCACTACCACAGGGTACCACAGAGTACCTGAGGCGGCTTGTGGCAGACTATCTTGAGGAGCGTACTGTCATGTACGAGGACCGAGAGGGTATTCTGATGCGGCGGCCCATGTCGTGCGGTGTTCCACAGGGGTCTGTCCTCGGACCACTCCTGTGGAATATGGGATACGACTGGGCCCTTCGAGGTCGTCTTCCCCCCGGGCTGGGCGTAATTTGTTACGCCGATGACACATTGGTCACGGCCCGGGGGGTGAACTTTCAAGAGGCGGCGCGCCTGGCAACGGTGGGAGTCTCTTTGGTGGTCGGGCGCATTGAGCCGCTGGGTTTACGAGTGGCCCTTGTGGGTACTGGATAAGACGGAGGCCCTTTTGTTTCATGGGCCCCGTCGTGGTCCACCCCCCGGCGCCTCTATCGTTGTCAATTCGGTCCTCGTACCGATTAAGGCCCAGATGAAGTATCTGGGCCTGATCCTAGACGGCAGGTGGCTCTTCGACGAGCACTTCCGACAGCTTACTCCGAAGCTGGTCGGCGCTGCTTCTGCCCTTGGGCGACTTTTGTCCAATTTGGGTGGAGCCAGCGTCGCGACGAGACGGCTATACACGGGGGTTGTCCGGTCAATGGCACTGTATGATGCACCGGTGTGGGCGGCGGCTCTGACCGCCCAGAATAGGGCTCGCCTCTGGCGCCCTCAGAGGATATTGGCGGTTAGAGCCATACGTGGTTACCGCACCGTATCGACGGAGGCGGCGTGCACCTTGGCCGGAACTCCTCCGTGGGATTTGGAGGCGGAAGTGCTCGCCGAAGTTTATCGGCGGACGGCTAACTTCCGGGCGGGTAGCGGCATACGGCCCCCGCCCGAAGAGATACGCGAGTGGCGAGAGGCCGCTCGTCGAACCACGATGGCTCGTTGGTCGTCCCGGCTGGAGGCTCCACGTGCTGGTTTTGCCGCCGTGGAGGCTCTCCAGCCGGTCATCGCCGAGTGGGCGGGGCGGCAGCACGGGACCCTTTCCTTCCGACTAACGCAGGTCCTTTCCGGGCACGGTTGCTTCGGGAAGTACCTGCACTCGGTCGCCAGGAGGGAATTGAGTCCCGCCTGTCACCACTGCGACTGCAGTGAGGACTCGGCTCAGCACACGCTAGCGGTTTGTTCCGCCTGGGCGGCGCAGCGTGGGGTCCTCACTGCAGTTATTGGAGGAGATCTCTTGCTACCGGCCGTCATACGCTCCATGGCCGGTAGCGACAGTTGTTTTACCGCGGTCGCAACCTTCTGCGAAGATGTAATTTCGCGGAAGGAGGCGGCGGAGAAGGCCCGGGAGGACGATATCCACTCGGACCCAATCCGCCACCGGCGAGCCGGGCGGCGGAGGCGCGCATACCAGCGCCTCATGCCGCCTTGAGTGTGGCCGCGGGTGGACGGGACAGGTTTTCCCCTCGATCCGCTATAGTGGCCAGCCGCGAAGAGGTGATGTGCACGTGTGCCGTACGTCGCCTAAATAGAGAGTTTATCCGCAGATGGTGCCCGCTTTAGCGGGCAGGCGCTGGGAAGGATCTGGATGTCGTAACAGCAGCGGTTCCCGGATCCCTCCTATCTCAGGCGCAGAGTGGCACACCGTGTGGTTTTAGTCGGTCCGATTCCGACATACCACCCCGCCGTAAACCCCAGTGGGGTGACGGCCCGAGGGGGTTTCCACACGTTTTATGAAAGAACTCTTAATGTTCTTGGATTAGGTAGCCATTTTTTGGATTATGACCCCCTCTCTCATGTTGATGTGAAGTCAGTATAAAATATAATTTCTTGTATCATATTCTTACTAGTGCTTCAGTCTCCTTCATCACGACCTCGTACCACATCTTGTCCATTTCTTTCTCCGCCAACTTACGCATCTTTTTCTGTCGCATTTGGTAAAGCTGAATTTCCTCTGCTTCTTTACCTCTAATTTTATATATGCAAGGAAGCACGTGTGCAGATTTAGACCTGGATGTTAAGCAACAAAAGAGAGATAACAATAATAGAAAAGAGAGAGAAAAGTATTCGAACAAAATCTACGAAAACACTATTTATTGCAATTTGTAATTCTGAAATTGTAAAAATAATATTTAAGATGTTTCGATTTCTTTGAACAAATATAAAGAAAACGACGAACCTCATTTATTCAATACGTCACTTTCTTAATGGTAAAACGTCAATACTCTGTGGTCTGGATTCTAACAAAAAAATATCGATAGTCGAAGAATAAGAAGAAGTGTATTAAAATAATTAATCTTAAATATCACCTGGAGTAAAAACTTTTAATGTTGTTTTCTCTTTTTATTTCAGGTAAGGCTATTTATAACTGTCTTGTGTATTCTTATCTCGTAATTAGAAGATAAATAAATAAATCTGTTTTTATTTCAGAAATCCAACTGAGTTTTTATTTCAAGAAAGAGTAGTGTAATAACATTATTACAAAACAACATTATTGTGGAAACTTCGTGAAAATGGAAAAACTAAGGTTCGATTTTAAAATGCGAGGAACGTCAGATGGAAAAACTACAATTTTGTGCCTAACCTCAATCGGCACATTAGATGGTCGTTCATTTGCAATACCAGATGAATATCAACCAACAAGTTTACACAAAGAATTGATAACGTCATAAGTGTATGGCAGAGTGAAAAACACATTGGGAAAAAGAAATCAATACAGGAAAGTTTGGATAACTTTAACAGAAAATATGAAAAAAGCTTATTCAGATGAGGAAGGTAACTTATTATTTGAAAATTTTTATTTGGAAGAGATTCCAGACAAAGCAGCTGAAATATCTACCACAAGCTCGTCAGAGGACACAATAAAGAAGTTGCTAGAAAAAGTTCTAGAATCCAAAGAACAAACCTCTGAAGTTAAGAACTTAAACAAAATCGCTAAAGATTTCATGATTGAATAATTTGATGAAAAAACCTCCAATGCCAGCCAATGGATTGATCAATTTGAAAAAGAATGTGTTCGCTGCGTAGTGACAGAAGATAGGAAAAAAATTGAGATCCTGAAATTTTTCCTTGAAAAATGTAGTGCTGATTGGTACACTTGCATGATTTTAAAATACTCTATCGAATCGGATTGGGAGAACTGGAAGAAAAATTTCATTGAAACTTTTGGGAACAAAGGTTGGTCTCCAATCAGATATGCTTTTAACTTCAAATATCAAACAGGTTCACTGCTTGAATATGCCCTGAAAAAAGAAAAGCTACTACTTCAAATTAGAAAATCCATGGATACTGAAACATTAATTGATCTTATTGCTATTGGTTTACCAAACTATGTATCCGACAAGATTGACAGAGAAACACTTCAAGAAACTCAAGATCTGTACAATGAAATATCTAAATTAGAACACCTTGTCAAGAAAAATATAACTGAAAAAAAAGGGAAACCTTTCTGGGATAACAAACAAAGGAAAAATGAAGACAAAAATCCATGTGAAATATGTGAAAAGGCAAACAAAGGGAAGCGTTTTTATTCTGAATCAATTTGCTGGTTTAGAGAAAAAGAAGAGAAAAACAAAAAAATTGGATCACTTAAATCAGTTAATAATTCAGAACTGGAGGTGGAATTAAATACAGAAAATCCAAAAAACTAAAAGTACCACCATTAATAAAAATCAAGCTATTACTAAATGACACATTGGAAATTTCTGGTATCTACGATTCCGGTTCAAACGTATCATTGATAAATGCAAAATTATTAAAAATTAAAGAAAAAAACGTGCAAAATTTACAAAAAATAAGCTTGAGAACTATTAATGGTGAAGGAAAAACAAAAGGTATGATAACAATAAAAGTGAAAATTTACGATATTGAAAAAATGATCAAAGTGTTTGTTGTAGACAGTGAGAATTTCAATTATGATTTTTTGGTTGGATTAGATTGTATTAAAAATTTTAAATTGATCCAGACTGAAGATCTAAGGATTATTCAGAACAAAGACTTCCAAAAACAAGTAAATGAAATTTACAGGGAAGAGGCAGAAAATCAAACAGATGTCAAAATTCCTGTTTTGACAGGTGACATAAAAGAAAAAACGTACAATTCAAGAAAATATGAAATAAACTTCAATGATCATCTAAATACGGATGAATTTCAGATGATTGTAAATCATTTAGATACATATGAACAGTCGGAAATCGACAAGTTGTTAAACAAATATAAATCCGTATTTGCCAAAGATAAGTACGATATTGGTACTGTTAAGGATTATGAGGCTCATATTGATCTAATGGAAGAAAAATATTGTTATAAACGACCTTACAGATGCTCATTTGAGGATAGAAAAGAAATAGATAGTCAAGTAGCTAAGTTATTAGAAAAGGGTCTTATTGAGGAGTCATACAGCCCTTTTGCTGCGCCAGTTACTATGGCATTTAAGAAAGAAGATAATAAAAAAACAAGAATGTGTATAGACTTTAGAGATTTAAATAAAATTATAACTCCCCAAGCACAGCCATTTCCACTAATAGAAGACTTGATAATAAAAAGTGTGAACTGTGAATATTTTACAACATTGGATATAAATTCTGCATTTTGGTCAATCCCTCTAAGGATTCAAGACAGACCTAAAACTGCATTTGTAACATAGGAAGGACACTTTCAGTGGATTTGCCTTCCTTTTGGATTAAAAACAGCACCTGCAATTTTTCAAAGGATACTGAATAATATAATAAGAAAATATAAACTTTCGGATTTTGCAGTGTCTTTCATCGACGATATATTAATCTTCTCACAAAATTTCGCACAGCATATACAGCATCTTTCAAGACTATTGGAACCAATTGAGAAAGAGGGATTCAGATTAAAATTTTCAAAATGCTCATTTGCGAAAAATCACGCAAAATACTTAGGTCATATTATTGAAAAGAATTCTGTAAAACCACAGAAAGATTATTTAATTGCAGTGAGTAACTTCCCAGTTCCAGAAACAAGAAAAAATGTAAGACAGTTCCTTGGGAAAATTAATTACCACCATAAATTCATCCCTCGCATGGCACAAATCTCAGACCCATTACATAATCTTCTGAGGAAAAATGTGAAATTTGTTTGGTCGACAGAATGTCAAGATTCATTTGAGAAAATTAAAACATTGCTTTGTTCGGAACCAGTCCTGAAAATTTTTGACCCTAATTCTCCAATTACAATTTATACTGATGCTAGTATTAAAGGATTTGGAGCTGTGCTGAAACAAGAAGATAAAGATAAAAGTTGTAAACCTGTAGCATACTTTTCTAGAAAATTGAACAAGGCACAAAAGAAAAAAAAAGTAATATACCTTGAATGTTTAGCCATAAAAGAAGCAGTGAAATATTGGCAACACTGGTTGTTAGCAAAACAATTCACGGTATACACGGATCACAAGCCCCTGGAAAACTTGAACATAAAATCTAGGACGGATGAAGAGTTAGGAGATTTGACATATTACCTATCTCAATATGATTTCAAGATAAAATACAATCCTGGAAAATGTAATCAAGAAGCAGACTGCCTAAGCAGAAATCCGGTTTTAGAACCAAATGATAACACAGATGACATCCTGGAAGTCGTAAACCAAATAAGTCTTGAAGACATAAAAAAGGACAAGAATGAGAATATGTACTTAAAAGAAAAGAAGAAAAACATTATATTAAAAGATGGCATTTATTTCAAAAAGTTAAGAAAAAAAGATAAAATTCTATTGTCTGAAAACCTCAGTATGATATTGATAAAAGAGGTACACGACACTTACTGTCATTTAGGGAGATCGCAAATGATCAATAAAATAACTTCATTTTATTCAGCGACAAACATGATAATGATTATAAAAAAAGTTTGCGATGATTGTTCTATATGTCAAAAAAACAAATCAAGAAAAAAATCAAGATATGGATTCCTATCACATTTAGGTCCAGCTACCTATCCATTCGAAATTATGTCCATCGACACTATTGGTGGATTTGGGGGTTCGCGATCAACAAAAAAATATTTACACCTTATGGTGGATCACTTTACTAGATACGCTTATATTTTAACATCGAAAAACCAAACCGCTAATGACTTTATAAAATTAACAACGAAAGTAACAGAAAGCAACGATATAGGAACAATACTAACAGATCAATACCCTGGCATAAATTCAAAGGAGTATAAAAATTTTTTAAAGCAGAAAAGGATAAAGATGGTTTTTACAGCCGTAGATGCTCCATTTTCAAATGGGCTTAACGAAAGATTAAATCAAACTCTGGTAAATAAAATACGATGCAAAATAAATGAAAACAAAAATAAAAAGACATGGTCAACAATAGCTCAGGAATGTGTTAGAAGATACAATGAAACGGAACACACAGTGACTGGATTCGCTCCGAAATACTTAATGGAAGGTGAAAGTGTAAATATTTTGCCCCACGAATTGAAGACAAATTGTACAAAAGAAGATCTAGGAAGAGATCGGGAATTGGCACTGGAAAACACGAAAAAGTCCCATAATCAAAATGCAGAACGATACAATAAACACAGGAAAGAAATTACATTGGATGCCGGAGACTTAGTGTATGTAGAAAATGGAAACCGCCTCAATAGAAAAAAGCTGGATGAAATACGAATCGGACCATACAAAATACTTAAGAAAATCTCCAATACAATATACGAGGTTGAAACTGGACACAGGAAAACAGAATCAAACCTTTTTCATATAACAAAATTGATTCCGATAGCTGGCGACGCGACTGGATGAACAGTCACATAACAGTTATGTGATTGTTCTTCTTTGAGGGGGGGAGATATAAAGAAAACGACGAACCTCATTTATTCAATACGTCACTTTCTTAATGGTAAAACGTCAATACTCTGTGGTCTGGATTCTAACAAAAAAATATCGATAGTCGAAGAATAAGAAGAAGTGTATTAAAATAATTAATCTTAAATATCACCTGGAGTAAAAACTTTTAATGTTGTTTTCTCTTTTTATTTCAGGTAAGGCTATTTATAACTGTCTTGTGTATTCTTATCTTGTAATTAGAAGATAAATAAATAAATCTGTTTTTATTTCAGAAATCCAACTGAGTTTTTATTTCAAGAAAGAGTAGTGTAATAACATTATTACACAAATATGCATGAATACGTCTTTCTGACAATATAGCAAAAGTAAAAGGCAATAAACTCAAGAATTGGTAACACATTCATCATCTCAGCCGTAAGACGTCCACTGCTGGACTCCTCACCACAAGAACCGATCCTATGTTGTCGGCATCTAACGTTAAGTGCCTACGTTAAATATTATTCTAATTATTTAAAAAACAAAACGCATGTGATGTGAACGCAGTCTGTAGATGAATGTCGCTTACTGAGAACATGTCTTTTCTAAAATATTCCAAACTTACAGAGGCGTATCTTTATATTTCTCCTCATGTTCTTTTTTTTTAGCGATGAGATAATTGAGCCGATCCATTTTAACGTTCCAAGCTAAATCGTTACCCGCTTGAAAAAATTCTACCAACAGTCGTATGTCCTTTTTTTCATCTGCTGAGACAAGTTCGAACAACCTTGAAGCAACAAAATCGAAAGTATTATTTACTAGTTAGTTGGTAGTAGTTATTTACTAGTTGAAGACTCAAACTGGTGGTTTGACTAAATGTTCATTAAGTTTTAGAATTATCATAAGAACAACGAAGATCTAAGACGATAATTGACGTGAATATAAAACTTTCTAAGTATGTGTGGTTTTCCTACTACTCAAAGTTATAGAATGATTATCTAATTAAGAATCACACAGCTGTGTTTGTGATTTATATTGACAATCACTGACACCGGGAGGGAAGTACAAGAGGTTCACATGCACCCCCTTGGCAGAAAAGAAAATACATAAAAAACACATACAAAAACACATATTTTAAATCTATTTCATAAAAAAAGACGAAGTATGATTCTATATTTTGTATTGATTAATAGTCTCTCTCTCTGTGTGTGTGTGTAGATACAATTCGAAAATAATTCAGACGATGGCCATGTTAACAATAATCCTGTTACCTGTACTCGACCGCTAAATAGATTATATGCTAAAATTCAAATGGCTCTATAATTTGAAAAACAAAGACTTATACAGAGATCATAATGATAGCTGAAATAACTTACTTCTGCCTTTTTTCTATTAAATAATCTTCATAAGCTTGCAAACAACAGTCGACGCGCTTCGAATTTTTTATTAATAAGACTTCTGAAATAAAAAGGCACAAAACGAATTCGATGTACTTTAAAAATAATCTATACTAATGTTATAAATGCGAATAATAAATGCGAATGTAACTTTGTTTGTTACGGTTTCACGCGAAAACTACTACACCGATCATCATGAAATTTCTTGGAAGTATTAAAAGTAACATAGGATACTTTTTATTAAGATATATATATCAGAACGAATAATGTGGCAGACCAACTTTCACACGAGTTGTCATCTTCTTCCTGTTGACGAAGTTTCTTCACGAATTGCACGTAAAGGAATGTTGAATTAAGCACACGCGATGTCTGTAATTATGCATACAAAATAACATTAAATTGGAATTAATCGTAGTCATAATCGACAGTCTTTAATAGGCCACTACTGGACATAGACTTCTCTTTAGAAACGTTGGGCCTACTATACTATGCTGGCCAGGCGGTTCAACATAGGATTGCTGTCTAGTTTTCCTTCTCTTTGTTGTTATCTTGCGTAGTTTGTTCCTTTAGTCGAACACGACACTCACAGGATGAAGAGAGATGACACTATATTCTCAATCCGTTATTACACGGAAGTACTGAGCATTCACGCTTATGCCTGTGTTGATATAAAACGCTTAGAGCCAAAACATCCTATAGAGTACCCTTTCACACATCGCTGAAACTAGTGTCAACAGAAATTTCTTTGATGCATACACAAATCAACTTAATATTTGTATATTATGTAGATAGACTAAACAAGTAAAATTTACATAATAGCAGTCCGGAACACCACGAGGTCCGACTCCATCCTTGGATACTTTAGGAGGCTGCCTCTTTATAGAACCTGATTTCATTTTCTTTGTTATATTTTGTGATAATTCTCTACAATGTTTAGTATTTCGCAATATTAAAAATAAATAACTTTTGTAACGTCGACTTTACGTTATCAAATGCAATTGGTATTTGTCAAGTTTGTTTACAAACCAGAGCCAAATAATTGAATAAAAAAAAAATCAGTGAACGTAGATTTTAAAAGTAGAATTTATTCTATAGGGTATTTTAAGTTTAAGGTTCCACGAACGCATTGTTGTATATGAAAAGCCTTATTCTGTTACAAGAAGTGTTTACGTTTGAATATAGTGTTGCCATATATATTTATACATTAATGGACCTTTACTATTTTACCACTAGGCGTGGCGAAATTGTAGCAACAACCAACGAAAAAACGTCCTTTTCTTTTTTATTTTTAACTGTTTTGTTGAAATTCAAAATTTTTATGAACTCATAGCTTAAGCTTTTATGTTGTATTTTTTTTTACCATCTTGTCTGGCTTTAAGGCGTTTATTTTTGATAAGCTTGCACTGCTATTTTGTTAAGCATTCCCCGTGCAAGCGTTTTGCGGTCATAAACAAAAATAATAACAGAACGTTTTTTGAAGATTAGTTTTCCGTGAAATTGTAGATCATTTCGGTCAAGCCTCCTATGCACCGAAACAAGAGTTTCTTACGTGAAATTCTAACAATATTATTATATTTTTAGCTAACTAAATACTGAGATGAACTGAGCAGCTTTTGTTTAAAGTATTTAAAACTAGCTTTTGCCCGCGGCTTTGCTCGCGTGTAATTTGGTCTGGCACATTAAGCTTTGTAATAGATCACTTTAAATAAATATACTTTTTTTAACATACAAACAATCCTACGGTACATCATCTATGTGTAACTTTAATGGTTTAGGCAGCGTACACCAAGAGTTATCTTGGTGTACGCTGCCTAACAGCCGGCTTTTTTTTCCGACTTAATTGGCATGTATCGCTATATTACGACCAAAATTATATAAAAACATTACAAAGTAGCCTATATGTTATTCTATGTATAACCTATATTACTGTAAAGTTTCATCCAAACCCGTCCAGTAGTTTTTTCGTGAAAGAGTAACAAACATCCATACAAACTTTCGCATTTATAATATTAGTAGGATGTAGTAACCAAGAAAACACAAATAACAGAATTAGTTTAATGTGTGCAGAGAAACAAACCACTTACACGTAAACATAAAATTAAACTGAATTATTTCCTTTTTCTTATATACCTTCCTTCCTTCCTTCCTTATTGCTTCTACTGTACTTGGAACTAAATGCAAAAAATACACCACACACAACTGTAACAATTACGACATTGTTCGCTGAATGTAAAAATAATTATTGAAAGTTAAAATCAACGTTTAAATTTCTTTACCACATTAAAAGGCTATCTAATGTATCTAAGGAAATTTATTATTCTATTAAATAATGAATTATTGATTTTTTTTATATTAAGAACCTGCCAAAGTGACTCTACTCTGCCTGATGGAAAGCATGAATAGAATCCAAGAGTTGTAGTCACCATACTCATTGCAATGTCAATGCGGTATGGTGACCCACATTATGGCGGCCTTGTGAGATGCTTTTACACACCCCCGCTTTGGGACGTAAAAGGGATGACAGTCATCGTGACAGTGTAAGGCTTACACAGTTACCACGATAACTGTCATCCCTGTATCAATGGGCCGCCGGTCTCACACTCACCAAAGAAACACGACAACACGGCTGGCGCTTTAGGTTGGTTTATTTCGGACGTTTGACACACAACGTCATCTAGTTTCCAACTAAGCAGAACTTGTGTTATGATAACTAGACTGATAGAATACTTATATAAAGTATATTTTGTTACATATTACACATAAAAAACACCCAAACTTCGAAACAAATATTTGCAGATCATGCAAACGTTTGGCCCGACCCGGGAATCGAACCAGAGACCTCAAGCACAGCAATCACATTCACTATCGTTGCACCACCGAGGCAGTTAAATATTTAGTTAGATATTTCCACATATTCAATATTTTGGTTTTAACTATTATAATTTCATCGAAGTTCAACCGAACTCAACTTTCATCTTTAGAATATTAATACAATAGTGATTTATTTTTAAATTAGTGTAAGTTATCAGTTACGTAGTCATCAAAAAAAAAATTAAGCTAATTATCTGTTTATCAGAAATATAAACTGCTTATATTAAAAATTTTTAGATAATGCTTTAGAAGGTCCACAGCGACAGGTTTGCTTGCTCTTCGGATCTGATTCTGTATACTGAGACAAGGTTTTCGCCTGTCGAGTGATCATTACCGTAGTAATAAATATGAGATATATATATATTTATTTATTTATATTGTACATAATATCCTCACACATCTGAAACACGGTTGTCTGGTCCCAAATTAGGCAAAGCCTGTACTATGGTCACCAGACGTTAATAAACACACTTTCTAAATAATATTGGAGTTTACTCCTTAAAAATCGGTTATGATATAAAACGCCCGTATTGACAAAAATGTGAGGTGTAAAATCTACTGAACGAATGACCTCGTTACGTTTTTGGTGCGGCTGCACTAGTTGTAAGTATTTAATACACTAACACACGTGTATAGAGTATGTCTCTTTTCAACTCGAACATTAACACTATGAGAGAGAAAGAAAGATGTATAAATAACTGTAATGTATTTAATTAATCCAACTGCAGCACCTCTATTGACATAAAATGAAACTAATAGTAAACTGATTTCAATTTTATTTAAATAATAATTACTTAACATTTAAAAAGTCCAATTATTTTAGTGTAATTGTCGCGTTTAAATTTAGATAGTTATTCAAAAATAGCGCCATCTAGCGTAATATTAATGTAAAATGTGACTGTTTATCACGCTCTGTAATAATATTGGCCTTACTTTATAGATGTCACTGTTCTAAAAAATATTTTGTCCAAATATTGGAGTTTACACCGACGCACGACACACGCTGAGACACACAATTTTTTTCTAAATACATACATATTATCGATTAAGTACACCCAGACAGAAGAAATAATCGTGTTCATCACACATACATTTGTCCTGGTTGAGAATCGAACTCACGACCTTTGGTTTAACAGTTGTATTATAATTTCTGGATAATCCATCTTATGAAGGAATTTACGAACGTGACGCAAAGTTATTATGAGACTAAAAGAACTACCAGGTAACTTTAGACTTTTTTACTAAGTATATTATAGGAAAATGGATCATTGTAAGCTATATCTGACGTTACTAATGACGTGAGTTAGAGGGTTTGAGTGCCAC
Source organism: Hypercompe scribonia (assembly GCA_949316085.1). NCBI lineage: Eukaryota > Metazoa > Arthropoda > Insecta > Lepidoptera > Erebidae > Hypercompe > Hypercompe scribonia. Next base: position 4,083,564 of record OX438991.1, on the reverse strand, counting down.
CAGAATTATGTGGTGTCTCCGGGAACATCAATCGCTCGGTGAATTGTAATGTGATCATTGCATGGAGAACTATGATTTGCGGAGCAGTCAAACGGTGAACTGCCATGAAAATATATCTGTCTGCAATGCATCTTAAATCTATATTAAATGGTAATAAGCAGTATCCTTTGTACTTACATTAGCACAACAATAGCTGATGTGTTAAAGCAAAGATTTAAAAAACTTACCGACAGAGCAATATCTGTTCTTGATACTGCTTAGTCGCAATCTGACATTTCCTCAGTTGCTCGTCAGCGTCTTGTCATGCTCGCTCCTGTTAATTTTGTGAAATTTACTGAGACATCACAATTATTGAGATTAAACTAGAGTTTGTTTGGTTCATATCAAAAGTGCATGTGAATACGGAGTGCCATCACTCCAAATTATCTTTGCTAACTTAGGCAGAAAGTTTTACAGTACAACAGTACTGCAAAGTGAAGGCAAATTTAAAATAAACCTTAAACCATACCTTCAGGTCTGCGTAGAATAGTAGGCCAATATCTCTGTCCTAAGGAAAGACCTATGTCCAGCAGTGATATAGACTGTGGATAATGATATTAATGTTCTATACCTTCAACCACTTGTGATACTCGATCTGTCCAATTAAGTCTTTATAGAAGAGCTTTTTAACTTGTTCATCCGTTAGTTCTTTGTGTTTCACTAGCTTTTCTAGCTGATCAGATACCTGGCGTGTGCATTCTGAAGCTACATCGTGTTGAGTAAGGCGACCTCTTTCTTTTTCCTTTATTTGGTCTGCAATAGCTACCCTGGTTTCCTGAGACAGAAATAATAAAGTAGGGCAGGTGTCTTAATATATTTTTATCCCCAATGGTGGAAGAAACAAAGATGTAGAACGATAGACCTATGTTCAGTAGTGGAGGTTCTATAATTGAGATGAAGCTTACAGGTGATACAAGAGCTAACAGTTTAGCTGCAAAATATTTTACCATTATTTGCTGTTCTCTGTTAACCAATAAAAACAACTGCTGTCTGATCTTAAACTAGGTGGAGTGTGTTATGGTAACCAGACTACTAATGGAAATTGTTTAGTTTCGACGTTTACACTCTTCTAAGCGAGCACCGAAATTTTCGAATACTCAACGACAAAGATACCGCGAGATTGCCGATATTTCTTCGCTGATTTTTTCTTCAAGTTGACGTAGTGTATTTGGTTTATTGATGTAGACACAATTCTTCAAATAACCCCATAAAAAGAAGTCTACTGGGGATAGATTGGACGTCAGAGTGGTCATGGAATTTCGCTTCGTCCGGAAATCAGTATTTCCGGAAACATGTCTTTGTCCACCGGCAGGGACTCATTGGATGTGTGACAAGTGGTTCCATCTTGTTGAAATCATGTGTTAAGATTGTAGCCAGCAAAATTTTAGTAGCATCGGTCCCAAGAACTCCCGTAACATGTTTGCGCGAGATTTTAGATTCAAATGTTAGCAAATTCTTGGCCCACCCTATATTTCTCAATACATACTTAATATATATTGCTTATCACACAATTATTTCTTGTGTGATGAGCTTGGCTCAGCTAAGCTTAACAGCAAGATCACTAAGATAACTAAAAAAAAATTAATTTCCGAATAAAACTTACCAACTCTAATTTTGCGCGAAATTTCAGCCATATTGATACGCTTGACGTAGGCAGCGTCCTCTCGCCGTTCATACTCTTTTAGTATGAGTGGCATATTGTCATCTTTTTGGTTTGTATAGTGATGCTTTTGCTCTGATAATATGCGTTTACATTCAGCTATTCCCCGCTGCGGAACATAACAAAATGCATATTACGGTGTTGAATAACGGGCTGAGTTTCATATTTTTTAAATTTTTCATTACTCTACAATTTGAGTTTATTTTGTATGTTTTTGTATTCGTGTTCTTAAAAGACAACTCTTGTAATTAGAATATATCCTGTGTTACGGGTGACTTAGTAAACATACATGAAATGAATCCAAAGAAAACCACCCACACTTAGAACAACAATTTACGGATCACACAAAACGTACATCCATGCGGGGTTTGAACATATAACTTTAGCGCAGAATAAAGCAGTATGGTGACTGCTTAAATTACGAGGCCTACCCGGCAGTCATAGTATTCTCCAACAACATGACTCCCTCGGTGAAGAGTAACGAACGGATTACTTTACGCCGGTTGCTTACGACCATTTTATTACTATGATCGTGTCCACCTATTTATGCAGATGTCTGCTTAATAAAGATATAAAACTATCAACTTTCGACATCAAAAAATAGATGTGGTACTCGGGGACTGCTGCGGTAAAGCTATTGCATAGAATTTTTTATCGACTTATGCAATTATAATATTTCGGTGCAGCTCGTCTCGATCCGTGCGAGCTTTGTACAGTTTACACGCATACATCTAGTTGCACGCACACAAACACCGTACCGAAGTCTGCTGAACTGAAACGACGTTAGACGATGCACGGTTTTCAACGCCGCACCACTGTACCGGTCGCAGTGGGGGCTGTTAGGTTTATTTTTCTTACAGAATTTCTTGATTCGGTCCTCGCGCTCGAGGCCCGCAATAAAAGCTATGCTATAGCTTAAAAACAAGAAGACTAAGTACAGATAGTACGAATTAAGACAACCTCAAGTTGGTTGGAGAAGTGTGAGTGTTGGCCGAGGCGGGTAAATTGTTTGAGAGGATACTCTCTGCCCGCATCGTCCGGCACCTCTGTGAGGTGGGCCCCGATCTGTCGGACGCCCAATACGGGTTTCGAACCGGACGTTCGACAGTCGATGCTGTGTTGCGCCTGAGGGCCGTGACCGAAGAGGCGGTGAGCTGTGGCGGCGTGCTGTTGGCGGTATCGTTGGACATCGCCGATGCATTTAATAGTCTGCCATTTATATGGTGCGGTAACCGCGTATGGCTCTAACCGCCAATATCCTCTGAGGGCGCCAGAGACGAGCCCTATTCTGGGCGGTCAGAGCCGCCGCCCACACCGGTGCACCATACAGTGCCATTGACCGGACAACCCCCGTGTATAGCCGTCTCGTCGCGACGCTGGCTCCACCCAAATTGGGCAAAAGTCGCCCAAGGGCAGAAGCAGCGCCGACCAGCTTTAGAGTAAGCTGTCGGAAGTGCTCGTCGAAGAGCCACCTGCCGTCGAGGATCAGGCCCAGATACTTCATCTGGGCCTTAATCGGTACGAGGACCGAATTGACAACGATAGAGGCGCCGGGGGGTGGACCACGACGGGGCCCATGAAACAAAAGGGCCTCCGTCTTATCTAGGGCCACCCGTAAACCTAGCACCTCAATGCGCCCGACCACCAAAGAGACTCCCACGGTGGCCAGGCGCGCCGCCTCTTGAAAGTTCGCACCCCGGGCCGTGACCAATGTGTCATCGGCGTAACAAATTACGCCCAGCCCGGGGGGAAGACGACCTCGAAGGGCCCAGTCGTATCCCATATTCCACAGGAGTGGTCCGAGGACAGACCCCTGTGGAACACCGCACGACATGGGCCGCCGACTCAGAATACCATCTCGGTCCTCGTACATGACGGTACGCTCCTCCAGATAGTCTGCCACAAGCCGCCTCAGGTACTCTGGCACCCCGTGGTAGTGGAGTGCTTCCCTGATGCAGCTAAATGGCAGACTATTAAATGCGTTGGCGATGTCCAACGACACCGCCAGCAGCACGCCACCACAGCTCACCGCCTCTTCGGTCACGGCCCTCAGGCGCAACACAGCATCGACTGTCGAACGCCCGGCTCGAAACCCGTATTGGGCGTCCGACAGATCGGGGCCCACCTCGCAGAGGTGCCGGACGATGCGGGCAGAGATTATCCTCTCAAACAATTTACCCGCCTCGTCCAGCAATACGATGGGCCTATAAGCCGCGACCGAATCGGCCGGCCGTCCCGGCTTCCGTAGTAGGACCAGCTGCCCGCTCTTCCAGCCCTCAGGAAAGCGCCCGGACGCCAAGCTCGCGTTTAGGACTTCCCCGAGGCGATCCGACATGTGGTCGAGGGTTCGCGCCAACACTCGGGCAGGTATCCCATCTGGCCCAGGGGCGGTGTTCTTAGAGCGAATCCGTAGAACGACCGCCCCTATCTCCGATTTCCTGACGGGCGGAACATTATCCTCGTTCCGTCCCCCGTCGTCTTCGACCATGAAGGCCATCGACGGGGATGTGTGCTCCGCCCGCTGCGGGGGGGGGGGAAGCACTCCACTACCACAGGGTACCACAGAGTACCTGAGGTGGCTTGTGGCAGACTATCTACAGGAGTGTACCGTCATGTACGAGGACCGAGACGGTGTTCTGAGGTGGCGGCTCATGTCGTGCGGTGGTGTTCCATAGGGGTCTGTCCTCGGACCACTCCTGTGGAATATGGGACTATACTGTACTGGGCCTTTCGAGGTCGTCTTCCCCCCGGGCTGGGTGTAATCTGCGTAGATGACCAATTGGTCACGGCCCGGGGGATTAACTTTGCAGAGGTGGCGCGCCTGGCCACCGCGGGTGTCTCTCTGGTGGTCGGGCGTATTGAGGAGCTGGGTTTGCGGGTGGTCCTGGACAAGACGGAGGCCCTTTTGTTCCATGGGCCCCGTCGTGGTCCACCCTACGGCGCCTCCATCGTGGTCAATTCGGTCCTCGTACCGGTTCAGACCCAGATGAAGTATTTGGGCCTGATCCTCGACGGCAGGTGGCTCTTCGACGAGCACTTCCGACAGCTTTCTCCAAAGCTGGTCGGTGCTGCTTCTGCCCTTGGGCGACTTTTACCGAATTTGGGTAGAGCCATCGTCGCGACGAGACGGCTATACACGGGGGTTGTCCGGTCAATGGCGCTGTATGGTGCACAGGTATAGGCGGCGGCTCTGACCTCTCAGAATAGGACTCGCCTCTGGCGTCCTCAGAGGATATTGGCGGTTAGAGCCATACGCGGTTACCGCACTGTATCGACGGAGGCGGCGTGCGCCTTAGTCGGAACTCCCCCGTGCGATTTGGAGGTGGAAGTGCTCGCCGAAGTTTAGCGGCGAACGGCAGACTTCCGGGTGGGTAGCGGCATCCGGCCCCTGCTCGAAGAGATACGCGAGTGGCGAGAGGCCGCTCGTCGAGCCACGATGGCTCGTTGGTCGTCCCGGCTGAAGGCTCCACGTGCTGGCTTTGCCGCCGTGGAGGCTCTCCAGCCGGTCATCGCCGAGTGGGCAGGGCGACAGCGCGGCACGGTTGCTTCGGGAAGTATACTGCACTCGGTCGCCAGGAGGGAATTGAGTCCCGCTTGTCACCACTGCGGCTGCAGTGAGGACTCGGCTCAGCACACGCTGGCTATTTGTTTCGCCTGGGCGGCGCAGCGTGATGTCCTCACTGCAGTTATTGGAGGAGATCTCTCGCTACCGGTCGTCATACGCTCCATGGTCGGTAGCGACAGTTGTTTTACCGCGGTCGCAACCTTGTGCGAAGACGTAATTTCGCGGAAGGAGGCGGCGGAGAAGGCCCGGGAGGATGACCTCCATTTGGACCCAATTCGTCGCCGGCAAACCGGGCGACGGAGGCGCGCGTACCAGCGCTTCATGCCACCTTGAGTGTGGTCGCGGGTGGACGGACGGGTTTTCCCCTCTATCCGCTATAGTGGCCAACCGCGAGGAGGCGACCTCCGCGTGTGCCGTACGTCGCCTAAATGGAGAGGTTTTCCGCAGAAGATGCCCGCGTTAGCGGGCAGGCGCTAGGAGGGATCTGGATGTCGTAATAACAGCTATTCCCGGTTCCCTCCTATGTCATGCGCAGAGTGGTACACCGTGTGGTTTTAGTCGGTCCGATTCCGACACACCACCCCGCCGTAAACCCCGGTGGGGTGACGGCCCGAGGGAGTTTCCACACGTTAAAATAATAAAAAAAGTGTGTGTTGGCATGGCTGTTACCTAATATGATAGGAGCTGATGACTCCTACAGGAGACTCTACATAAGAGTAATGCAGTTCATGGTCTTTTACGGGGTCCCAACGTAGGCGGAAGCCCTTTAGGCCAGCAACATCGCGTTACTGCGACGATCGCAGCGAGTGTTGACTCTCAGGGTCATAAGGAGGCTACCACACAATGTCCTTTGAAACTCGAGAAATTGGGAATCAGTTGATACTTTTGGCAGATCCGGACAGGGAGAGGTTTATAACTTCACAGATCTGTCAGACCTGGGTAAGGGCCCAGTACCAAAGACAGCGCAGGCGCCGGAGGTCTCCGTCGCAGAACAATCTCCGTCCTCCATAAGCGCAAGCCTGGAGTCACAGGTGAGATTGTCTGTTACCCTAGTCGAATCAGGTTGGGGTGGCAGCGCGACTCGCAATGAAACGGCCGCGTTCTTCCAGAAGCAGAAAAAGAATATAGGGGCTCTCACTCAGGAGAGGACTATTTACAAGTCGTAAGTAGATGGCCCGAGGTACGTTAGGGTGTCAGAGATTTCCTTTAAAGGTGCATTTTGTGTCACGGCTACTGATGCCTAAGACGGCGTGCGGTTTTTAGTCGGCTCGAGTCCGAAATAATCACCACCAGTATAACTGCTTCACAGTCACAAAAAGGGGAAAATACAAACAAACCGTTTATATTTTAGTAGTTTTTTTAAAATTTACCTCCTTCCTCTTGAACACGATTTTCTTCAAACTTGGTAAGCATCAGCAGTGTTTGGCGCTTCAATTTCTCTCAAGCCCTCAAATTCATTAAATCTTATAAGAATTTCATTCGAGTGTAACACTTCTTATATTTTGAAGCTTACAAAGTAGATAATTAGAAATATCTACTTTATAACGTTTGTTGTGTGCTAACTAGTATTTTCTTTCCGTAAAACTAACTAACTTAAGTCAAATACGTTAAATAACTTTAATTACGACTAAAGAAAGTATAAATGTAAAAATTCTGCATTATTTTGGTTGTAAAGGATGTAACTTCCTTTATGCGAGTCAGATTAAGCACAACCAGTGACACTTACCAAAGTAGGTTATAATAGAATAGAATAACCTATTTCTAAAATGTTTCTCTACTTAAATTTATTGTTATATTTTCTAATTTGTGTCAAGTTAAATAAAAAATTGTATTAAAGCTCTTTTGTGCAAAAAACAGTTCGGTACCTTGGCTCTGACGACATTTACTACGAGAACATGGAGGCGTTCGACCCGGCGACCGCGTCGTACTTGATGTCACGGTCCTCTGCTGGACATAAGCCTCTCCTTCGAAAAGTTTTGGTCTACTATGGCCAGACAGATTGCAAGTGTTCCTTCCTTTTGCAGTGATGATGTCCTATGCAGTTTGTTCCCTTAGCTCTTACCACTATCAGATAAATAAGGATAATGATTTATTCACCACCTCATTGATAAATTAGTATAGTACTGAAGGCAAAAATATAAAAGTCATTACATTTTTGTTGCAATATATATTCTTCAAATGACTGCTATTTTATTTAGCTAAAATAGGTGTACTTAGAATTTCATTGCTCGTTGTTCGAAGCCAACATCAAAGTAAGATCACTACGTAGTCTTCACATCGTCCCGCAAGGGATGCGTGGAGGTTGGATTGGGGCGGTTTGCCCTTTGCCAGCGATACCTATATCGCTGCCCCTGAAAATGGGCAGGTCCTGGGGCAGTGTAGGTCATCATTGTGTTGCGAGGCGGGACTGTTGCGCTCTTCACGTTGTCTTAGCGGTCAGACCGAGCCAGATGAGACCGCAGGCGACACCTGGGCAAGACCAGCTCCGAGCGACCAGCGACAGGGGCGGTGGCTTATGCGCAATCTCCCTCAGTATCTTGTCCTCATGTCAAGTGAGATCAAACTTGTCAACAGCCGTTAATAGTCCACTACCGGGCGTAGGCCTCTCCGTACAAAGAATTCTCAGACTTTACTTTATCGCACTGGCCAGACAGTGATTAAAATCAATAGTTAAATATATTAGTTACCTTTTCGTTTCCTAGATGGAGCTGTAAAACTTAGATCGCGCATAAAAGAACTACGATCATTGTTTATGGTAAAGAAAAACTAATTAAATCGTGGAGCTGTGAACCCTTAACACAGCACAGTGGTACTCCTTAGCAGAGTCACACACCCAGTCCAATGTCACCATGTTTGGTGTCAAACATCCATTCGCTTTGATGGTTTTTTTCTTCTTAAACTAATAGGCACGAAGTTGATATAATATTAATAACAGTGTTCAAATTGTGCTAAGAAACTGTTAAATTTAAATTCGATAGGGAAAAATACAATAAGTTAAGGTTTTAACTGTTTATTCATAAATCAACTTAAAAAAAAAACATAACTGTTTAACAAAAAAAATGCATAGACAATGATTTTGTCACAGCAAAGTCGACCGTCGGTATGGTATACCTAAAGTTATAAAAGTGTTACAATGGTAATAAAACTATATAAAAAGAAAAATAACATACAAAGTGTCAACATAAAATGTTAATAACGTGATTAAAATTTGAAAGAATCAACTTGTGATTAAATAACGATCAACTTTAAACAATTCCAAGAACGTGGATAGCGATTATAGCAGTTAATAATAAAAAACAAAAGTTACTTATGCAGATGCCGCAGTACTAGATTAGTTTTAAGGTCCATTCCCGTGCGAAATATAGCCATGCATCGATCAAGCCCGCTGTCTAATCAATCAGATTCCAAGAAATTATTATTCCGTAATCTTGATAACTGATTCAATCGATGTATCACTATTGTGTTAACACGAATGGACGAGAGTTTATGATCACATAAAACAAAAGGTTTCAACCCTTAAGTTCTAAAATATAAAATCGGGCATGTCCGTCACTAGACACGTGTGATTTAGGAATAAGTAGAAAATATTATCAAAAGCACTCGGACGGTTTTTAAACTAGATTCCAGGCAGGCTTTAAACTAGATTAAAAGCATCAGTTTCTCAAATATAAAAAAAAAGATATACTATGTACTAGCTACGATATAATTGATGCACGAAATTCTATAGTAGGGTGCATAGGGTTCCCACTAAGATTTTAGGGTTCCAAGTTAACCTTGCCTGCAAATTGTGCACCTGTTAATCGACGGATGAGGCTCTGGCAAACAAATACACAAGCGACTATAGGTTCGCCACCATTACTTTGGTCCAAAACACTGCCGAAAAGTTTGGGTTTAATATCCCTCTACTACCCCTCCGGGGAAACAGACGTGATTTTATGAATACATATATGCATGTACTTAATCCTATTTTAATCAATCAACCTATCGCCGTCCACTGCTGAACGAAGGTCTAATCTAGGTTTAATCCTATTTAAGTCTTTGAAATTTAAAATCAATGAAATAAAAAATATGGGAGTGGAACTTTGTCAACTGAGGTATTTTGATAGTTTGTTTACAGATAAATTATAATTATTTTTAAGTATTCGCTCTAATATAGTATATCTTAGAAACCACACTATAATTTACAATCTTCTCTAAAATATACTATAGATTTTTTATGTTAATATTAAATGCCCGAATTGTGAATGTGATTGATGTGAATTGTGAATTAAATGACGATTTTCTCATATTCAGATAAAAAAGCAATATAAAACTAACACAGTGACAGATGATAGAATATTTGTCTTATGTAGATGCATAACGATCGAATACTGAAATTAAAAATTATTTTATAAAGGACTTGAGTAGTGATTGTTTGATATTTAGTTCAAAAGTAGTAAATAACTTTAACAGTGGTCGTATACAAGTAAAATTGCAATTTAACATCAGCCTGTATATGTCGTACGTGTACACTGTAGACGTTCAAATGTACGTACGTTGTAGACTCTACAGTAACGAAAATAACATTAAATATATTATTACTGACTAAATAGCTTTATTAATCATTCTTTTTATTTTTATTCGTGGTCTACCAGTGACTACTCTGCCTGATGGCAAGCATGAGTAAAATCCAAAAGTGGTGGTCACCACAGTCATTGCGAATGCAGACAATGCAGTATGGTGACCACACTACGGCGGCCCAAGTACCTTTATCAAATAATTATACCTTTACTGATTCTAAACTCTGATTTTAACACTTATTATTGAATAATATCATTTACTTATGTTATACTACGACAAGGTCTATAAGAACTATGAATTGAGCACAATTTTCAGATTATAAAACTACATTCGTATAGTCCACCTAATCTAAGAGCTACCGAATGACAGTTCTGACAGACTGAAGAATAGGTGTCTCAAAAAAATCGATTACTACAATGGCCTTTTCTCGATATCATTGCCTTATATTTATAAATCGATGTCAATTGTACAGACTGCACTAGACACTAAAATATACTGGAGAAGTTTACATGTTGTTGAAATAAACAAAGCAAAGTCCCTATCGATAAAAATCTCTGTGGTTAATAAAATAAAATATTTATTTTCATTATGCGTTTTCATTGACAATTTGATATCAGTTGAAATTTATGTATTATGAAATACCAGGCAATGTTTGGATTGAAGGTGTCTAGTTATTAATAAATTCAATCATTTGTACAATTTAATGATTATTGATATAACAGTCAATTTGAATAGTTGCAACTCTATGATAAAGAACCTAACTACGTGACTTGGAAAGGCCTCTGAAAAATAAATTTATCTATTGTATATATATTTGAAAATTTGCTTTGTTTTAAGGAGTTTGAAAAAATTGTACATCCTGTAAGAAAATAAAAATCGGTTATAATTCGTTGGTTTTTCACAAAGGTTGTCGAGGTTGAGTGAGTTATGCCCACACAAAGTTGTTTCGTGTTGTAATACGTTATAACATGAAAGTATTAAACGTCAAACCGTTCCTCTTAGATTAGATGGACTATATTATGACTAAGTGACTTGACTTTGACGTACTATTTTTTTTTTACTCACGAACATTTCAACTTAAGCTACAAATTCAATGTTGCCAGAGTAACAATACTATTGATCTCAGTTCTAAAAAATCAAATCACCACACGAATTGAAATGTTTAAGAATTAAATAAAAAAAAAACATGAATATAAGTCATAAAAACGTAGAAACTTTTAAATATGGCACATGAACACATAATAACCAAAAAAAAGTCATAAACACTTTATGAGATGTCATTAATTTTAAATTTCAATCATACAACTTAACAACTAAGGATATACATATACTATCTAACTCTGGTTGTCCAACAACCACTTTATTTGGTGACTTTATGACTAGTTCCCTGTTCAACAGTTTCAAATTAGCACTGTTAGGCAACAAATCCATTCTAGAAAGTTCTAGCTTCAAACCGTCAGGGTCGTTCTCGTACGTTAGCGTGAGTGGCAGCTGGTCAACGTTGCCTTTCCACATAAATGGTTCTCCAGTTATTTTGTTGTAGGTAGTGATACTTCCAGTTGTTGGGGTGTCGTCTTCGTTTGACAGAGCCTGGGTGATAGTATATTTGCTTGTTAGTCACGGAAATATCATCACGATTATTTTTTTTTCTTTTTTTCTTGAAAAGACAACTCCCGCATTAGGAATAAATCCTGTGTCGTGGGGGACTTTACAAACATACATGAGACGGACACAAAGAACACCCAGACTCAGAACAACAATTTGTAAATCACACAGAGTGTAGTCCCGTGTGGGGTTTGAACTCATAACACTCAGCGCAGTAGAAAGTGGCTTCATCAACAGCGTTTTACAGTGCACTACTGGACATAGGCCTCTCCTTAGCAAGGAGGTTTTGGCCTACGATACCACGCTGGCCAGACGGGTTCGAATAGGGTTTGTTTCAAGTTTTCCTTCTCTTTGTAATGATGTTGTCTTGCATACTTCGTTCCCTTAGTCGCCTTTTACGACACCCACGGGATGGATAGGGATGGTAACACTATGTATTCTTAATCCGTCACCACACGGAAAGTGGCTTAGAGAAGTGTTTTTAGCAACTACAGTGGCAACACGAGTAGGTATAAGGTTTGTTTCAAGTTTTACTTCTCTTGGCAACGCTGTTATCTTGCGTAGTTTGTTCCATTAATCAGCTCTTATGATACCCAAGGGTGGTAAGACTTCATATCCTTATTCTGTCACACAGATAGACGAAAAATAAAAAAGCTAAATAAACAATTTCATTATAAAAGGTACCGTTAGCGTGATGTAGAGCCGGTCGGTGTCCTGGTTCTTGGTGCTGAGCACGTACAGGCAGTACTCACCGTGAGTGTGGTGTAGGACCGGTCGGGGTCCTGGTATTTGGCGCTGAGCACGTACAGGCAGTACTCACCGTGAGCGTGGTGTAGGACCGGTTGGGGTCCTGGTACTTGGCGCTGAGCACATACAGGCAGTACTCACCGTGAGCGTGGTGTATAATCGGTCGGGGTACTCGTACTTGGCACTGAGCACGTACTGGCAGTACTCACCGTGAGCGTGGTGTATAATCGGTCGGGGTACTCGTACTTGGCACTGAGCACGTACAGGCAGTACTCACCGTGAGCGTGGTGCAGAACCAGTCGGGGTCTTGGTACTTGGCGCTGAGCACGTACAGCGTATGTTGGTGTTCGAGAGCTCGGTTGAGCCAGGCGTGATGCGATGCCAAAGCTCCGAGTGTGAAGTACGATACGCACTCGCCACCGCTGCACTGCACTATTTCCGTCTTGTGCTCCTGAAATTGGTACCTTTGTTAGAAGGGCATACAGCTTACTGAATAATTAAAAAGGTTATCCAGAGAAGAAAACTACAGCAACCGTTCGGTCGTCTTCTGGAGTTGAACGGTTCCAACGCCGAGCGAAAATCGGTAAGAAGGAACTCTATTTTCAATCTATAAGTATGTAGAAATATTTTAATTCTGCAATACAGCGAGAAAACAAGTACTAAATGAGACTGTTTATTATGTTAATATCATTAGCCTATCACAGTTCACTGTTGGATATAGACCTCTTCCATTGCTCGCCACTATAATTCATTTATCCGATTGTCGTGTGGTGACGAATTAAGAATACAAAGTGCCACCACCCATATTTTTTTCTATATGAAGAGCCTGCCAGAGACTACTCTACCTGATGGAAAGCGTGAATAGAATCCAAAGAGTTGTGGTCACTATACTCATCAAAAGCAGACAATCCAGCGTGGTGACCCACACTAAGGTGGCCTAGTGAGATGCTTTTTCATGCCACGCTTGGGGACGTAAAACGCATGACAGTCATCGTATTCTATGGGTGTCGTAAGAGGCGTCTAAGGGCGTAAGACATGCAAGAAAACATCATTGCAAAGAGAAGGAAAACTTGAAACAAACTCTATATTAACCACGTCTGGCCAGCGTGGTATAGCAGGCCAAAGCTTTCTTGCTAAGGAGATGGCTATGTCCAGCAGTGGACTTCTAAAGGTTGATTATGATGATAATCGATTTTGGACGTCTCAAGGAATGATGATTTCTTCTTCAATAATAACAAACGTCGCTATTCAACAATTGGACAGAAGAAACTCCTATTTAATAGATTTACCTTCGAGACCGGAGGCCCATTGATGCAGGGGTGACAGTTGTTGTTATAAGTGTATGCAATACAATGCTACGATGACTGTCATGCCTTTTACGTTCCCAAGTTATGCGTAAAAAGCATCGTAATAGGCCGCCATAGTGTGGGTCACCATACTGCATTGTCAGAATTCGCAATGAGTATGGTGACTACAACTTTTGGATTCTATTCATACTTTCCATCAGGCAGAGTAGAGTCACTTTGGTAGGCTCTTGAAAAAAAAATTAATTTATTTTGGCATTACGTTATCATACTGAAATGGTAGTGTAGTCATAATTAGGTTAGAAAAAAACCTCGAAGTAAAACTCAAAGACACAGTTCATAGAATTTTGTTGAATGCCTGGCATGATAAAATTTTATCGATAAATTAATATACATATAAATTATTCACAATTATTTAGTATGGTTTGCAAACAATCCAAAAGTCAACCGCCTATTCTAGTGATAGAAACTAACGGTAGACAAAACTCATGACAGCTCTTTTAAATCACAAGATGTTTATTCAATTTATTTTATATTTAAAAACAAATTACAAGTTAAATTTAACGACGGTTTCCGCACTAAGCTCGTGGCTTGTGTGTGTTTAAAACATCACTTTCCTGCCTTTAACGTTAATTTATGTACGTATATTTTAATGGTTAAGTACGGCTGTCACTAGATACACTATAGCAAAAAGGTTGCTTACGAACAAACTCCTTTTACATTTCACTATTTTAAGAAAAAAAACAATTTAAATATTTATTAACGAATATTTTTTTAATGATGGTTAAATAAGAAAAATAATTGAAATAATAACCCACCTTTCTTATATGGTACTCGAGAATGATTCTGGGTCCCGCCCAATCACATAGAATGCACTTCATTCTTACGTCCATTCCCATACGTTCCATGTAATCCTATAATATAATCATACCATGTGTTGATTACTTGTATATAAACATACAAATATTACTGAAATAACGGGCAAATGATGGTGGTCTGTACGTGTAGTGACGGATTAAGAATATGGGGTGTTACCACCCCTATTCATCCCGTGGGTCTTGTGAAAGGCACCTAAGGGAGCGAAGTACGCAGAACAACATCACTACAAAGAGAAGGCAAACTTGAAACAAACCTTATAACAACTCAACTGGACAGCGTGGTGCAGTATGCCAAAACCTCATTTCTAAGGAGAGGCCTATTTCCAGCAGTGGACTGCTAAAGGCTGTTGATGTGATGATGATGAGATGTGATAGAGGCCATAAGAATAACCTACTTATGCTCAAACATTGTCATCATCAACACTCTTTAGAAACCTACAGGACATAGGCCTCTTATTAGAAAGGAGTTTGCTGTACACCACGCCGACCAGACGGATCGGTATAGGGTTTGTTTTTGTTTTCTTGTTTTTTTTTCTATATTAAGAGCCTGCCAAAGTGACTCTACTCTGCCTGTTGGAAAGCATGAATAGAATCCAAGAGTTGTGGTCACCATACTCATTGCAAATGCAGACAATGCAGTATGGTGACCCATACTATGGCAGCCTAGTGAGATGCTTTTTCACACCCCGCTTGGCACGTAAAAGGCATGACAGTCATCGTGACAGTGTAAGGCTTACACAGTTACCACGATAACTGTCACCCCTGCATCAATGTTTCAAGTTTTCCTTCTATTTGTAGTGCTATTGTCCTGTGTAATTAGACATTATTATGACACCTGCAGGTGAATGTATAATATAATAAGTAATAATAATAAATAAATATTTCGGACATTTGACACGCAACGCCATCTAGTTTCAAACTAAGCAGAGCTTGTGCTATGATCACTAGACTGGCTGATAGAATATTTGTATACTTTTTTTTTGTAAATACATACTATACGTAGAATATACCCAAACTTCGAGACAAATACTTGCAGATCACATTAACATTTAGTCCGGGAATCGAACCCGAGACCTTAAGCATAGCAGTCGTATTCACTACCACTGCGCAATAGAATAATAGTTTCGGAATTCATCTTACCCCGTCTTGACTGATGAGCTCTAACGCGTCCTCAACCATTTCTGGTATAGTGACATTGGCGCCCAAGTCTTGAGACTGCACCGACTCTGCAGAACTTGAACGTCGTACACTTGCAGTTGTCCCATCTAAACAAAGTAACTTTTAATTTAATTTTTTTAAAGACATCTCTCGCTCTGTTGTCCTTAAAATATAATTTGATCTCTGGAACAATTGTCACTAGTGTCATTTTAGAACTTACGAGGTACATTTTAGGTGTGAATTTTTATATTAATAATGTTATGTGCTTCATTTGTGATAAAACTGGCAGGTAAATAACGATAATAAAGGTGATACAAAATAAAATCGATCGTCCAAATTTACTTCATCGACTTCGTAGCCATCTGTCATAGAGGTTATGTTATACTTTAAGTACTGTAGGACTTTGTACCTACCTCTTCTTATTTCTACATTACCTGAAGGTTGACTCGGACAGAATGTCTCATGGCATAAGTCCGCCTTTGTACAAAAAGTGCAATAAGTTCAAATAAATAAATACATCCAGTTTCGCGGGGCACTTTACAAAGATAAAACGGACACAGAATACCCAGATTCAGAACAACAATTTATGAATATATGAAGTGTTGTCTCGTACGTGGTTTGAACCCACAATACACACTGCAACAGGAAACGGCGTGGCCGGTATGCTTTAACTACTACAACATCCGTGCAATCTTAAATTTAAAGCACATGTTGTTCAAAGGCGGATGTAATGCCATGGGCCAGTCTGTCTCAGTCAACCTTTAGGTGTTGTAGAAACATGATGCGGTAGGTGCAAAAGTAAAAATGGCAAGTTGACATGGTAGATAAAAGCAAATCTTGTAGATAAATAAATTAATATTTCGGAAATTTGACACACAACGTCATCTAGTTTTAAACTAAGAGGAACTTGTCCTATAATAACTAGACTGACTGATAGAATAATTAGAATCTTTTTTTTTAAATACATACATATTATACATAGAAAACACCCAAACTTCGAAACAAATATTTGCAGATCATACAAACATTTGGTCCAACCCGGTAATCGCAGCCGAGACCTCAAGCATAACAGTCGTATTATATTTTCATAGAAGTCAAAATACATAAACAATACATATACAATAGATAAACATACATATGCATATATAAACTTGAATAAGTTCAAATATAAGGCTTAAAATCACTTTACTCAAAGTATTGTCCATCACTAGAGACCACTTTCTCCCAACTTTCTGGTAGTAATCGATTCCCCAGTCGGAAAACGATTCATGTTTTGACGCAATTCATGAATCGACCCATTTTCGGATTTCTTCGAAAGAATTGATACACATGTTTATATAAATTACATCAAACGAAATTGTTTGTTTAACCACATTCATTATATAAATTTAATATAATATATAAATACCCAGGTACTATCGTATATATATCATGTTTAAATTACCTTCTTCACAACGAAAGTTTTTAAAGAAGTCATGGACACGTGCGTCTTCCATGCCGTAGTGTGGACTATACTGCGACGCTGGGAACATATAGTTGATCTCATATTAAAATTAAAAATCTAAAGAGTTTGGTTTGATTTAACAAGCTAAATAATTCAGGAATTACTGGTTTGAATTCAAAAATTCTTTACAGAAAGGCTATATAACATCACACTATGACCAATAGGAGCCGAGTATCAACTTAAAATTCTATGAAAACAGGGTAAATCGAAGTCCTTTCAAATAATTTGTTAAATTTCATATTAATAATAAATGTTATATACAAGTTTAAGACTGTAAATATTCTCCTGTAACTCTACTCACTGACAATAAGACTCAAGTCAATTTTTTTTCTATTTTAGACTCTTTGTTCTTCCTGTGTGAAAATCCCCTGGATACATCTAAAGGTGATCTACAGGTGATAATGTCGGACTCGAACCGACTAATAACCGCACGCCGTCTTAGGTGCCAGTAGCCGGGGAACCAGATTTACCCTAGAAAAGAAATTCACGGAACCCCGACGTACCTCAGGCCATCTACATACGACTTGCAGATGACCCCACTTCAGCTCCCAAAAGAGCGTGCTCCGTAACAAACACTCTGGCCTGCTTCTGCTAGGGCGACAGATGGCTTTGCCTGTCACCAGGCTTGTGCTTATGGAGCACGGAGATCGTTTTGCGATATCCAGCAGTCGTGTCGTCTGCGATACAGGGCCCGTTCGCGGGCCAGGCGGACCGGGAGAGTATTAAACCTCTCCCGGTCCCGCTCCGACATCTCCTTTGCAAGCATAACTTGCTTGCAAAAGGAGATGGCGTAGTTCTACGCGCCCTGGCTCCGTACCATGGCCTCAATCATGTTACCGAACGTGAGAATTCTCACTCCGATGACCACCACAGGGTCAAACCTCAGCTCCGCCCACGCCGGGCATTCTGCCAGCGTGTGGAGCGCCGTGTCCATGGTCCGGCCTTCGCAGTGGTAGTACTCAGGCGTTGGCTCCTTTCGGATCGACACAGGTGATCGCCGAAGCATCCTTTCTTAGTGACCACCTGTGTCAGCCGGTATGAGAGGGTCCCGTGATTCCTCTCGAGTCAACCTTCCATGGCGGGTCTTACCGCGTCTTAAGACGTGTCCGTTTATTTTATACCCCGCCAAAGTGACTACTCGTATGCATTTAACAGCTTTATAGTACAATAGAGCTGAAAATTGTGTATTATGAGCGCTTGCTCATAACATATTTTCAAGGTCAGTATGCTGGTTTTGTTATTAACACGATAACAATTTGACTTGACAATTAATTTCATGATATAAATATAATAAGGTTAAGTGCTTCATCCTTAAAAAGGCAAGGTAGTGTTAGGTAGGTTCACATGGGATGAGTGAGCACAAATTGAGCAAACAATGAAGTAAGTACTAGGCAAGCATAACTCACAAGCAGTATTATAGTAGCTGGACACGTTGGCCGACGGCTGCGCCTTGCTGCAAAGGAACAGTGAACATGCAAGCGGTAAGCGTTTGTGCAAACTGGTTAGTGCAATGACAGACAGAAATAGACGTATGAGGGTTATTACATGCTAAGCTTATGGTCACATGAAGCAAAAAAAAAACATCAATCATTCACATTATATTAAACGTTAAATGAACTTAAGTTATGATAAAGTAACTATTGTTTGCTATTAGGCAATTAAAGTTTTGTAAATGCACTATTTCAAATCATGTGTGTGTGATACGATAGTCTTCTTTTTCGTACACGCACATGGACAAACGCACACACACACACGCACTTACGTACGTACGCACACACCCACACACACACGCACTTACGTACGTACGCACACACGCACGCACGCACCATAAGGAAAATACTAATCCTCACATCACAGGGAATCCTAGTGTGGAGCGTAGTGTACAATACAACAACAACAAGTATACCATTGTAAATGTGTGTTAAGAAAATAAAAAAATTGTGTGTTGTGCTTCGACGCACGACTGGAGTTTATTCCTTAAGTACGATTGTCGAAAGAGGTGCAAAAATAGGTTATTTAACTGAAATTAACTGAAAAAAGATTGATACCGTATGAAAGGGCAAATTAACAAATTAATGAAAATAACATATAGACATAGTCGTTTTGCAGCATACTCTATACACGTCTTAATACACTCACAACCAGTGCAGCCGCACCAAAAACGTAACGAAGTCATTCGTTCAGTAGATTTTACTCCTCACATTTTTCTCATACCGGGCGCCTTCTATCAAAAAACCGACTGTTAAGGAGTAAACACCAATAAATTATTATTGTTTAAAGTCATAAGTTAATGCTTTCAAAACATCTAATATGTATACATGGGAAGAAAAACAATAATGAATTATTAGTTGTAATAATTACATAAGTCTACTACTAAAATAGTCGTGGGAGTCTATGAAAAGTTTGAACTGTTTGATAACTTGAAGAAAAAAATTGATTAACCTGAATAGGATTAGTTCATAAGAATCCCAAAAGCTAAGATTTTATGGTTAGGAATTAGTGGGTACATCTAGTTAGTAATAATATTTTAAATAATACGTCTATAATCCTTGTTTTCTTCAAAATCTGGTAAGTATTGAAGGTGTATGAAAGCATAACAAACAAACTTGTAACACTAATAACTTCACTTCACTCATGAGTCTGAATCCAAACTAGGCAGAGTCTGTGCTGTAATAGTCAAACTTCTAATAAAAATACTTATAATATTATATAAGATAAATTAAACCTAGACGCAGCACAAATATTCAAGCTCATTACAAAATTATTTGTCTCGAACAGGAAGCCACAACCTCTTACCGGCTTAGAAGCTAAGGCCAGTCAATTTATAAGCCAAATACAAGTTAAAATTACTTACGCAGTTGATATAATAGGCGTGCTATAGACACATCGCGTGGTAGATGTCGTGGTAATTTGAAGCAATGGTTGGTTCACAATGAATACGTTTTTCAAGTTGTACAAGTTCTCCAGCATAGTGGTCTGGTAATTGTGTAGATCTGGGTAAAATAACTGCTGAGTACGAGCTGGAAAAAAAGGATCATTTTATATTAAAAGTACTACTAAGATTAATCTAGCTGCAAAGGAATTAGAACGCTTAGGCATTGCAAGTTATAGAATACACATTTTTTTGTTTAGTGTGGGTATTTATTAAAGAAATTCTAATCATATTTCGTTACCCAATCGTTAGTCACGCATAGACAATTGTGATATGTAATAATTCTTAATGGATAGCGGCAGTTACTATGTCTGACCGTTTGACCAGCACCAACCGTTTTTCATGGCCCACTACTAGACATAAGGTTTTAGCTACTGTACCAAGCTAACCAGCCCCTGCCCTCTCAGAAGATCAACCTAAAGCGACAACATATTCAAGAATGATGAAGGTGAAATAAAAAATGATAACTACAATAAGCTCACCCATTTCCGCTTCACCATCCACTTGTACATATATCGGTTGTGTGACATCTGTTTCATAAACAGTATTGAAGTTACTAAACACCTCATTTATTTTCGGCAGCTGGCACTCATTGTTCATACATTTCACCATCTCTTTCGTACGCTGTGATCTCACTTGCTCAGCCCTGATCTTCTTATGATAATACACGGTATAGTCTGCTTGATTCTCTTTATACACGGTGGAGGCGTTAGACATGGTGTCTTCAGTCGTATCATAGCTGAGAGTACTCTCTGACGTCATTTCTAAAGAAGTGTTCGAGATAGACGAGGTCCTGAAGTTGGAAGAACTGATCGATATAGTTGTATTTTTCGCCGTACCTTCAATAGTGACTATACTATGGTCAAGATCTGTTCTTTCAGAGTTGTTTTGTGTGTAAGGTTTTTGTAGGTAGACGTTTAATTTGGACCTGGTGCCGTCAGCCCTACGCACGGATACGATTGGGGTTTTGGTCTCTTCATTTAGAGGGTAAATTCCACTTAATCTGCGCTGTGGTTTGATTGGTTGTGGCGAGATGTTCTGCAAAAACAATCAAGTAAAATTAAGTCAACGTGGTATAATGATAGTGCTAATAATATATAAAATATAAAAATATTCAAGCGATCTAGTTTATTAACTGTGTATGTTTAAATATGAGTTTCATTCATAGCTAAGTTGTGACCACCATGTACAGTGAAATATTAACATGCTACGGCGCCATCTAACGAAAACACACCGAACTACGGAGTAACTCAATCCTCAATCGTGATATGAACAATTCTCATGTCGATTAGCATTTACATAATCAACTTTGTGCTGTGACCCTGCTTTATATTGTTGCGTAATGACGACTGTTCCTTCTCCTATTGCTATTTGGATCACAGGTTAAAATAGCAAGTCATCATCACCTTAGCTGAAAGACTTTCACTGCTGGACATAGGCCTCCTCCAAGGATCTCCACAACTACAAATAGTAAGTGTTATGACTAAAAGAATACACCTTACATATTCAATATTTTAATACGAGCATCGCTCATAGGACTGTATCGCATGACTTGAGTTTCACGTACCTGGGTGGTGGCAGTAACCTAACTAAAAAATAAAGTGTTCTTTGTGTCCGCTTCTAGTATGTTTGTGAAGTCAACACAGGCAATATTCTAATGCGGGCGTTGGCTTTTTAATGAGAAATAAAACAAAGTATTATACAAATGATCAACTTACTACACTCCTCTGCCTCAAAACTGGTACTTCCTCATTGCCACTCCTCCAGCCCACATTCCGTTTCACCACAGACGTCATATTCACTTGTTGATATTTATCTTCAGTATTCACAGTTATTTGGCCAATACTTTTAACACTCTCTTCTGAGTTACAGTTCTTTATAATACCAATTAAAGCATTATTCAGAACATAATTTGGGTTCCTAATACTTCTGAAACTTCTGAGAACCCGATCACTGGCATTGATGGTCCCATTTGCCAAGGTTATGCTCCGGTTGGGTCGTTTGGGTGGTGAATACTGGTCTGGACTGTAGCGTATCATGATGTGGCTCACTCGTTTTGGTGTGGTAGTGATAGGAGGTGATTTTGTATTGCTTGTTGATGAAATTTCCGTACTTTGCTGAAACATTTTGGGTAATATGTTTTGGTATTTATGTAACAGCACGACTGAGGATTTTGTATTAGAATAATTTGGATGTTTGAACAATAAGGATCTAATATTTAGTTTTCTCCACGTATGGTGCTTGTTCGAGTGATTTTAAAGTTAATGTATTCCTACGCTGTGCAATAAACACACTTACAAAGAGTATCGTAATTCTCATTGTTCAACACAAATGGGCTCGATTCGGCCGGAGCCAAAGCTTCAAGTAGCCAGAGCCATGGCTTCACAGGATGCCTAAATTAATTTATTCTTTCATTGCCTCTTTATCGAGTGAAGTTATCACCTCCCCTCTTGATGATGAAATCCTAGCCGATTTCGGCCACGGCGGCCGATCTCAGCGGAGACCAACCAACTACGTAGGTGCTATTATAGTGCACGAATGTGTGCGCAAACACAGATGCACTTTCTGTTCCCTCACTCTCACAATCCGATGCGACGGCTATCTAACACGACCAGGGAGAGTTCAGGTGCAGGACCGACGGTTTTACGTGCTCTACGAGACATGGGGGTTACCCCAACCTGGGTGATCCCAACTTCAAAAAACCCGAGACCCAAGATCGGTCGTCGCACACGTTAACCGCTAGACCAACGTAGCAGCGAGTTATCAGGAGAGGGGGTAAGGCGGTACCCTTAAAGTGCGGAAGGAAGAGCGCAGAGGGTGGTAACGCACTTGTATCTCTGGAGTTGGAGCTGTCTATAGCCTGCAGTAGTTACTTACCTTCAAGTGACTCGTCTTCATAATTTATAAAGCTATATAATACACTTATAAGTTTATGGTATAGGACTGTCTTTATAGTTGTCTTTGGACAATAAAAAGTTATGAATATCTCACCTGTATTTGTTTTTTCTTGTTCTTTGCTCTTTTTCTTGCTAAGGACAGGTGTTTACGTTCCATACGAACCTGTTTCACCAGATTGTCGACTTCGGCATTGCTACAGTACTTCTTCGCTTGTATTAATTGTATGAGATACATTTTCTGAAATCACAGAAAACACATAGTCATTCGTAACCAAATGGTTATATTTCGTCCATTGGGCTCGTGGTTTACCGTAACGAGGTTGCCATCTGCCGTCTTTGACAATTGTTACGGGTAGTTGGAGGCTTAATAAAAAATAAAACAGTCATACAGTCTACGGAACTTCGATATTGTCTAGCAATTGAGTTGTCGAGGTCCGGACGTAAGAAGTTGATATGCGACCATATAGTAGTAGGCTTCTAACAGACAAAAACTAGTTTAGGAGAAAGGCTTGTAGAAAGAATTACAGGTTTATCTAGCTTGGAAACCAGGGTCCCAACGGATAATCATTATCCAATAAAGCCTTTAATAATGCACTGTTGGATATAGGTATGAATGCGTGTTATATTTATCTTTAAAATTGCTATGTATATGGGAGTTACTAAAGAAATTCAATAATATAGTATAAATATACTAATATACAACATGTAGAGTGTATGTGTTATACACTAAGTAAAACACACGAAATATTAAAGACTATTTCAACTCCAACTTTGTATAATAGCTACATCTTATAATCAAATATAATAATATGCAACAAACCAATAGAAAGTAATTTTTTTTTTAAACATCTGACAATACCATCTAGTCCTAAACTAAGCAGAGCTTGTTCTATATAAGCTAGATTGACTGATAGAATACTTATATATATATATTGTAGATACTTAAATACATTTTACACATAGAAAATGCTGACTCCAGAATTGACTCTGAGGCTTCAGCACAGTAGTTGCATATGCTTCCGAGGCAATCAAACAGCATGATCAAAGTAATTGTTTTATATAACTATTATTTCTATATATATTATGTATTTGAACTTTAATAATATCTGGTTAGCAACCGGTAATGTAAGAAAAAAAAATGGTCTGCAACCAGTTGCCAGAGGACAAAACTGTCTTCTTAATTTTATTTTATTTATTTTGGATCACCAACAAATGGTACACATGTCTTGTTTAAATATTGTGTTCATCCAATTATAGACAGTCACAGCTAATACAATTGGAACTTGTACCCTTTTGTATCAAAAAGACAGTAAAATAATTATTTGTAGAATAAAAAAAAACTTAGTTAAATAACTATATAAAAATACTCTTTAACACTAGTTTAAACTTTGAAAAAGCAGAGGTAAGGAATAATGTTCTGTGATTACATTGCCTAATTAATCCTATCTCCACCTCTCAGTTAGTAAAGCCAGCACAAATGGGCCAGCTCCACTGTGGCAGTACTACCCTTTTACAAAAACCAACTAAAAGCGACAGCATCCATGCTAGCATGTTTCAGCATGGATTAGGTGACAGTCATTGTGGTAACTGTGTGAACCTTACACTGCCACAATGCCTGACATGCCTTTCACATGCCCACATCTTACTAGGAAGCCATAGCATAGATCACCATACTGCATTGTCTGCATTTGCAATGAGTATGGTGACCACAACTCTTGAATTCTATTTATGCTTTGTTGACCATATCATTGCAATTATACAACCTTTATTTTATTGAGATTATAAGTCATTCTAATAAGAGATTAACTTATAATGCTTACAAGACATTATTGGTTTTACTGTAAAGGTATATTATATGTAAAAAATTAGGCTAATTAATATATATGAAGTATGAACCACTAACTACTTAACTTCTTTAACTAAGTAAAAGCAATTTTATTAGTGTTGCTAGTTTTCTTGCCATGTCAGGGTCGCTTATTTTAATTAGAAAATAAGCCAAGAAATAGAAACTCTTTATGAGTGTGTGAAGAAAGTCTTTAAGTAATTACTCTCTACTTTATTCATATAAGCCTTAACCAGTTTTGTCACATAATATGTCACATTCATAAGTATAAGTAAAATTTTTTTTTATTTCATATAAGTAGGTAATAGTTTAAACTGCCTCATTAGTCTACCAATTAGCATTTGCAACATTATTGGGCAGTCACTGCTCATACTGACAACTAGTTCAACCTTCGAATTAGCTTTCCAACAGGGTTGCATGGGTCCTATGCCAGTCGCTTAGTGGAAAAACTAATATTCAGATAAAATCAGTTGAATTAGCAGCCGAACCCAAATAATCTTGGTAATAATAAAGGTTAGGAAGATTTATAAGTAGTTAATAGTTTGTTAATAAGAAAATTCATTATAATATGTTTGAAATGGTCACAAAGAATTTGTTCTAAGGTTTATATCGCCACATCTAAAAATTTCATTTACAATTATGGCAGAAGTTTGAAAAATAAGGAGATAATAAAATAATCTAAGTGTGAACCATGGTAGAAGTTAAGAAGTACTATTTATTTACTTAAAAATATACAATGAGGATATAAAAAATATGGTCAAGGATAATGTACAACACAGCCACAACTTGACACACTAACACATGATATGAAAACAAAATTTGTTTAGTCAGAAAAAACAGGTTAAAAAAGTTTTTCTTTCTTATTTTACATGAAAGTTAATTACCAACATGCAGAAATCAGTACCATAACAGATAATAAATAAATGTAGGTGGGATCCATACACAAATCACATTTATCACAAAAAACTAAACAAATAAGGAATTAAGCACTAAGAGTGCTGTTACAGAATATAAACAATATTAGTATATTTTACTTTAGTACTTTTTTGGGTATTGTTGTCTGAATTTAAGCTCAATATCAAGTTTCATGGTAACTTTGTTTAATTCTTTGCTTATTAGTTAGGATTATACTTCAGATAACTTTATCCTATCCTGTCTAATATCAGCTATAAATGTATTTGAATAGAGAACTACATGCGTTCGTAGTCATAAACAACGGTTTGTAAACTTTTAACAGCTTATCCTGGAGCTGCATGAGTGTTTATATTGTTTATGTTACAATTTATTTTCTAATAACCTGCCATATAATTTAGTTAATCGTTACCCGGAATAATTATAAAAATAAACATAGGTACCTTTACGTTAGAAGGTAAGCCCAAAGCCTTGGCAGTCTGCTGCAGAAATCTGTACGTACATCTTTGCAAGTTTTCTGTTGTATATTCTTCTGAGTCCTCCATGGTTGCTCCATTAGATACCAAGCACGTGTTGCGGTAAATATACACAGGCGTAGAAACGTAATTTATTGTGTGACTACCGTCATAACGCAGTGAAACACCCGAGTAAACTTTATAAGGTACCGCCGCAATTAACTTACGTTCCGTTTCAAATAATGTAACCTTGGATTGAATACACCGACTCGTATTTTTTCTTTTAAAAGATGAGTGAAAGGTGCAAAATTTATACTTTAAATTATATATTACATTCATCTTTCCAATATATTTGATTGATAAGGTAATATTTTTTAAATAACATTTTGAGAGTGAAAACAAACATTGAGCAAAAAACCACTGCCAAACTCAACCTTGGAATGATAGTTTGTAGAAATAGCTTTATTGGATCTATTTGAGACACTTGAATACCGTTATATTTAATTTACCTTAAAATATTTTTTAATAACCTTTATTTTCAAAATAATCTTACCCGAGTCAAGAAAAATGAATTATAGATTTATTTTCGGTGTACTTCTTCGGGGATGTAACGTGAGTGTACGCTTTGTTTCTGTTCTACTTTCTTTTTCCTTTCAGTTTTACAACATTAGACATCCCGTTTTTTAAACATACAATCCGAAAAATGAATAAATCTATCTTAAATAACAAAATACTAGAACACATGGGTGTTGCCAGAAATATTTTCTAGGGGTGCATTTACATTCACATACATATTACATCGACTTTTTCTATGAAATAATTTAAAAATATGTGTTCTTCTATATTTTTTTGTCTACCACCCCTTTGCACCTTGCTCCCGGTGGCCATGCTAGAATAATAACTGGATACGCTATACCGGTATCTACTGGTATACAAACTAAGATTTCAACTCCATGCAGTTACACGCTACCGAGTGTTTCAAATTTGCAAACATGGTAGACACGGATAAAATTGTATGGTAATGGCATGGTAGGCTTTTGCGTTTGACATTTATTTATGACATGGATCTTCGTGGCCCCGGCTTAATAATGTGGTCACCTCCTCTCATGCCGTGGGAACCGTGAAATCCGGCAAAGGGAAAAATCAGAGGAATGCTCGAATGGGCAGCAGCATTCCTCCAAGATAACGAACATCAACTGCGCTCGCCAAGCCGCCTGCCAAGCGTGGCGAGTATGGCAAAAAAAATGACAGACACACAGATAGCACGACCCCTAGTCCCGCAAGCTCCGCTATTCCTGGCCACGGTAGCAGCCATGGTAACGGCGGAGCAAGGGGTGCTAAGAATCTCCGGAAGAGATGCAGCTGCCCTAACATAAAAAAGAAAACCTTGGCCCTGGCAATATTCAATGCAAGGACACTCAGGGAGGATGAAAAGTTGCTCAAGCTGGAACAAGAACTAGCAACAAGCAAGCTACGTTGGGATATTCTAGGTTTATCTGAAATCCGAAGACAGGGACAGGACTCGATAATCCTCAACTCCGGTAACTTGCTCTTCTACCGGGAACGAGACCAGCTCTCCCAAGGTGGTGTCGGGTTTCTCATCCACAACTCCCTCGTTAACAATGTTATAAAAATCAATAGTGTCTCGACCAGGGTAGCATACCTTATACTCAGAATCACCAAACGGTATTCGCTGAAGGTCATACAGGTATATGCGCCAACCTCGAGATGCTCAGCCGACGATGAAGTAGAAGTTATGTATGAGGACATTTCAACAGTTATACATACTTCCGAAACGCACTGCACCGTTGTTATGGAGGACTTCAATGCAAAGCTGGGCAAACGGAATGAACGAAACTATGAGCTGAGAGTGGGGCCATTTGGATACGGGCAACGGAACCACAGAGGACAGCGGTTGTCCGACTACATGGAGAAGGAGGGATTCTTTATGATGAACTCTTTCTTCAAAAAACGGCCATCCCTCAAGTGGATATGGATCAGCCCCGATGGTTCCACGAAAAATGAGATAGACCTCATCATGACAACCAATCAGCACATATTCAATGATGTGTACAGACACATCAGGATCACAGGATCAGTAAGGTGAAAACCGGTAGCGATCACCGAATTGTTAGAGGCATATTGAATATCAATGTCAAGCTGGAGAGATCACGTCTGGTGAGTTCTACGCTCCGACCAAACCCTGCAGAAATCCAAAACCCCGAAAACTTTCAGCTCGAACTTCAAAATCGCTTCCAATGTCTAGCCGATTGCGGTACAGTGGACAAGCTAAGCAATGGGTTGGTGGAAGCTCTTCAAGCGGTTGGATCTCAATTTTACAATACTCACCGCCGAAAGAAGAACAACAAGCTCTCAGATGAAAAGTTCGCGTTAATGGCAGACCGGCGTGAAATGAGGTTGCAGTCTTCGGTTGATATGTCGGCCTACGGTGAACTCATTAGACGAATCTGGAAGTGCATGCGAAGCGATTTGCGTGCCTATAATACTTCGCGTCTTAAGGTCGCAATAGAGCGCAACCAAGACTCCAAAGTGTTCGCAAAAGATTCGTCTATTGGCAAGCACCAAATGACAAAACTGAAGACCGACAATGGCAGTATTATTTCATCTAAGCTCGAGATTCTGAGAGAGATCAAAAATTCTACGAACAGCTTTACACCCTAGCATGCAAACCCGTTACTAAAAATGCTCGGTACACAAGAGCCAAGTTAGTCCGACATTAGAGTGGCCTGTGCGAGATTAGAGTGGCTCTCAAACAGCTTAAAAACAACAAGGTACCAGGTGACGACGGAATTACTACAGAACTTCTGAGAGCGGGTGGTAAACCGGCACTGGTAGTCCTCCAGAAGTTATTCAATTCTGTCATACTTCAAGGTACAACGGCAGAAGCCTGGCACAGGAGTGTAGTGGGGCTTTTCTTCAAAAAAGGTGATAAAACCTTATTGAAGAATTATCGACTCATTTCACTCCTGAACCATGTGTACAAGCTGTTTTCGAAAGTCATTACGAACCGTCTCCCGCGCAGGTTTGATGACTTCCAGCCCCCCGAACAAGCCGGTTTCCGAAAAGGCTTTAGTACCATAGACCACATTCTTACGCTACGCCAGATTATTCAGAAGACAGAAGAATAAAATCGGCCGTTGCGCTTAGCGTTTGTGAACTATGAAAAAGCCTTCGATTCAATCGAGACTTGGTCAGTACTACTATCCCTGCAGCGATGCCAAGTTGGCTATAGTTATATTGAAGTGTTGAAGTCTCTGTACAATAACGCCACTATGTCAGTCCAGCTACAGGACCAGAGCACGAGACCAATCCAATTAAAACGCGATGTGAGACAGGGGGACGTTATTTCTCCGAAACTGTTCACAAACCTGTGACCTTTTCAAGCTCTTGGACTGGGAAGGATTTGGCATCAACATAAATGACGAGTACATTACGCACCTTCATTTTGCCGATGATATAGTCATAATGGCGGAGTTGCTTGAGGATCTCAGTACCATACTCAACGACCTTAGCAGAGTTTCACAGTAGGTTGGTCTTAAAATAAACATGGACAAGACGAAGATTATGTCTAACGTCCATGTCGCACCTATACCGGTAATTGTTGGGAACGATGCAGTCGAAGTTGTTGACGAGTATGTCTACCTAGGACAAGTAGTCCAGCCAGGTAGGTCCAAATTCGACAAAAGGTCGCATGAAGAATCCGACTCGGATGGGCAGCATTCGGGAAGCTTCGAGATGTCTTTTCATCTAAGATCCCATAAAGCCTAAAGACGAAAGTTTTCAACCAGTGTGTGTTGCCAGTACTGACATATGGAACTGAGACGTGGTCTTTTACTGCTGGCCTCATGGAGAAGCTCAAAGTCGCTCAACGAGTTATGGAAAGGGCTATGCTCGGCATTTTCTTGCGTAATAGGATCCGGAACGAGGATATCCACAAGAAAGCTAAGGTTACCGACATATCTCTTCGAATAAGCAAGTTGAAGTGGTAATGGGCAGACCACATCGCTCGTAGAACCGACAACCGTTGGGGAAGAAAGGTTCTCGAGTGGCAACCGCGTACCGGAAGACGGAGCGTAGGTAGGCCCCCCCACTAGATAGACTGACGACATAGTCCGACTCGCGGGGAGCCGATGGATGCAGTTGACGTCTAGTCGTACGGCGTGGCGTTCTAGGGGGAGGCCTATGTTCAGCAGTGGACGTCTTCCGGCTGATGATGATGATGATGGATCTTCAACATGACACACTTACCTGATAAATAACAAAACCAAAGTCAAAAACAGTGTTGCTACATGAACGCTACAGAAGGTTTTGGAAAAGAATTCATTCTTTTCTCTATTCCATTCCGTAAGGCTGTCTCACTCTGTGCGAGCTGGCCCAGTTTGGCATAGATCTCCTATGTTTAAAAAGGAATACTGAATATAATATATAATATATTGAACTTAGTTATTCAAACGAGTAGTCTAAGGTGTTTTAGTAGTTAAAAGTATTTATATTTATAGGTATTTATTAACGTAAGAATAATGTTATATGGTTAATTTTATAATTATCCTATTGATGGCAGAAAAGACTCCTTCGTTTTCTTAGATTCTATTAATCTTCTGAAGGGATGAACGGGATTCGTACTGAAAAAAAGAAAAACTTTAAGTTTGCATTCAATTCACAATATTTAGGCCATGATTTTTAGTTTCCAGGTTTTCACTGAACGAAACCGATATCTTGTCTGTTCGTGTGAGTTAAAAAACAGTGGAGTCGGGTGAATGCAGTTAATAAAAAAATAAATCTTTAATAAATGAATTCTAAATATGAATTGAACTCACGAAAGTATTCATTTCTTTTGAAATTATTCGAATGATATTAGATCGAATCGGCAGATAAGTGTTTTTTTTTTTATATTTTCATCGTTATCCGGTATCTAGATTTTTGATTTAAGAAATTAAGCAATAGAAAGTTATAATATACCTACTTATTTCCTTAGATGAAAAGGTTCTAAGCTATTGTAGCTATTGTATATAACCTTGGCATTTTAAACTTGCGTGTTTATACTTATTTTTACTGACAGGTAGCAATTAAGGCAAGCGGCCATGTTGCTATTAATTTTTTGAACAGTCATGGTACTTGATTAATTTGGAGCTAGAAATAATAGACTACAAAAGGCCGTATGTTTGTTTACCTTGATCTCCCGGTAGAACTTGTTAATCTAGATGTCATAACATCTTTAAAACCTTGAGCTTTCTTTGTGAAAGGTTTGTCTTTTCTTTCGATGGTCCTAAGTTCTGTATCCTGAAAATTCAATTTCCATAAGCTGTTTGACATTGACCCTCTGAGTACAATTTTCTTAAAGACGAACTTTAATGTTTGATTGTCTTATTAAAGGATAAAAATGGGCAGACTTTACTGTTATGATGAAGTAGATATCATGAATGTAGAAAAGTTGCTCGATTTTTTTAGTAAAATATTCATTTTATAGAGAAAATGACTTAAAAACAACAAAAAAGAAGCAAAATGTAAAAAGTTGTAGTATTTTTTCTAAGTTCAGTTTATTTAGTCAAAAGCTTGAATTAGAAATAATTTGCAAGTTTTAAAAAGTTCACAAGATCCCTACCAAATAATTTTCATTATTTCTAATCTGGCAACTCAATGCATGCCTGTAACACAACTGCTTTTCGAGTTCAGCGTTGGCACTGTCTATTTTCCGCTGTTGTTCGTAAAAGGCACTTCTTTTAACACGTTCCATACGCTCCTTCCTATCTTGTTTTACTTTTTCTAGTTCCATATTTCTGGTTTGTATATGCCTTTTATATTCTTCCGCCGCTTTCTGAAAATTTATAAGTAAAACAATTTATGAACAATCAGGACGGTTTTAGATGTTTAGATTGCGTTCAGGTACTACTGTGCTCTTGTGGCATATACTGTTATGTTACAAAGCCTCAAAACTTCTTTATCACTTCAATAGTAACAGGTTATCATGTTAAATATATTTTTTTGCGATACCTTAAAGTCAATTAAAAGCAACTCCAAGAGATAACAATTGTTAAGCAATGCTGTTGTGGCAACTTCCACATACAGTGCACACAAAAGACATACTACAGCGCCATCTACCAAAGGCACGTCGAACTACTAATCCTGAATCGCGATGTAGTAATTCTCGCGATAATTAGCATGTACGCAGCATCTCAACATGAATCGTTGGGAAGTGGCCCGCCACGCACGATCACCTCGTCTGGTCGGCGATCCTTCCTTTGTGTCGGAGGGATATGAAACTCGTGCCCTCTACACTAATGTGGTTTTAATCAAGAGAGGGATCTACACTTCTAAGGTAATCCATATTTTTGTTAAATAGGGATGCGTAAGTAACACAGCTACTGCCATTAGTCGATATGTGGATGTCAAAAAGATAATGGAATACTTCTATTTTATGCAATAAATGCACATAACAATATAAAACATTTAACCTCTTTGCGTGTTCGCGTCTCTTGTTCTATTCGTCTCTTTTGTTCATCATTTTTCTCTTGCTCCATTTGACGCCACTCATCTGCAATTTTGTCAGCTTCTTCTTCTAAAGCTGATGCCATTCTTCTTTCACGGTTAAAGTTCTCCACGCATATTTGTTTTTCTATTTGGAGGCTTTTCTGTAACGAGAATGGTACATTATTTTTCAGTGGTATAAAACATACGATCGAACCCATAGAATCACTTTGTTATCTTCATGAAGTAAGCCATTGTGACGAGTTCAACATTTAGTAAAAACAGTGCTGTGGCGACTTCCACATTACTCGTTCCCTCCACACCACCAACATCAATAGTCTATTAGCTTAAAGCAGGATATAAGCCTTTCCTTAGAAGGGAAGCCTTTTATTTTATTTATTTACTACTATACCATACATTTCCATTATAGACTACATCCAATACAATAGCGTAGGGCTAAAATTTGTATTAAATATACAATACAACACAAAAAAAAATATTAAAAAGAATTTAAGTATTCATCTGTTATACCACGCTGGCTGAGATGAGTTGGTATACATTTGCCAATTGTTTTTTCTTTTCATAGTGCTGTTGTCCGGCATAGTCTGCTTACCCTTAGGCAGTTGTAACTGCCATGGGATGAATAGAGGTGTAACTCCGTACCGATTCTAAATCTGTCATTACACAAATTAGGTTAAATTGATACTTAACTAGTTGCAATAACGAAGCAATAAATTGAAACGAGTGCTTTAATATCATTCTTTCGAATGTAAAACTTTTCGTTTATACCGCATATGACTACTTCTGTAACATGCTTTAGAGAGTAAAACTTGAAGTTGAGTACCGCAAAGTTCACATTATGAGCTCAGTATGCCGACTCAAAACTATCTAAGCACTTAGTTTCCTTACTTTTCTCGTTTTGAGAGAGAATTTCTTGGTGAATGTAGATTCATTGGAAATTACAATGTGCCGCGGGCTTACAAGCGTTCACGATTAATCCTAATTGGCAGATGTAATGTAACTTCTGAACAAAGAAAAATGTCACATTAAAGGTGATTATTCTGCTTTATAATACAGGCTAAAGTCCCGAACGTCAAATGTACATACTATTTTAGTATAATTACATGTAGTACTGTATAGAACTACCGTTTTTGACAAACCCTAGGCATTCTAATTTCTCAAGAATCTTTTTAGGGGGAAATGTCAAGACGTGTCACTTGATAACCAGTTATTAACGCAGTTCATGTACACATGTAACTTATGCGTAGTTTTGCTTGTGGTAAGTTACACTAGTGGGGGGGAGGGAAGACTGGGAAGTTATAGGATTAATTCAACCAGTGGCAAAAATCTTACAGTTTGTAGCCTATTCTGCTCTCTTTCCCTTCTTAAGTCTTCTAGAGCAGCTCTTATAGTTTCATTGTCTATTTCCCTTGCCTTAGTCTTTTCATTTCTAAGCCTCGTTAGCTTATTTTCGTGACCTTCGATAAAATTCTTTTTGTTACACATTTGTTGATCGTTTTTCTTTTTGATTGCTGAAAACAGTAAACAGCAACACAAGAAAATAAAGTATTATTGATATTATAAAGTAGAAAGTTTGCACGAGAGTACGAGTTTTTTTAACGCAAAAACAGCTGAGCAAATGTAAATGGAATTTAGTACAAATATAGATTATAGTCTGGAATAGCACATAGGCTACTAGTAGTTAGGCAAACATTATGTGTTCCTCTGGAACGAGAAAGGTACAACAACCGCGAGAAGCAGCTCACATTCTAATGAAAATATCAACGGTGTCCGTACATATCCATAGACACACTATCACTTTTTTGACAGGATCCATCGGAAGCATAATGACTTATGTATACATTTGAATACTTACCTTCATAATGATCCAGCTCCATCTTCTTCCGTATCTTCTCCAGCTTAACATTCTCGTTTTCTAGCTCTTGACGTATCATTTCTTGCCTTTTCTTATTAGCACTGGCTATTTGTTCGTCATAGCATCTCCTGCGTTGGAGGGCATCCTGTTGCCTTCTTTTAAAATCCATTCTTTCAACATATTCCTATAATATAATGTTTGGGTTTGAAACCAGGTTAGAAATATGAGATAAGTATACAAATCATTATATTTATGTATGGAGATAATTTGTAGAGTTTAGAAAATGATTTATAAATATTTAATTAAATGACGGATGCCGTTGTAATATTTAATTTGATTATTTGTATTGGCAAATTCAACTTTTCGAAAATGTTAAATTTCTTTTTATTTTAAATTTAACTGGTACAGAATAGTAGGGGAACAGAGTTGAATTAACATTATTGGGATCACTTTTAGATGTAGGAAAACGAAAAAGATAGTAAGCAGCTCTTGAAATCTAAAGATATAGTACTAAAATAATATTTTATTAAACTGGTATTCATGTTTCGGGTACAGAAGAGTCCTTGTAGTCAATTATAATTGTAGATTAAGATTTTTTAAGCTATTATATAGCTTTTATCGCGAGTTTCGAGCGCGGCGACCGAATCAAGAAATGCTGTAACGAAAATAAACCTAACATTTCCGCCTCCGACCGGCACAGTGTTGCGGCGTTGAAAGCCGTGCATCGTCTAACATCGTTTCAATTCGGCAGATTTCGGCACGGTTTTTGTGTGTGTGCAACTGCACACAGCTCAGATCGAGGCGAGTTGCTCCGAAATATTATAATTACATAAGTTGATAAAAAATGCTATGCAATAGCTTTACCGCGGCAGTCCCCGAGTGCCACACGTATTTTTTATTGAAAAAAACGACGACGCCCGCATTAGCAATAAATATATCCTGTGTCGCGAGGCACTTTACAAACATACAAGAATCGGACACAAAGAATATCCAGACTCAGAACAACAATTTATAGATCGCACAAAGTGTAGTCCCGTGTGGGGTTTAAACCCCAACACTCGGCGCAACAGTGAGCGACGTGGCAACCCCTTAAATCACTTCGCCATCACAGATGATGTGATTGTTTTGACGTGGTTTTGTTAAAAAAAATTAAGTAGAATAAACATATACGCACTTTTCTATGACAATCCTCAAGTAGCACTTGATGCCACATCATATCAATTTCTTTTTCTGCCCTCTCTATACGTTTACGTTCTTCTATTTGCATTTTCTGCATTCCTTTTAATCGTTTTTCATCTTCTTTCGTACACATCATACCCCTGGCACTGGAACAAGAAAAGTAGATAGGTACTTTGAACGCTTCGTTTACTAACAATATTTTATTGGTAAATAAAATACTTAATTACAGACATTTTAAAAAATCCTGACTGGAAATGTATTGCTACTTAAAATTTGTTATCAACACAGCCATAGGAAGGCGGTTTTGGACTACTCTACCACGCTGGCCAGACATGTTGGTATTGGGTTTGTCTCAGGTTTTCTATCTATTTGCAGTGATGTTATTGTGGCGACTTCCACAATACAGCACAAAGAAAAATATACAACAGCGCCATCTAGCAAAGATACATCGAACTACGAAGTATGAACGAAACATATGAATGTAATGAACTACAATGCAACTATTAATCCTGTTTCGCGATATAGAGATTCGCGTGGCAATTAGCATGTATATACAACATCCGAACATCAACCGTTGGGTCGTGGCCCACCAGGTATGATCACCTCGCCTGGTCGGAGGATCCTCCCTTTGTGTCAGAGGAACATGACAGTCGTTCCCTCCACATTATCATACTTAGTATGCTTCCTTAGTCGACTATTACGACATCCAGGGGATGAATAGGGGTGCTGACACACTACATTCTTAACCTGTCACCACTTAAAATTGAGAAATAAACAATTTTGTTTTTTACATTTTCAAATATCCGAATCTAACGACACTTTACAAACCAAAATTTATCAAACTGTTTAAGTTATGTATACGCTTGAAAAATATATGCCTCCTTGTGGCACAGTTGAGTAAAAATAAGTTTGAAACTTGCATTACACATTGAGCCAGGTAATCTAGGTAAATTGCTACCTACGTTCATAATAAATCCTCTGTCTCTTTATCTCATTGTTATGTTAGACAGAAACAAACTAAAAAGTTAACTTTACACAAGTACTTTGAACTTTATCTTAGTTTAATTAAGAGCTAATAGTTCCGTGTTGGCAATGTGCCAGCAATAGAAGTTCTAGGAAGCTCTGCATAACTGATAACAGAATTTTAGTGTAGGAAATAATGTCACTTTAGAATCACAGTTCGCAGGAGATTTTATTGCAGTTGACGCCATTTATTATTTGGACTGCATGGTCTTGCTTAGCGAACGTGTCAACATCCGAATTGATTCTAGAGACCAAATTATTTAAGGTTTTTCACTTTTAAGCAGAAGATAATAATTTAATTAACACGAAATAATAAGCTGTTAAAAGTATTTATAATAAAATGAAAAATTTGATTTGAACGTTACGTAAGTAAATATTTTTATCACATATTCGTTCATTATCTCTGGGTATTTATGTTTTTTAATCCGAGTTCAGCTCTATGATAGTCTATGTAGACTGCTATACAGAACTCTATTGGATTTATTGTAAAATATGTAAGAGGAATTATTATAGTACGCAATGTGTCCTCACATTTTCTCCCGCTCTAAAGCTTTTTGACATTCTCTAATCTTTTCGTTCTCAATCTCTTCTATGTAACTCTTTGCTTTCTTTTCTTTTTCTTTACAGTATTCACATTCTTCCATTGCTTGTTTTGTAACCAGTTCCTGTAATAAAGCCTCTTCTTCTGCTTGTAGGAAATGTTTTAATCTCTCTCTTTTGTGTCAAAGTTTATTTTCTTCCTGTACAAGTTTTTCTTCTACTCTTTCTGCTGTTCTGTTGATAACAAATCTAGAAAAAATGGAACAATAAGAAACTATGAAATTTAGCAAATTCAGCGTTTTTTCGGCAAGTGTTTTCTGGCAGTGGACTATTGGCGGCTAAAAAATATTCGATAATACTTCAGATAAAAAGATTGTTTACCGAGATTTGGTAAATTAAATTACATTAGAAGGTTAAAATCACACTATATATAAATGTGAAAACTGTAATAAGAAACAGTAACGGCACTCGTTTGAAATGCTTCATTCCTCAATACTCTGCTTATCAAAACAGCCATCTCAGGTTACTAGATGACTCACCTACGTATCTGAAAAGGTTTAACTTTTCTCCGTTTTCGAAATATTTTTCATGAATACTCGGCTCTTATTAGTCGTAGGATGATGTTACATAAAAACTTTCTCAATACATTGGTTATTCAACGCTGAAATAACCTTTTAATTTAAACTAGTAATTATTTTTATATATAACGATTACGCTTTATGTGATTCAATACACCCATACTACAGCTGTATACATGTACTAAATATAGAAATGCTTAATAACAGCTCAAAGTTTGAAAGTTGGGGTTTTAATTTTCGTGCCTCGGAGAGCATTTAAAGTCGTCGGTATTGCAACTGATCTCTAACTCTCTAGTGAGAATGAGAGAACAGAGAGTGCACCTGTGTTTACTCACACACTTGTGCAGTATAATATGTCTTGCGTAGTTGGTTGTTCTCTGTTAAAACTGGCCGCTGTAGCGAAAACGGCTAGAAGTACATCACAAATGTATACAGATATTCTGTGTCTATGTAATATAGTTCCTATAAAATTGGCTGTGATTTGGTCCGGGAAGGCCTTGTGCATATTTCTTCCCTATACTACGTTCAAAAAAAATACAGAAATATATATCTTACTTTTGTAAATGCACCAGATCATAATCAACAATATCTGACAACTTCTTCATATCTTCTACATTCACTGTTGCCTTCATTTCCAGCCTTTGACGTTCCTATAAAAACGATATACATTTTTTTAATTTATTTAACACTAAAAGACACAAGTCATAACATATTTTTTAGGCACTCTAAAATCATTTAAGTTCATGCAGTAAGTACTGTTAGTTCATGTACAGATAAGTAAACAATACATAAAGTGGTTGAGTGCTATGGCGACTTCCACATTACAACTTAAAGAAAAATATACAACAGCGCCATCTAGCGAAGATACATCGAACTAAGAAGTATGAACGAAACGTATGAATGTAATGAACTACGATGCAACTACTAATCCTGTATCACGAAATAGTGATTCGTGTGGCAATTAGCATATATACAACATCCCATTTTTTTTTTTTTTTTAACCTGTGGAAACCCCCTAGGGCCGTCACCCCACCGGGGTTTACGGCGGGGTGGTGTGTCGGAATCGGACCGACTAAAACCACACGGTGTGCCACTCTGCGCCTCAGATAAGAAGGATCCGGGAACCGCTGCTATTACGACATCCAGATCCCTCCTAGCGCCTGCCCGCTACCTCGGGCACCATCTGCGGATAAACTCCCTATTTTAGGCGACGTACGGCACACGCGGACGTCGCCTCCTCGCGGCTGGCCATTGTAGCGGATGGAGGGGAAAACCCGTCCCGTCCACCCGCGGCCACACTCAAGGCGGCATGAGGCGCTGGTAAGCGCGCCTCCGCCGCCTGGCTCGCCGGCGGCGAATTGGGTCCGAGTGGATATCGTCCTCCCGGGCCTTTTCCGCCGCCTTCTTCCGCGAAATTACGTCTTCGCAGAAGGTTGCGACCGCGGTAAAACAACTGTCGCTACCGGCCATGGAGCGTATGACGGCCGGTAGCGAGAGATCTCCTCCAATAACTGCAGTGAGGACCCCACGCTGCGCCGCCCAGGCGGAACAAACCGCCAGCGTGTGCTGAGCCGAGTCCTCACTGCAGTCGCAGTGGTGACAGGCGGGACTCAATTCCCTCCTGGCGACCGAGTGCAGATACTTACCGAAGCAACCGTGCCCGGAAAGGACCTGCGTCAGTCGGAAGGAAAGGGTCCAGTGCTGCCGCCCTGCCAACTCAGCGATGACCGGCTGGAGAGCCTCCACGGCGGCAAAACCAGCACGTGGAGCCTCCAGCCGGGAAGACCAACGAGCCATTGTGGCTCGACGAGCGGCCTCTCGCCACTCGCGTATCTCTTCGGGCGGGGGCCGTATGCCGCTACCCGCCCGGAAGTCAACCGTCCGCCTATAAACTTCGGCGAGCACTTCCGCCTCCAAATCCCACGGGGGAGTTTCGGCCAAGGCGCACGCCACCTCCGTCGATACGGTGCGGTAACCGCG
The DNA here is from genome assembly GCA_949316085.1 of Hypercompe scribonia. NCBI lineage: Eukaryota > Metazoa > Arthropoda > Insecta > Lepidoptera > Erebidae > Hypercompe > Hypercompe scribonia. Next base: position 4,043,843 of record OX438991.1, on the reverse strand, counting down.
TATGGCTCTAACCGCCAATATCCTCTGAGGGCACCAGAGGCGAGCCCTATTCTGGGCGGTCAGAGCCGCCGCCCACGCCGGTGCACCATACAGCGCCATTGACCGGACAACCCCCGTGTATAGCCGTCTCGTCGCGACGCTAGCTCCACCCAGATTGGGCAAAAGTCGCCCAAGGGCAGAAGCAGCGCCGACCAGCTTTGGAGAAAGCTGTCGGAAGTGCTCGTCGAAGAGCCACCTGCCGTCGAGGATCAGGCCCAGATACTTCATCTGGGTCTGAACCGGTACGAGGACCGAATTGACCACGATGGAGGGTGAACCACGACGGGGCCCATGGAACAAAAGGGCCTCCGTCTTGTCCAGGGCCACCCGCAAACCCAGCGCCTCAATTCGCCCGACCACCAGAGACACCCGTGGCGGCCAGGCGCGCCGCCTCTTGAAAGTTCATCCCCCGGGCCGTGACCAATGTGTCATCTGCGTAACAAATTACGCCCAGCCCGGGGGGAAGACGACCTCGAAGGGCCCAGTCGTATCCCATGTTCCACAGGAGTGGTCCGAGGACAGACCCCTGTGGAACACCACACGACATGAGCCGCCGCCTCAGAACACCGTCTCGGTCCTCGTACATGACGGTACGCTCCTCAAGATAGTCTGCCACAAGCCGCCTCAGGTACTTTGGCACCCCATGGTAGTGGAGTGCTTCCCTGATGCAGCTAAATAGCAGACTATTAAATGCGTTGGCGATGTCCAACGACACCGCCAACAGCACGCCGCCACAGCTCACCGCCTCTTCGGTAACGGCCCTCAGGCGCAACACGGCAACGTCAACCGTTAGGCCATAGCCCGTCAGGCAAGATCACCTCGCCTGGTCGGAGAATTCTCCCTTTGTGTCGGAAGGACATGACACCTGTTCCCTCCACAGTGCTAACTTCGATATTTTATACATAAGCCGTATCCATGTGGTGACGTCTTAAGAATATGGAGTGTTACTACCCCTACTCATACCGTCGTGTTGTAAGAACCGACAAAGTGAGCAAACTACGCAAGACAACGCTATTATAAAGAGAAGAAAAACTGGAAACAGCATGGCATAATAGGCCAAAACCTCCTTACTAAGGAGAGGCGTATTGAAAGCTGTTAAAAACGTTTAGATCTAAATTAATTTGAGACAAAATGCTAATCCTTGTTTAAGATAGTTTGACATACAATTCATTTAATTTATTATTATTGAATGAAATAATATTGATTCTAAAAATGTATAATAATAATAGTCTTGTACTTTTGTTAGTTCAACTACGTTATTATTCTAGATAGGTAGGAGGTAGGAGAGTAAAGGTAGAACGCCATTTGTCTCATTAGAGCTGTTTAATCAATGCTTGGCCTTCGTGTCAACGGTGTTCGTGACAAGATTATCCAGTCAGCTAATATCGTATTGTGGTTGAATGAATAAATAGCCGTCAACTATCTCCATAAATTTACCTAATACGATAAATTAAGTATGCTAAGTACAAGTTGTATTACTTCAAGTTGGCATGTCAAGTTCGTTTTATTTATTTAATTTGTATTTTGATGTTATGTAAATGTATTTTTGTTACTCTGTGACTCGACTCTGTCTTGTCTGTTTATGAAAAATGTTAATCTTGAAAACATGATATTATTAGGTATATTTATGTTGTAATCTAAGTGGAGATATTACAGTCTGGGTGATAATAATTCTTTTGGAATGTATACAATTCACTTTAAAGAGAAAATGAAATTTGAACATTCTATCTACAAATTTTTAACGTACATATAACATTTGGATATTTCTTTGATGGATTGTTTTTTGGGCCGACCATTCATCTGCCTGATTCATCAGCCTTTTTGCGGACGTTATTAGCAGATTTCATACATACATACATAAATAATATCACGCCTGTTTTCCCGGAGGAGTAGCTAGAGGCGTATTATACGGTCCCAAATAGTAGGTGGCGAGCCCATTGCTGCTAATTGGGATATTTTGCTTACCAAAGCTTCGTCGGTCGATTGGCATGTGCACCACTTGCAGGTGAGGTTGGTTTGGGGCTCAAGTTCTTGATAGGAACCCTATGCGCCTTAGCGGTAGATTTTTATAATATAAAGAGCTTAGATTATGGTACAAAGAACATGTATCAGATTCTGTTAAAACAAATTGAAGTGACAAACCAAAAGGTTACAATCAAAATATGTCTTACAATAAAAGTTAAAAATGTGTTGAAAAACCAAAAATACCATCAACAATCTAAAACAATCTACTGCTGCTGAATACATCTCTCCTTAGAAAGGAGGTTATACCATATTATACCACGCTGGCTAGACGAGGTATAGGATTCGATCGTAGCTAGCTTTTAAACTGAGTTCATGAAAATAACTCTACTTTGCCTGATGAAAGCATGAATGTAATCCAAGAGTTATGGTCACTATTCCCATTGTGAATGCAGGCAATGTAGTATGGTGGCCTAGTGAGATGCTTTTCCACGGGATGTAAAAGTCATGACAGTCATGGTGGTAGCATAAGATCACACACTTATCACAATAACAGTCACTCCTGCACGACTGGATTTCTGGTCTCGCAGTTACACCAGTTAAAATGTATTTTTAGTGTTGAACTTTCGTATTTTTATTTCTTCACCTGTCCTTGTGGTGACGGATACAGAATTAATACCCTACGAAGAAAGCGTTACTACCTCTATTTATCCCGTGGGTGTCGTAAAAATCGACTAAGGGAACACAACGTATGCAAGACAACACCATTACAAAGAGATGTAAAACTTGAAACAAACTCTATTCCAAACCGTCTGGCCAGCGTGGTATAGTAGGCCAAAACCTCCTTGCTAAGGAGAGGCCTATGTCCAGCAGTGGACTGTAAAAGGCTGTTGATGATGATGATGATGATGATTTATTCACTTTACCAACCAAGATTAGTATATATATTTCTTTTGACCAATAGCATGTTCCAACTTATGTTTAATTACAAGAAACGTACTTACTTTCCAAAATTGAAATGGATGACCAAAGTAGACGGGGAATTGTTTCTTTTTTAATTTAGCCACAACCATGATTGAAACACGAGTATCTTCTGTGATGTACAACGTTGTTTAGACGGCACCGAGAATGACATATATAGTGACTGAGCTGTATCGATCTAACTTGTTGCTCGGGTGACTGGTAACGGCGGGACTACAGAGAGTTAGTGTTACTAAAAGCGATATAAAATATTTCTTGCGTTATTTTTTTTCAAACAGTTCTGGTAATAGTTGAGACCTGTGTGATTATAATCTGTTTCACAAAGCATAGCGTTTTCGTAACATCAGCAGTTTCTTTAACGATTATAATATATATCGATTTGCTCGTTACGTATATTATTACTGCCTCGATGGCGTAGCGGTAGTGAATGTGACTGCTGTGCTTGAGGTCTCGGGTTCGATTCCCGGATTGGACCAAATGTTTGTATGATCCGTAAATATTTGTTTCGAAGTTTGGGTGTTTTCTCTGTATAATATGTATATATTTACAAAACAAAAGTATATAAATATTCTATCAGTCAGCCTAGTTATTATAGTACAAGCTCTGCTTAGTTTGAAACTAGATGGCGTTGTGTACGTCCAAAATATTTATTATTATTTATTATATTACACAGACTATAAGTGATGATAGACTGAAATGAAACCTCAATATAAAATCACTAAGATAACGAATGTAAATTATTTTCTGAGACAAATAAACATATATTCAATTTATTTTATTCTGCCCAAGTGTGGGTTCCACTACGTACCCGCTATCTCCTTCACTTTCAGCTTTAAATCACAATGTTTCTAATTCGCATCCATCCGCCACCAGCCACCTTCTTCAAGTCGTTCATCGCGTCACAGGGTGCCCTACACTACGTTTACCCAATCGTGGTCTCCGCTCTAGTATACTTCGGCAATATAAAATTAAATTACGATGTTTAAATAGTTTCTAGAGTAAAATGTCAGTGACATATCAGATTTTTGTACATATCATGAATGGAAATAAAAGCAGTGCTTTTTTGTAAATGAGATTTGCAGATGATTTAATTAAAGGGACTACAAATAAATTCTGTATATATTGATAATAATACTAGCTTCTGCCCGCGACTACGCCCGCGTGTATATCGGTTGACTCGGTAAGTATATGGAATTTAAACATAGCTTATAATACTGTACAGTTTTATCTGAATCCGTTCAGTAGTTTTTGCGTGAAAGAGTAACAAACATCCGCACATCCATCCGAAAACTTCGATCCGATCTTCGATTTGCTACCTATTACGTGGGACTAAAGCACTGGTGGTAAGTGAGCGTTTAATATACCTCTGTCTACCCTCCAGGGAAACAGGCGTGACTATATATATGTATGTAAATATATAACAATATAACATATAATATAGTGCGATCTGTATAGAAGTCAGACTTGAACACACACTATAAACCTACAGCTTCAACATAAACGAGTCGACTCGACCAGAGTGCTACCACGGCATGGTGTCAAGCAATTCAATAGTTGATTTTCATCGAGTGATTGAAATTGCCGGAGAATTAGACTTTCCCCTAATTCTGGGGTACCCATATAGCGGCAACGTACTTCTTAGTTACAGGTGTGTGGCATTCTTCTATCAGGTGATCCATCGAGTCGCTTACCCTTCTCTTCTGTATAAATAAGAATCGAATTTCTAGTCAAAATCAAAACGAACATTCAATCATTTCAATGTCTTGCATGTTCTATAACAATATCAATGAAATAGCCAGACTGTCTAATTACATTTCATTACTTAGGAAAATATTTCTCGGTCATTTGAATGTAAAAAAAAAAATATTTGTGGACTAAGTTCGTGCGTGAGTAATTGCTTAATTTTGAAGAGTCTGGTAGTGTTTTGTTGATTTTCTTTTTATTCTGATAGAATTCAAGATTTTATAATTATGTACGAATACGACGAATCCAAAAGATTTAGCAGGCTATGTATGTTTGCACTGTACACCGTAGCGTCTAACCTAATAAAAGCCGAATATCGACTTGTAAATTATTTGTTAATTAGATTACGGTAATTAAGTAGTTTCTAGAGTAAAATGTTAGTAAGATATAAGAAGATTTTTGAACATATCATGAATAGACATAAAAGCAGTGCATTTTTGTCAATGAGATCGTAATAATGGCCCAAGTGACTAACCTATATTAATTTTATTAAAGTTGTTACGTAGTCAGGGTATTTTTAAACTTTTTTTTTTATTTTTTGTTAAATAAATATGTTTGACAACATCTTAGTCGATGTAGTCGTTTAGTATAATTTTTGTCGCTTAACAGGTAAAGGAGCACACAAATGATCTGGTAGTAAGGGACTACAAAATAAATAATAAAGTACTTCCTTGTGCTATTGCCTTTTAGGGACGCTTACAATTTAAGAGCTACAAGTGTGTTGTCATTAGATTATTCATCTTAACTGTGAAAATTTTTCTTAAATATTGTTTAGAGAAACGGGTAAGTATTACCACCTCAATAAAGGAAAAAATATCGCAATCAGTTTCTTAATAACGAAGTCCTGAGTAAAAAAATACAACTGGAATGAGAACCTCCTTATTTTTTGCAATCGGTCAAAATAGTTTGTATAGGTTTTTTTTAAAAACTTTTTTAATTTAACGTACATCAAAAATTCTTGTTTTATATAGCTGGTAATTTAGCTTTTATTCCATTCGTATTTAAAATTTTTTTAGAAGAACAAAACCAGTACCTAACACTTTACGCGTCACTCATGCTTACTGACGTAATTTGACGCCTGTGTTCATATCCTGGTGGGAGCGACGAAGCAGATTAATGTCAATGTCCCCGCCTCCGGAAAATTCATTGAGAGCTTTGGTTTACCCTATATTTGTACAGAAAAAACGTGAGAAGTAAAAAACAATGGGCATTTTAATACCTTATGTTTAGTAGGCAAATTATTGAATATTAATTAACTATTCTAATCTCTATATTATTTCTATTCTAAATTCTATATTAATTGAGAAAACAAAAAACTAGACTGTGCGGAGATTTTTTTTAAAGACATTAAATTAATTTGACGTATGACGGAGTCTTTACAAACATACAAGAAACGGACACAAAGATCACTCAGATTTAGAACAAAAATTAGTAAATCAAAGTGTTCTCTCATTTGGGATTTAAACCCACAACACTCAGCGTAGTAGAGACCGGTGTGGCGATCGCTTGAACCACTAGGCCACCCGTACCAATCGTTTACTTACTGTCACAAACTTACTAAACTATGTTTTAAAAGTATTTGTAGAATTTATTGTTTTAAACTACATTAACACGTAGAGTTGTGGTATTCTAAGACTTTATGAAATCGTTTATTTTGTTATCCAACTCCAAAGATTGCAAAAAAACAGTTGTAATTTTTTTTTTTTAAAATACCCACTTTGACACTTATAATCGATGTGCAGTTGAGAAATATAATCTTCTTGGTGCAGTCAGATAAAAAAACAATATTTCGTTTAATAAAGAATAGTTTAAGTGGTGACTGTAGTAGACTTACGCATAAGGATAACTCTGGACTTCCAGTAGTTTATGTATAAAAGTACACTAATTCATTTTTATTATTCCAAAGTGTCATAAACTTATAATTTATTGTTCAAGTTCATATAAAATGTAATGTTTCTACGAGGACTACGTAGCATAGTGCTACGACGCTACGTTGTAGCAGGTACATTCGTAATTCAAGCAAATATCTAAGTGTATGTATATGGTAAATGGATTGTCATTGTATTACTGGATGCAAAAGGATGCAATTGACTTGTGACAAATAAAGTTATAAATATGTTAAAAATTAAACTTACTGATATCAGTAATACTTGAACCACCGTTGTATAGAATAAGTTATATATATGTACATTTTGTTATAATACACTAGATTAAATACAAAGTTAACTTGAAACTAAGAAAGGACAAGTGGTAGCCTTATCGCTCGGAGGCAATCTCTTACAGGCAGCCATGGCATATATATTTTATATATTATACTTTAACATATCTTTTTCGTGTAATTTTTTAATCCTATACAGACATATCACTTTAAACTTACTACGCTTTTGCTACAAATAAACTGTAAATATTAAAAAAGCGAAATTTTTCTACTCATAAAATTTATTTAAGTAGAGGCTTTATTTTTTTTAATAAGTTAAATTATATTTTATTTTATAGCAAACTGTTTATATTCTATTTTCTTACTTGGCGACGGTAAGTATTTAGGTTTATGGTGAGTACAAAATGTCTCGTTTTTTGACTTTAAAAACATGATTTTCTTGGGAGAATACTCATTAAAATAATTGATACGAGTATTAATATATGATAGGATACGTATCTTTATCGCATATCGAATACTCTGACCGTTAGCAAATCCTTTGCATCAATGGTATTTTTTTTTATGGTGATAACTAATCAAAATTTCTATTTGGATAAAAGTTAACGCTCCATGATTTTCTTATAAAAAATAAATGATTTTATTGATTACATAATTCTTATTTTTCATTAGAATTTCATGTATTTACATTACAAAAAAGAGGCTTAGCAAGTTATGTACGTCTAGTACTAAATGTAGAAAGACTATTAATATTAAAGACCCTCCAAAACATATTTTACCAAATAAATATTTTACGTCTAAATAATACGGAGTTTCACCACCCCTATTCACCCCATTAGTGTCGTAAGAGGCGACTATGGGAGAGCGAACTACACAGGACGATATCAATTAAAAAAACGACGAATATTTAAAGCAAACAATATACAAATCCATCTGACCAGCTTGGTATGTCTCATATATGTCTATATATGAGATGTATATCTCTGTAGAGAGCATTGAAGGAATCCTGCGTGCAACAGTGAACGTCTTCTGATTGAAAGGATGATCATGATATCTACATTTGGCAATGTACTCGCCATATTAGCCACAAAAACCCAACGGTCGTCGGTTCTGCAGACCGCGTCTCGGCAATCGTAGTGAAGGACGCTTACTGGTCTAGTAGAGGGGCAGCGATAGAAGGATGGTAGGAGCTGGATGTGCAATTTGAGAGGCCTATGGACAGCGATAGGCTGTACATGTTAACATTACTTCGATTAACCAAATATGTACTGGTATAATAACAATTTCCTTTCAAGAAAAGATATTGCCTTCATTAAGAATATATTCTATATCATGGGGACATTACAAACATACATAAAACGTACACAATGAACACGCAGACTCAGAACAACAATTTGCTGAACACACTTGTTGTCCTATAAAGGGTTCGAATCCACAACACTCAGGTCAAAACAAAAGTGGTGTGACAACTGCTTAAATCCCAACACTATCTATGCAGCCAGAGACAGTTGATAGATTGACAACGACAGTCGGTTTCTCTTAATAAATAACTGCTATTTTATAAAAGCAAAAAAAGGTGAATAACCTGTATTGAGTGGAGCAATAGTAGGCGTAGCTGTCGGCATTAAATAAAGTTATTTCACAGAATACAGGATTTGGCACAAAGTGAGTGCTTAAAGGTAAAAACTACCCTAAAGCTACGAATAGAATTACGACTATAATGTTATAGATTGCTTTTATGTATGTAAAACGCTTTATAGCATTTTATTTATTTCAATCTTCATTATACCTTAAAAAAGAGGTTGAGTAGCTATTAACTCTTACTTTTCTATTCTATCGTGTTTCCTAAACAAATAGAACGAAAAATTTTTTTTTCTTTTTTTATCTTAAGAGCCAGCCAAAGTGACTCTATTCTGCCTGATGGAAAGCATAAATAGAATCCAAGAGTTGTGATCATCATACTCACTGCAAATGCTGGCAACGCAGTATGGCGACCCACACCATGGCGGCCCTGTGAGATGCCCTTTCATTGCCAAGAGGGGTGTACAAGTACCAAGTGAGTGGGCGTACCCAAGTGTGTGAGGTGTGTGTACGGTCCCAAGAGGGGAACGTAAAAGGCATGGCAGCCAGTGTGACAGTGTAAGGCTTACACAGTTTCCACGATAACTGTCACCCCTGCATTAATGAGATAAATTAAGTTTACCTGTGATTGGTCCAGTTGAGAATTCTCGAAACAAAGAATGTTTATTCTTGCATGATATATTGAAGGTGTATATAAAGCGTGGTTTTATTACGGCCTATATTCTTCCCCGACAAATAGGATATCTTATTTATACCTTTAAATTTTTTTTTTCATTTGAACCAGTACTCCTTAATATTAGCGTTTCTCCCAAACATACGAACAAACTTTTTCCAAAATATACAAAATTATGTTGTGTGTTTAGTGTATGACATCTGATACCATCAAGACAGGAGGCTCACACCTGCAAAAAAGACTCCAGTCCGGTTGAAACTAGCTATACATCCTACAAATATATAACCTCTTAAAATATTGTGTCCTATACGCTTTCATAATATGAAAATACAAATTTTTGTGTCTTTTAAGGTGTCTTCGCGTGTTGCGTGTTTGTTTCGATATGACGAAAACTAACTCAAGTTCTCCTTCCATATAATGGAAGAAACCAGAGGGTAGCAGTGAGGAAATAAATGGACTATAGTGTTTTATTACAGGTAGTAGAGGGCGGAGGCCATCATAATTTACCCAGCGTGTGTAATGTATAGAGGGAGTACAATCACGACGTATAAGAGACATTACTTTTTTAGATATTAAGTTATGTAAATACACTAAGAACATAAGATTTACAATTTAATTTTTATAGTTAGAGGAGTTTATGAAGACTGTGAATCGAAAATTATTAAGATGTCTAGCTTTAATTAGCATATCTATGTTAATTTTTAGATAAAAATGTTATTGTAGACGTTGTATCAAATACTATAAGTTTTAATTTTCATGATTTAGGAACACTTTTAGTAAGATTAATTTCAAAATTAAAACGTTAGTTGTAGCTTCAAAATCTTGATAAATTGTACTATTTTTATCGAGGTCAAAATTCCTTTAAGTAAAAGTCTACTTAACTTAAAATCCTTTTAAATAGAAGTCTACTTAACTTAAAACCCACTTAAGTAAAACTCTATATAACTTAAAATCCCTTTAAGTAGAAATCTATTTAACTTAAAACCCCTTTAAGTAGAAGTCTATTTTACTTAAAATCCCTTTAAGTAGAAGTCTGCTAAAATTAAAACCCCTTTAAGTAGAAGTCTACTTAACTTAAAACCCCTTTAAGTAGAAGTCTACTTAACTTAAAACCCCTTTAACTAGAAGTATACTTAAAAGGGTTTTGAATATTATTAATTCCAATCAAAACAGATTATTTTCATGGAGCGACTGAACATTAAACTACAAAGATGACAAAACTTAAAGCTGTGAAGAAAATCATTGAAGCTGAAGAGCACAATAGATTGGATAAGTTGTAATATGAAAGGTTAACGACGATATACATGTCTACTACTTATTGATAAAAACTGTCAATAGTAAACTTATAAATATGTAAAAACGAATCAGTAGTAAGATCGTTCAACCCAATTTGCCGTGTGTTCCTGATTATGAATTTTAATTTCCGCCGTGTGTGACATATATCAAATTAAGATAGGCAGGCAGACTGATACCAAATTCGGTAAAGCCTGTACTATGATTGTACTATGAATATAGGTATATTGCAGACAAATATATCAATGTGAGTGTATATTTTAGATAGAAAACACACAGATATAAATTACTAATAAGTGATTAGACTTATCACACAATAATTTCTTCTAGGTAGGAATCGAACACACAATCTCTAGTTTAGCAATATTTTATTTAGTAATAAGAAAACTACCTTGAATGTTTTATTCAACTATCCTCACAAGTTCTAATGTAAGGTGTCTGTACACATATGTAGTATGTGTGCCCACTAGGGGTGCTAGTATGATCACGGGGTCGACCACCCCCATTATACAGAGTGTACGGACAGATTTATGATAGTATCACTGGTTAATTTACTTAATAGTTAAGGACGGGGGTGCGTCTGACCAGCCCGTTTCGAATATTCGTTTAAATGACGCATTTGAGTGTTCATTTATTATTGAATGACAATTTTTATTAAATCTTATTGATTAAAAATGTTTAATTCACTACCAGAGCACATCTTTCGCTTCCACTATGACTCCGGGTCCTTTAAGAGAACGTGAAAAAGCATCTCACTAGTCTCGAATTGTCTGTATTCGCAATGAATGTGGCAACCACCACTCTTTGATTCTTGATTTATGCTTCTTCTTCTTGGTGTGCTTGAGGTCTCGGGTCTGATTCGATTGAGGTTTTGGATCGGGCCAAATGTTTGTGTTACATACATGTATTTACAAAAAAAAAAGTATACAAGTATTCTATCAGTCAGTTTAGTTATCATAGCACAAGATCTGTTTAGTTTAAAACTAAATGACGTTGTGTGTCAAATATCTGAAATATTTATTTACTTATTTATTCTATTCATGCTTTTCATCAGATAAAGTAGAGTAACTTTGGTAGATCTGGAAAAAAAAACTATGGTCAATAAATTATCTCTCTCTTATTATTGTTTTTGTGACACTGTTTGATAGTTGTAACTAATAAGCTAACTTTGTGGTGTTCAGAGGCGAGAATTGGAGATCTGTCACACCGATTTTGAACCTAGCTCAGACTTCAGCTTAACAAGATCCTGTTTATACCGGTTCTATAAATATAAGAATGCCTGCATTGTACCTTTTGAGAGAAATAAATATTATATTATTTGCTCACTGTTTTTTGAAATATTATTTTAAGCTTCAAAAACGATATAACATATCGTGGTGTTTTCTGCTCTAATCTGTTCAATCAATGATATATTTCACAGCTTCAATAACAAGATAAATTAAGGGATAATGGCATCCGACCACCTTGGGTACAAAATATGTTAATATACTGTAGGCCCGACAGTCCTTTAGTCGTAAATTTAAGTAATTTACGTAACCAAGTCAACCTTAATTCATATAATTATGATTCAACAAGATTCGGAATATTTTGAATCTTAGCGTCGTTACGGCTGATAAATATTGTTTTGGAATATTTCAGGGTTGGTATAAATATCATACGTGTATTTTTTAAAAAATTTCACGCTTTTGATTCAGAGTGTAGAACTAAATAGAGATTTAATAGTTAATGTCAGTTGCAAAAGGCATAGATGGTAACATCTAAAACGATACTTCATTGCTTGTTGTACTATTTTAAAAAGAAATATAATTAGTCAAATATATGCTGGTATAATTATTACATGCTGGTGCATAAAATTAACTGCACTAATAGCGTAGTAGTTTAAGGTGTGTGGTGTGGGTTCGATGCCCACATGGGATCACACACTGTGTTATCCTCAAGTTGTTGTTCTGGGTCTGGGTGTTTTTTGTGTTGGTTTCATGTCTGCTTGTGAAGAGAAAAAGCATCATATATAATAAGAGTATAAGTTTGACATTAATATTATAAAAGAAAATAACAAATCAAATGTTACCTCAGCTCTCGGTCAGCAGATATTCTCATTACAGCAATCCAGCGCAAGCCAAATCATTTACTAGGTAGTAGAGCCACGCTGATTTCAGCTCGAGCGGGCCGTCTCGACCGGGGTAGTACTACCCTCCCACAGAAGACGAACCTAAAGCGCCAGCATCCGTGCTGTCGTGTTTCGTTGGTGAGTGCGAGACCGGAGGTCCATTGATGCAGGGATGACAGTTATCGTGGTAACTATGTAAGCCTTACACTGCCACGATGATTGTCATGCCTTTTACGTCCTCAAACGTGACGTGAAAAAGTATCTCACTAGGCCGCCTTAGTGCGAGTCACCATACTGCATTGTCTGCATTTGCAATGGGTATGATGACCACAACTCTTTGGATTCTATTCATGCTTTCCATGAGGCAGAGTAGAGTCACTTTGGCAGGCCCTTAATATAGAAAAAAAAATATAGAATTGTAATGATTAATTTGATGTTTGAGTATTTTTATGAGTTTTAATTGAAATACTAATTTCACACCCTACTAAATTCAAATTTTGGCATTTGAAACGTCAAGTCAACTTTACGCTGCTTAATATTTTAATACCTAAAGAGAATTTAATAGAAGTACCTCTTACGTCAAAGTTTTACGAAATTTAGTATAGAAAGTCAAACTTAAATTTAAGTTTATAGCTATTAATATTTTTAAATAATATTCGCTCAACAAATCAACCTATCACCGTCCACTGCTGATCGAAGATCTCCCTATAGGAGCGCCAAGTATCTTGGTTTTGGACAGTCCGCATCTATCCATCGCCAGCCAGTTTCTTTCAGTCTAGTACATTTTGGCTTTTACTTAGACAGTCATTCTTGTGGTTTCGTAGAGGTACTTCATCACTTGGATATACCTGCAGTCGACGAGGCATCTGTACATGACAGGTAGTCCAGATCTTGACGGTATCAAAAACTTTCTCGTAGTCCATATATACTAGGCACTAAGGTTGGTTATATTCCCTTGTCTTCTCAATTATTTGTCTCAGAGTGTGTATGTTGTCCACCGGCTGGAAGTCATTCTTAATTTAATCAATTCTCGGGCTAGACGATACATAATAAACCTCGATAACAACTTTCGTCTTCACTTAAAGCTTTGTTATTATTGAGTTGTCCGAGTGCAATTTGTAAACCAATGCAGCTAGGTATATTCTTTCAGTAAACATAATATATAAAAATAATATATACATATTGCCCTATCATAGTTCGGAAAGTCTAACAATGACTGTTCAAGTTTTACGGGAAACAATGTAAAAGGTAAATATATAAATTACTAGCTTTTGCCCTTGGCTCCACCCGTGTGTATATTGGTTATCCCGATAAATAGTAGCCTATGCCTTATTCTGATAAGTAAGCTACCTTACTGCAAAGTTTCATCTAAATCTGTATAGTAGTTTTTGCCTGAAAGTATAACAAACATTCATACATCTTTACAAACTTTCACATTTATAACATTCAAAGTCGAAAAGTGTTAAAAAGTTTGTCTATAAAAAGTCTAGATACGTTATTTAATATAGCGCCATCTATCAGGAACCACAGATTTGTTCTTTATAAGCTCTAATGCAGAATGATCCGAATTGCACCATCTATCGAAATTTATAAAATTTGGAGTGATTCAAATACGTGTCATAATGGATCTTCCTGAGATATTTTACTGCGGTAGTGAATAGCCTACATCACTTGTCAGCCTCTTAACTATCTCCAGGTTTAAAATTTATACCATTAACTTGTTCCACTAACATGTGAAAGAAAGACAAACGTTGGTTTTTTTTTTATTTTACGACCCTGCCAAAGTGACTCTACTCTGTCTGATGGAAAGCATGAATAGAATCCAAGAGTTGTGGTCACCATACTCATTGCGAATGCAGACAATACCGTATAGTAACCCACATTATGGCGGCCTAGTAAGATGCTTTTTCACGCCTCGTTTGGGGACGTAAAACCATCGTGGCATTTTATTGTACACACTTACCACGACAACTGTCACCCCTGCATCATAGGGCCTGCGGTCAAGAACAAAAAACCTCACCTTCTCATTCATAATATTAGTAAGGATAGTTAAGTAACGATTACCGCGCAAACTTTGATCTATTTAAAGTGCATCCACACATCAGTCACTTTAAGGAATAAAATCAAAGGCAAAAGTGAATTTAGTGTCTCTGTTACTAATTGGCAACATAAATAAGGTTACAACTGACCGCTTCCGAAGCTAAACCTAAAAGGGGCCTCTTATAATAAAAGCCGCGGTCAAAGTATTCTAGGCATTTGCGCAATCTGTAGAGTAGATTGCTTATATAAGTTAGACGTACTATATCGGCAATTTTGTTGAGAGCCATCGGTTCCAAATGAACGCGGGTTAAGCTCGTGAACAAGCCATGAGAGCGTAGTTGAAGTTTAGGTAATAATTTCTTGTTTTTTTAATTATAAACTTATTAAAAGTTAATATTTTATTTACTTATTTTTCGTTTAGGGTAAAAAAATATGTTTGTTGCGATGACAATACGATGAATAGCTCATATAACTGCCTTAGTGGCGTCTCCAATCACAGGACTCTTTGATCTACTATAGGTTCCTTCTCTGAGACTTGTAGCATTCTTTACCTGAAACCCTTTTTTTTAACGTATAGAAACTCCCTCGGGCCGTCACCCCACCTGGGTTTACGGCGGGGTGGTGTGTCGGAATCGGACCGACTAAAACCACACAGTGTGCCACTCTGCGCCTGACATAGGAGGGATCCGGGAACAACTGTTATTACGACATCCAGATTTCTCCTAGCGCCTCCTCACCTCCTCGCCGCTGGGCACTATAGCGGATGGAGGGGAAAACCCTACCTGAAACCCTTACTCCAGCCTTATACACAATCCTTTCTCCTATTTAATTTCTTCTTTTAGTCGTGAAATAATTTGATAATACTTGTGATGACTATTGCTGCTAAGTGAAGTAAAAACTTAATAGAATAACTTGACTATTCTGTGGTCATTCTATGATAGTTTAAATCAAGTTGAAACAAGAGAACATCAACAATTATGGGCGGGATTAATTTAAATAATATTAGCATTACAGTGTTGATTTAATTCTGTGAACCTATCTGGTACGAAATCGATGGACTTCAGATCCTTGCGTGTTTAGATTTCGTGAGTATCTTGTTTGTGTCTAAACAATACCCGACATTTGCATATTTATAACATGTTTTTGAATCTTATCGGATTGTTTAGAAAATACAATTTTATTTTGAAGTTTTGTATTTAAAATTTGCATAATGTTGAGCAGAACGCTAAGAAGGAACTTTCATTTTTGAATTCACTTCTTAAGTTTTTTTCTACTGATATTTGTTTAAGAAATCTCTTACAAATTAAACTTTTTTTTCTGAAACTCGAGGGTAAAAAGCAATAACGAGTTGACTGATCTATGTTTGGATAAAGTTCCAAAAACTTTTGCTTAGTAATATTTGCTATTCTTCGAAACACTCTTTTCACTTTCCACAAAATAAGTTACAACTTTATTTTTTGTGGTATACCCCGCTATAGTGGGGTAAATGATCAGATGGGTCACGTGAAAGTAAAAAGTTACGTGGGTCACAAGTGTGTACTACTTTACTACTCTTTGACAGAATCAGCTGGATCAAGGTTTGGATTTCTGTAACAAAAGAACGGCTTAAGACCGGATTTCTGTAAGGCCTTGATATTTAAAAAATACACACGTACGTTTCACATATTATATAACTCTTTGTATATACGATTGCCATACAAATATTTCGTACATTCTTACTTTCGAGCAAGTTGATTGATATATTTTCTTTAATTTTCTAAACTTTTAAAGTCACTTAAAGTATTTTCACTTTTTACTAATAATAAAAAAGAATCTAGTAAAAAGGAATACACAGCTAACTCCTTTTTTTCCATCTTTTCAAAAGCACTGAAAACCCTTTCACAACCTGTTTTAACATATTTATACCTACTTGGATTGTTAGGCATTTTTTCTAGGGTACTCAGTTTTTTATTACCACTACATTCGTCATCTACGCCTTTTGTTTAAGCTTCAAGATCTCAGACAGGGCGATTATCCGTTCAGACGAAAGTCTAGACAGGGACTTTTCCACTTTGCCGATGAATTAGGCTTGGCACCCACTATGGTAGTGATTCACTCTGTCTATGCAGAGTGTTTCTTATAAAATTTGTTTAACTGAATGCGTCATATCTGCGTTGTATGTTGAAAAAGGTTATTATTTGTCATAGTTCATTTGAATATATAACATCAATAATTTCAATAGAAGTAAAAACAACATTATCACACGTCTACTATAGGACGTTTTTAAGTCCAACTTATTATATACTTGCGTAGGTGGAACTCGTAAGTTCTAAATATTTATAAATCGAACTTGCAGTTTTTTTTCAGAATTTTGTGGTCACTAAAAGACGAGACCTGATGCAGTGTAGTTTTTTTTAACTCCATCTAACTTTTGCCAATAGATACCAATAGATACACTTGAAAACTAAGTGACATTAGTAGTCATCACCATCATCATCATTAATTTCAGTTTTTAATAGGCCATAAAAGTATAGGGTGGGCCACAAATTAGTTAATATTTGAAAAAATCGTTTAAAAAAACCATTTGATGTATTATAAAAATTATTTATTTACAAGAAAGCTAAATGACCACCGTTTTAACGTTTGCACTCTTTTAAGCGAGATGCCGACATCTCTTCGCAAATTTTTTCTTTTAGTTGACGTAGTGTATTTGGTTTATTGATGTAGACACGATTGTTCAAATAACCCCATAAAAAGAAGTCGGCTGGGGATAGATCTGGACTTCTGACTAGTCATGAAATGTCGCCTCGTTTAGAAATCAGCTTTTCCGGCAACATGTCTTGGAACACCGGTAGGGACTCATTGGACGTGTGACAAGTGGCTCCATCTTGTTGAAACCATGCGTTACGATCGTAGGTGGCACATTGCAGTAGCATCGGTCTCAAGAACTCCTGTAAATGTTTGTGCAGGATTTTAGATTCAAATGTTAAGGAATTCTTGGCCCACCCTATATTTCAAAACAAAATTACTTTGCGATGTAAAAAAATAATTATATATTCAGTATTGCATTGTAAAGTATTGTAATTTTTGGAGTGAATCTGTAGTTTGTTAACTTTTTTTTTGTGATTATGGGTAGACCTACTCAATGCGCTGCTTATATGAGATAGCTCCGTTCAAATGCGACAAACAATGGAAAGGAACACCGCCATCTCAAAATAGAAAACCTACTGCGAGGGCCATTTCAAAAAAATACTTGTTAACAGTGCAAAAAGAGGCTTTCGACAAAGTGAAATTTTTAGAAAATACAGCTTGGATGTTGTTTATTATAGAATACTGGTGTCTAATCATTGCCAGATCAAGACTTATTATGTACGTTGTTGAATTTTATATTTACTGAAGACCATATTTTCTTATTTATGACATATTTTTAATACGTCTTTGATAATCCACAAATCACTCATTCATTATAGAGTGGACTGCGGTATACTGAACACATCTGCGTACCCTTTCAGAGGGTACAGACGTGATGTTATATAATGCGATTGTTAAACAAACATACATATGTATGTGATTGCAGAAACCATAGTAGATTTGCTATCATTTATTGAGGAGTACTGTAGTCGAAGAACTTCATCAGAACATCACTGAAATGATGATGATGATGATGTTGTTAAAAGAAATAAACTGTATATGATAACATATAAAGTTTATTTCTTGTATATCGACAAGCAAAATTTTTTTTAGGAAGACTTCGCCTTCCTTAGGAATGAATCCTGTGTCACGGGGGACTTTACAAACATACATGAAACGGACACAAAGAACACCCAGACTCAGAATAACAATTTGTGGACCACACACATTGTTGTCCTATATGTGGTTTGAACCCACAACACTCAGCACCGTAGGGAGCAGTGTGGTGACTGCTTATACTCGTACCACTATGCCAACTGTGCAGTCAATAAAATGTCATCGATGTCGACTACCTTGATGACATTTTCTATTAAATACATATTATTATGGATTAACCTAAAAATTTCATATCCGATCTCATTAAAAATTAAATGGTACCATTAGGTAGCATGCAATTTTAAACATAAAATATAATCATCACAATAAGTACACCCAGTTACTAGATATAATGTAACACAACAAAAAAACAGTCGAATAGAGAACCTCCTACTTTTTTGAAGTCGGTAATAATTTTAATACTACCTATACATTGGTATTAAATAACACGACAAAGTGCTTATCCAGGTGAGTTTAACGACTGTTCTCAGACTTAATTACGTAAATGACTGTACATTACCGTAATCCACTGAAATACTAAAAAGGAGGTGTTAATCGCTTCGTTTTCTAATTTGTGTAGATTTTATTCGGAACATTTTTATTTCGGGCAATATGAACAAGTTTCCCAAATGAGTCTTGTTCCTATTACTGCAGCAAATCTTGCAGGTAACGCCGGATTTTAATAATATTTGGCGCTACAGGAACACTTAAGAATTTCGTGATCCTGACCAAGTGTTTTAAAGCAACGACTTAAAAAATATTATGACGTTAGTGTTGGCAATTCTATTTTAACAGTTCACACTAAATTATAGACGAAACAATTAAATGTACTGTCGCTTTACGGGGTGAGAATGTACTATTTTTTTTTACTAAAATTTTATATTACCGATTTGTCCATGTACAAACAAAATTACAATTTTTAATACTAACAGCTTAAGCTAAGTCATATATCGTAAGACGAAGATGGTAGGCTACAAATATGGAACCCGAAAGACCGATATTAAGTTTCTAAGATACTAAACTTCATATTATTTTATACAAAATGTGATAAAGATCTTCTCAATCGCCATACATTTGAAGTCTCTATTTTTTGTGTACCAGAAAGCGAGCGTTAATATAAACGATGTTCCCAGCCTTGGACCGGATACTTTGCCACGGAATCGCCATCGCTACAATAACTTTTATCTATTGAATGTTAGACGTGGATCTGTCTCTGTTCGGCACCAAGCGGGCGAAATGGGTGAGTTAGGGCGCGGTCGCACTGGAGTAATTGCTTGTAATCGTGTTCAAGAACGATAATACTGTGAACTTTAGGGAGGTCGGCAATTATTTTGGAGTAAATTTAGGATGTCTAACATGCCTTAATTGTTTCATAAGAAATAAGGTTCAGATCAACTATGTATTTAAAACTGTGTGTCGTCTTTATGAACCATAGCATCAATTTCATATTAGAATATTATGTCAGTTGTATAGAGATATGGGTATAGAGTAGATTCATGAATTGTGGAAGATTTTATAATATTCAAAGTGAGGCACAAAAAAATTTGAGCGCTGAAAGAAAAAAAAATAGAAGAAACTGCATAGCCAAGCAAGACTGGATGTAGGATCCACTTGAAATATTATATTCAGTTATTTCAACAACATCATCTGGCCGTCCTTTTACTTTTCCTCAGTTTTGGCCAGCTGTCTGCCAAATTAAATCGTTTTCAGATGGTGAAAAGCAAGAAGGAAGGAATTTAATCCCAGTAAGTTTCTGAGGCAGAAAATGGATGATTCTGTGAGTCAAACAGGTGTGGTGTTCCTCTAACCTGGCGAGTAGATCATGTCTGGAGGCCGCGGCCTCGGCGGTTGATGTTGGGATGTTGTGTATATGCTAATAGCAGCAAAAACTTCTATATCACGATGCAGGATTAGTAGTTGCTCCATAGTTCACTACTCCGTAGTTCGATATCTCTTCGCTAGATGGTGCTGTAGTATATTTTTTTGTTTATACTGTATGTGGAAGTCGCCACAATTCTTGATAGACTTCTGTGCCAATATTCATGCTACTGATAATTCTGGACATATTTGTTCTTTTATCGAAGACAAATCACTAACGGAATTTTTATATTTTTACATCTACTTTTATACAGACAACAATGTGTTGCTGCTTTTTGACGTAGGATTATAGTTCCAAACTCGGTTACCATTCGGTTTATTAGGGTTCGAGAAGAATGTATTTAAGTGTAAAACTTATGTTGGCAAATTGATCGATTACCATGGAACCCTTGCCATTTATATTTGTCTCCATTCCAAGTTGACTCATGGGTGTTATAAGTCATTTCCTTATTGAACAAAGCGGAAGCCCTGATCCATTCACTATAATAGCAGCCTTCGGAGATGTTTTACTACTTATTTGTTATAATAGTTGAAGAGAATAGTTTTGTGACAGTAGACAATCATATTTTGTCAGGGAATTGGTTTACTAAACTAAAACTACTTTAGTCTATGATGGTATTGGAAAATTTCTATTTACTTGGTACCATAATGGAAATTCTTATTTTTTCTCTAGTTGGAAGTACACTGTAAAGATTATGTACAATGGAATATTACTATTTCGTAGATAAATAAATATTTTATTTTGCGGGATTCTAAATAATTGCAGACGAAATGGAGGCATAACGGAAAAATACAGTAAGTGAACAAAAAAATGAATATAGTTTAGGACCACAGATACATAACGCCTGAATTTGTATGTTATAAGTCCTACTTCAGAAACAAAAAAAAACTGTTCCTTTAGATGAGTTAACAAGTTTGTTTCACTAAAGAAATTTTTATGTTTCCTCCCTCCATAAATTTATACAGGCACAGGGGACTGTCTCAGTTAAGAGTAAAATCTAATAAAACTCATTATACGCCTTTTACATACTACAATGACATTTTGAGTTCCGTGAAAACATAAAAGAAAAGGTTAGAGTGTATAACGAGTGATCACTTTATATCAGACATTTTCACAAACAGGATTTGAGAAATTTAAAAAGGTTTTTTCAGTTAGAATTGAAGCTGGCATCAATTTCGTACCCTCATCACGAGGTGAACAATGGGAAACTACCTTAAGGTAAGGGACGCACCACGCATGCGCCTCGCACCCCAGCCGAAACTGTCATGGCGGGTCAGTCCACGTATTGACGCCGCAGAGTCGCGCGTATCCTTCTCACCGTTCTGTCGCCGTTTCCGACCACCCATAAATACCAGAGGAACATATAAATTTTATCTGTGTTATAGTGTTTGTGACAGTTAGATATTGTTGGTGTTTTTGTGGTGGTTTTGAGTCGCGTGTGCTGTGGACTGTTTGCGGAAACATCGGATTTTACTGGATAACAGGCGATACCAGGCGTCTGTGAGTATTGTAGTGTTAATTTTTAATGATGTAGATATGAGAAAAAAATAACATCAAGTTCATGTGACGGCTGGTTCATAAGACGCGTCTACGATGTGTGCGTCGACTCGTTTTACGGTATGGAGGTAGCCGCGCGCGTGTGTTACGATGAAAGAAACATTAATGTCTGCTTAGAATGTTTATACATTTTATTGATTTTGGAAAGTTTTCGTATACGCCTCGCCTGCTTTCGAAGGGTAAATGTTATTGCTGTAGGTGTTCACTTACTATCTTATTAAATCGCCAGTAATTTATACTATGGATGAACGTACTTGTTTGTTTATTTTGTATTTATTCCTATTATGGTGATAATGTTATGTTTAAAAAATAAACCTGTAGAAGTAGATTGGTCATATGTCTTAATTTAAATAATATTTAAAGCTACTTAATACAAAAAATAAAATAACATAAATCCTTCGGGTAGTTAAACATTTTTGATTGTTAGACCATTTTATTATTTATAATTTTTTTCGTCAAATTCTGTGACTAAATTTTTCATAATATTATTATTATATGAATAAATGTATACTATCGAATGTTTTTGTGGTATCTTATATCCGCATAAGAACACTTCGTTTTTTATTTTCAACCGAAAGCAAATAAAACAAATTAGTTATTTTTGTTTTTTAATTCTAAATCAAATTAAAGTAAAATGATAAGTAAATAATGTTTCAATTGTTTTCAAAATTATCTATGATGACGATATGATAATACTGGTGTTACGCTGTCGGAAATGAAGCGGTCAAGATCTATCACAATACACACAGCCTCATCATTTGAACTAGCCTCCTTTCTTCTCTTCATGAGTCCACTCTACTTACGAGTATAAAGAGTTACCGAGAGCTTTTTGACCATTCTACGACGAATAATTTGACATCGGTTAAACTTTTGACTATAATATCAGTCATGATTGGGATACCCGTAGTATTGCGTCATATGTATTTACACATATCCAACAGTATCTATTTGTAAATATGATTCGTACGTATTTAATAAGTTTATTATGCTTGGGATTTAAAACTCTGGCCTGTAATATGACATATACTTCAATGAGCGACAATGTCGCGCATAATACAAATAAAAAACTGGATTTTGAAATATTTTAATTCGACTACGTAAAAAAGGGGCTAAAAAGAGTGAAACATTAAGTTCATTCAGATAGATTTCCAGAAATTTATAGGTTCAAAAATGGTCAAGATAGAGCGATGGTTGAACCCGCTGTATCTTTACTAAGTCAGTTAAATAGAGGTGTTCCTGGTAATGACATAACTATAGTAAGTATACTCGTATGGTAGGCGCGACTATGGCGACTACTCTATCTTGACTATTTTTGTACCCAATGCATTTCTATCTAAATTATGTTCTTTTTTCGTCCTTTTTAGACCCCTTTTTACGTAGTTGAGATATAATTTTTATAACAAATTTTTTTATTTAATACTTTAGTGCAATGTCAAGATCTTCACATTCTACAAGTACTAACAATTTATTCTCGATTTAATTTGTGACGCTCTCATATTTATTGTATAATAAAAATATAACCTTTATTATCTAATATTCTAACGTAATAACTGTCTTCGGATTTTCGCGAACACATATATACATTGTTTTTGTTATATAGAGGGACTTATTCACAGTAAAATAATTAAAAAGGTTGCAATATTTTCTATTGCCCGATGTTTTGAACGTGTTATACCGCTCGTGGTCGCCAGCAGACTTGTGTGAGCTTAACGACGCCTTTGTGATGCGCGAGGTGTAACTACCCGCACTTGGTTGTGTTAATTGTTTTTGCTGTCGTTAGTTTTACACACAATATTTACGACATCTGCATACTTTGTTTCGTTCCAACTGTGGGGATTGCACCCGCTGGTGACAAGAGTCCAAAATATTGATAACTGGTATCCGTCTTCCCGGTTAAAGCAACGCAAAAAATTATTTAGTCATAAAAAATACAGCCACTATACGCTTTTATAGACAGCGTACTCAGAGTAATGAAGTTATTTTCTCACTGAAGTATACAACCCAAAAATGAAAAATAAAACTGTGAAACCAATTCATTTTCACACTGAACACAATAAAGATTTGCATAGCTTTGAAGTAAATTAGTCGAAAATCAATCAATCTGGCCGAGGCTGGATTACTCACCCCAAATCCAGATAATGTGGTCATACTAAATTAATGGCCGTTTGAAATCGGTTGAAAATTAATTCTGTCTGAAATTACTGTTCAAACTGAACATAATTCGTCTAGACGGTCTCGAATGTAGCCTATAATGTTTAAATAATTTATAATAGCTGGCAACACATGTTTTGAATCTGTTGAACTGAATACCATTCTTTTACCATTATACTGGCTTTTTTCTTCGGCTTCACTTAGGTTAAAGTAGGTTGTGATAATTTATTTATCCTTAGGATTTTCTTTTGAATGAAAGCTACTCCATGTTGTAGACAGCCCTTAACAGTCAGTTTTTGGGCTCCTACCAAGCTGGTCAGACGGAGGTTAGTTTTAATATTTCCTTCTCTTTAAAGTGTCCTGTATAGTTTAGTCCCTTAGTAGGCTCTTACGACTTCCATGGGATGAATAGGAACGATCACCCTCTATATTTTTGAACCGACACTATGCGTGATACAAAACATATAGGTATCATACTGTTTTAAAATTGAGTTTCAACATTTGTAAACACAGTTAATTACGATATAATGAAAGCGTGCCAAAATAAATCAAATACTTTTTTCTTCTTAAACAATTAAAGTTACCTTATTTACATATAATTGGGTAGATGACTGCATCGTAAATAAATACCAATGTCCACTTCATTAAAACTAATATCGCGTATCATCTCGGCAAATACAATTAACATAGCTTTTTATTATTATTACGAATTTCAATCAAATATACAGTCAAATATATTGTTCAATTGAGTAGTCTAAAACAGTAATATCACAATTTTCTATTTAGAACATTTTTCATACAAAATTATCGATTTGACAAATGATAGAAAGTAATTAATTTGACTAAGGTGTCATCTAGCCTATTTAAGATAATCACGTGTCCATATCATGAGTGTGTATTACACACTCATGATATGGACACAAAAAACACCCAGACTCACTACAACAATTTGTGGATCACACAAAGTGTTGTCCCATGAGGGAATGGTGCCCACAAAACAGTCCAAAATAGTCTACTGATGATGCTTTGGAGTGAACTCACACTAGGCCCTCTGAAAAATATTTTCAAAATTAGAGTGTCGCCATGTGTTTTTCTTTAGATGCTGTACTAGGAAGATTCTGAGATTATCAAGTGAAGTTAACAAACAAAAACAAAGGTTTAGAAATAACACAGCTATTTAATTTTGATAGCGTATTTCGAACAGATGTATTAGAAAGAACGTTTTCGTGGAAAGAACTTTGCAGTATAGCATCCTAAAGTGTACTTCTTCTGGTCCCACCGTTTAATGAAATTTTTATTAAGCAAAGTGTATCTGTAGTGCGTTTGATCTTTTAAATTATTTAACTAAATTTTTCAAATAAAATACGTGTCACACTCGGGGACTGCCGCGGTAAAGCTATTACCTAGCATTTTTTATCAACTTACGCAATTATAATATTTCGAAACAGCTCGTCTCGATCCGTGCGAGCTTCGTACAGTCTACACGCATACGTCTAGTCGCACGCACATAAACACCGTGCCGAAGTCTGCCGAACTGAAACGACTTTAGACGATGCACGGCTTTCAACGCCACACCACTGTGCCGGTCAGAGTGGAAGGTGTTAGATTTATTTTCGTTACGGAATTTCTTGATTCGATCGCCGCACTCGAAGCCCGCGACAAAAACTATGCAATAGCTTAATAAAGGTATAATAGGATGTCATACAATTATCAATAAAATTCCCTTTACAATCAAAGCAGTGTGGCCTTACGCTTTAATGGGATACTTAATGACACTTATTGAAATTAATAATAATGATCCTCACACGTCTCACAACAGCCATCTGATCCCAAACTAAGCAAAACTTGTACTACGGTAACCAGACTGCTGATCAACGAACTTATATATTTCTAAATACGTTGATATTATAGGTAAATTACACCTACACACAGAAAAAATGAACGTACTCGTCACACAAAGATTTGTCCTGAGTGGAAATCGAACCCATGAACTCTGGCTTAGCTTTTATGGTATGCTGGATGGTATGGTATGGATGGTAGGCTGTTGTTAGTGATACGTCAGTATCACTAACAACAGCCTGTAATATAATAATAATATGTAATATATATAATATAATAATATTATGTAATATAATAAAAATAAAATAATATCGTGCACACTTAAGCCTTTAAATGTAATAAAATCACATCTAAAATGGTAAAACCTTTTTTCGTAATAAATGCGAATTTGACAAAAAAAAATCTTAAATAAGAATGCGACCTATATAAAGTGGTCTGATGTAAATCTCTCTATTGAGAGCCCACTACAAAGAGACCAAACTATAAGCCACTGTAATAGACGTAACCTTTTGTAAGCATGTAGTGATTTTGTGCCAAATAGCCTTGTCACTCTTGTAATAAAACGATTTGTGGTTCTGTTGTAATTGGTTAAGGTGCAACTTAGTTTCAGGCCAATAAACATCGAGACCTTGTACTACTGTCAATGGATTGTTTATTTCTTCATTATATATATGTTTGTTGGTTGAATAATTTTACCAGTTAGTCGCACATATACACACAGGGTTCAAGTTATTAGGTAGTAGAGCCACGCTGATTTCAGCAGGAACGCGCTGTTAGGACCGGGACAATACTACCCTCTCACAGAAGATCAATCTAAAGCGACAGAATGCGTGCCGTCGGGTTTGAGAGCACCAAAAGTTCGAGACCGGAGGCCCATTGATACAGGGGTGATAGTTATCGCGGTAACTAAGTAAGCCTTACATTGCCAACATGACTGTCATGTCTTTTACGTCTCCAAACGGGGCATGAAAAAGCATCTCACTAGGTCACTATAGTGTGGATCACGATACTCATTGCAAATCACAAATCTTGGATTCTATTTAAGCTTATCATCAGGTACTAGAGTCACTGTGCCAGGCTCTTAAATAAAAGTATTTATAAATACATATAGAGTTCAATTTTGAAGTAACGCTTTAAAGCGCTTAAAGAGTTTTATAATGGTTATATTTGAAGAGAAAATAAAAGTATATTTAAAAGATTTATCTGTGGCGGTCATTGAGCGCGTCCTAATTTTATTGTAAAAACATCATATGATGTTTAACGGTCCACTGCTGGTTATAGGGGAATTTTGGCCTACTATACTATACCACACTGGCCAGATGGGTTGGTAGGGGGTTTGTATCAAGTTTACCTTCTCTTCTACTACCTATTTAGTTTAGTAGTTAATTTTGCAAGACACAAAGCAAATCATGTATTGCAAAAAGTTGTGAGATGTTATTGACTGCCTCGGTGGCACAGTCGTAACGCATACGACTGCTGTGGTCGAGATCTAGGGTTCGATTTCTGGGTCGGACTAAATGTTTACATGGCCTGCAAATATTTATTTTGGAGTTTAGTAGTTTTCTATGTATAATATTTACGAAAAAAAATTTCAGTTGTCCACCACTCATAGTACAAGTTGTAGTTCTTCATAGTCCGAAATATCATAAAAATATATGATATAATTGTTATTTTAATTGTTAATTAATGTCATTTTAGCGTGATCATATTCATATTGGACAACTCCATTTCTCAAGCACTAAATTAAATTGAACATGGTACTAGTGAACATTTATGCCATGTCATATAACCAACGTTGCCGTCTGCATTCTTTAAATAATTCAATTAAAAAAACAAATAAAAGTAAAATAAAATAAATACATAGAGTGGAACATAGAGCCTCCTCCTTTTTTGAAATCGGTTTAAAAAATATTAATTTACATGTGCTTTGATAACAAATTTCAAATGTATCCTCAACTGTGACAGTATTTTTGTTCGACTTAGGATTGATGTGCCCACACATTACTAATCTGCAACTAAATTCATTTATGTCAGTAACATAAATTTAGATGTTTCAGTTTAGACGTAATTAAAACATCTCTTACACAAAAAGATTGTAGCTTTGTTGGTGAAATCACAAGCATTAGTACAAAATATAACACTCAGTTTAATATCTAGACCATAAATGTCTCGTAAACGTGTCTCTCTTAGCAAGGGTTGAATTTAAGATTAAATCATGTTGTTTGTTTTAGTATTATGTGGTAAAGGTGTGCAAAAATTATACACTTTTAAATTATACGTGTAAAATTACAAATGTCCACAAAAAGGAGTATATGTAAAAAATCCATTGTTATGTCTAATTCTTTAAATCCACTGAGGTATATTGTGGCGACTTCCACATTGCAACATAAATAAAAATATACAACAGCGCCATCTAGGGAAAATACATCGAACTACGAACACTCCTAATCCTGTATCGCGAACTAGAGATTCGCGTGGCAATTAGTATATACTCGTATACAACATCCCAACATTAACCGTTGGGCCGTGGCCCGCCAGGCATGATCACCTCGCCTAGTCGGAGGATCCTCCCTTTGTGTCGGGGAGACATGACAACCGTCCTTCTACATATATTTAAAGTGACTTGCAATTTATTGAATGCACATCAAAATCAAAAGTTTTACATTTTTTTTTCTTAACACAACTCTAGACAAATTGACACACAAGGTCCGTTGCACACTCGCTATGAAAAATTGTGTGGTATTTTGAATTCGGTTCAAAGGACCATTTTTGACTATTTATGTTGCGTTGAAGTTTTGTATTTCGAAGAAACTTATTGTTCATCTCATAGAATATTCCTTGACTATGTAACTGTGTTTGACAGGATAATCAGTTGTCGACGGGTTCCGTTAAACACATCGATAAGACGTGTTTGTTTACGAAAGAATTACCGTACTTCAATCTTTATTTTGATACAGAACAAAATTGGGTTGACTAGTATAAACAAAATTTATTCATTGCCTGCGATCAAAGGATCTTTGTGACACTTTAGAAATATGAAAGAGGATTTATTCACGTTTAGGAACAGTATCAGGTTCATGTAAAGGTTCGTACATAAATCTCCCATTTCATAAGCTTCTATTTACTCGCTGTGAAAAATTGTGTTAGTGTTTTGCATTGAGTTCGAAGGACCAATATTTGACTATTTTTGAAGAATAAGTGTAGAGGTACAGTATATGTAATAAAGTACGATAAATATCTAGAAAATCTGGAGTATCTTAAATAATACATATGTATTATTTGATCAATGTAGAGCTTCTAATGTATTTTTGGTGAATTTTGCGGGTAGTCTTAACATAGTAAGGCTCTTTCCAGGACTCGAGTTTCATATTAATACTAGTGTATTGCGTGATATTACTGTTGGTTAAGCTCAAATTTTTATAAACGTAAGAGACACAAGTACAAGCAATACATTTTTTCAATTGTTCATTAGAAATAACGTAGACATACACATAACGTAGACAACATAAAGTGTGAATATCACCACACATGAGAGCGGAGGCCCATTAATGCAGGGGTGACAGTTGTCGTGGTAAGTGTGTGCAATACAATGACTGTCATGCCTTTTACGTCCCCAAGCGAGGCGTGAAAAAGTATTTTACTAGACCGTCATAGTGTGGGTCATCATACTGCATTGTCTGCATTCGCAATAAGTATGGTGACCACAACTCTTGGATTCTATTCATGCTTTCCATCAGGCAGATTAGAGTCACTTTGGCAGGCTCTTAAAATAAAAAAAAAACAGAAATTTGATATTAACACAAATGAAAGTTTACTACTACTGTTTATTGGAAAAACTTGACAAACAAGCTATGCCTGCTTTAGTAAGTTCGTATTATCATCAAGATTACTAGTGACCCACACTATGGCGGCCTATTAAGATGCTGTTTTACGCCTCACTTGGGGACGTAAAAGACATGACAGTCATCGTAGCATTTACTACGACACACACACTTACTACGACAACTACCACCCCTGTATCAATGGGCCTCTGGTCTAGCATTCACCAACGAAACACGATAGCACGGATGCTGGCGCTTTAGGTTCGTCTTCTGTGGGAGGGTAGTACTACCCTGGTCGAGTCGGCCCGTTCGTGCTGAAATCAGCGTGGCTCTTCTACCAATTAAATATTATCCTTCGGCCTTTTTTATTTTTATTTAAGACCACCAAAATGTGTAATATTACCAAGTTTTTTGACTGGTTTTTAATATGACGATAAATGTACATATTAAAAATGAAGCAACTTCTTCCAGTGAATATAGTCGTTTGTTAGATAGAACTAAATAAATTAAGGAAGACACGAGAATCTTGCAAAAACTGTAAGAATCATTATCATCAACTAACCAGAACAGCGTAACCCATTGATCTAGTTTATTATAATGTAGTTTGTGACAGTTAGTCAAATGGTTGCATAAATAGTAACAAGATAATGAGAAATAGTGAACGTGCGCTATGCGTACGGTTACTCATGTTGCAACATAACATTTGCAGCAGCATGTAAATGTGCAAAGGTAAACTCGTACAATTAACTTATAAGTTATTTATGCTTTGCTGGCAGCACTACATAAACGTTCTTAATTAGAGTAATTTCAGTACCAATAAAACTAGCAAACGCTAAACATTAATTTAGTTAAAGAAACTTTGGTTTACTGTACAAATATGTGTTCCCATTGCTGACTATAACCATTATCAAGTTTAAAGTCTTCTATTGAAAAGTTATGATATATAGTAAACTCGATACAAACCCTGTTTGTATACAACAATTCACGACCATGGCCCCACCTAAATTGGGCAAAAGTCGTTCAAGGGCAGAAGCAGCGCCGACCTGCTTTGGAACAAGCTGTCGGAAGTGCACGACGAAAAGCCAGCCGTCCAGGATCAAGCCCATGTACTTCATCTGGTCTGAATAGGTACGACGACCGAATTGACTATGATGGAGGCGTTGAGTGGAGGGAGGGGGGAAGGTGTACCTCGGCAGGGCCCATGGAACAAACGGACCTTTTTTTGTCCAGGGCCATCCATGAACCCAACAACTCAATGCGCCTGACCACCAGAATGACTTCGAGGTCTTCGGTCACGGCGCTCAAACGCAACACGGCATCGGCTATCAAACACCTTAGTCGAAAACAAGATTGGGTGCACAATAGATCGGAGCCAACCTGGAAGAGGTGTCGGACGATGCTGGCAGAGAATATACTCTCAAAAAACTGTCCGCCTCATCAAGTGGGACAATTTACTCGCCCGAGAATAGCGAGTTTGGACTCCAGTAACCTTGCTCAAAGCAACGAAAAGGTAGCTTTACACTGGTTTTTTATAAAACTGTGGCATTATTCCGACTAAGCCTGACCTATATGTGCCGAAACCGAAGCACGGCTCTCTCACGGCTCTGAATTGATAGTCGATTGAAAACAATTAAAACTTTCTCTTAATGTTTCACCTTTTCGTCTAAACCTACCCTATTGTTGGTATATCCAGATCGATCAGATTGTGAACAAAAAGTAATTATTTTGACATTAAAACGAACTTTGAGGTCGTGTCTGCTGCGTGGAAGGGTCACAAAGTTGAAATAAATATGATTTGCATTGTATTATTAGAGGATATAATCTGTGAATATGGTTTAGTTTTGGTTAAAGTAATATTTAAGGGACTGGTTGAAGTACATGGGCGGGGTTTGGTGTGTCATACAATCAATCTAAGTGAGTTTTGAATGGGTATTATAAATAGATGTTGTCCCAGAAGATTTGCAGGAACTGTTCTTTTTGCATACACTCTAAACCACACGCCCAAATTTCATAATACACATGCAATCCAACAGCAATGTCGTTAAGTCTACGAGTAGGTACATATTTGCTTTTTAGGCGACTCTTCTAAAGAAGAATTGGAGAATTATGTATTTGACACTAAGTTCTCCCGTGATTACCAAACAGCTTAACTAAATTTAAATTTAATTAGGTGTACTGTATGTTTATCAGCAGTCTGGTTACCATAATATAGGCTC
The DNA here is from genome assembly GCA_949316085.1 of Hypercompe scribonia. Classification (NCBI taxonomy): domain Eukaryota; kingdom Metazoa; phylum Arthropoda; class Insecta; order Lepidoptera; family Erebidae; genus Hypercompe; species Hypercompe scribonia. The sequence goes on along the minus strand of OX438991.1, from coordinate 4,012,041 downwards.
TGCCTAATTTGATATCAGACGTTGGTATTGACTGCACGGTTAGCCAAGTGGCTTAAGCGGTCGCCACGCCGCTCACTACTACGTTGAGTGTTGTTTGTTCAAACCTCACACGGGACAACACTTTGTGTAATCCACAAATTGTTGTTCTGAGTCTGGGTATTCTTTGTGTCTGTTTCTTGTATGTTTGTAAAGTCACCCGCAAGCTAGGATTTATTTCAAATGCGGGCGTTGTCTTTAAAACAAAAAAAAAATTACAATATTTCGCAATCATTGTATTTCTGATGAAAGTAATGGTTTTTAAATGTGATTAAAAAATAAAAACACAAGTAATTTATTAATTATTTAATATTTTAACAAAATCGGGTTTTGTGTCTTATTTGATAATTTGCGTATATTCCTATACTGTTTTATTCGATCATTTTTCATTTTGACAGTTTAATAACTATTATACTGATGAACAACATCCAATGTTATAAGAGGACAGTATCTGTTACGTTATCCGCGTTATACATATAATATAAATAATAAATGAATAAATATTTCGGACATTTGACACACAGCGTCATCTAGTTTCAAACTAAGCAGAGCTTGTGCTGCATGATAATTACACTGACTGATAGAATACTTATATACATTTTTTTTTGTAAATACATTGTAAACACCCAAACTTCGAAACAAATATTTACAGGTCATACAAACATTTAATCAGATCCAGGAATCGAATCCGAGATCTCAAGCACAGCAGTCGCATTCATTACCACTGCGCTATCAAGGCAGTTATATTATGTTACAGATAAGCATAATTTATTAAAGGTTTTAATGGCTAGGTGAAGAATCGTCTGTGTATTTTCTTTTATTTTCTCATATAAAGAAACTTACGTGTACGACGTGAAAGAAATGTGAACATACTCGTATTCTTTAAGTCTTTACATTATTTTCATTCATTAAAAATAAAAACGAATTTCTAGTGTGCCAATAATTACCAAAATTAAAATTCAATTCAGAAAACAAAAAACTTGAACGCGTCCTCCACGTCTTTACATTCTTTTCGTTAATCGAAACTAAAAAACGAACTTATAGTGTCCCAATAATTGAAAACATAAAAATTAACTCAGAAAAAAAAAACTTGAATATATCCCCAAGTCTTTACATTCATTGAAAATGAAAACGAACTTATAGTGTGCCAATAATTGCCAAAATGAAAATTCAATTCAGATGTACAATTAGTACAACACAACTACAGCAAATAGCCCCAGCAACCATCCACTATTTAAAAGTAGGCCCATTTTAACCAACTTATGTTAATTTAACTGCTTTCTAAAGTATATTAATTTAGGATATGTTCACCCCTAACAAATAGGTAAGCCGCAATGACGACGGGTTGGTATTTTAAACGGGTAAATATTTAAAGCCTCTTAACCTTAATAGTGTTATAACCTGAGATTTTCTTAATGAACGTTACATATTATTAATATGTTGATACAACAGTTAATAAAGTATTTGTGTGTAAAATAAGATAAGTGGCATTTATAATAATAACTATTGCCAGCGGTTTCGCTCGCGTGATTATTTCTTATTTCGTGTGTAACTTTGAAAGTGAAAAACTATCATACAATCATTATTGCCTTATTTTACCCTTATTGGGAGCTTGCAACATAAGAAGTGATAGCGATCAAAATTTCAACTTTCTAGTCAAAGTGGTTTAGGGTCTGCGTCAACCAGTCAATCATGGCATGACTTCAACGATGTCAAGTTGATACCTAGATAGTAATTAAGATGTGACTTGTGGTCAAGTAGTTAAGTGTTTGATTATATCCCTTTGGAATCTATCAATACCGAGAATGCTGAACTGAAGGAGTTTTTTTTGTTTTTTTTTTAAAGACAGTGGCCGCATTAGGAATAAATCCTCATACAAGAAATGGATACAAAGAACACCCAGGCTTAGAACAACAATTTGTGGATGACACAAAGTGTCGTCCCGTGCGAGGTTTAAACAAACAACACTCAGCGTAGTAGTGAACAGCGTGGCGACCGCTTAAACCACTAGGTTAACTGTGCAGTCAAATATTTTATAAGTTGATAGGAATACCAGTAATGTGTAATTTTTATAGGGAAATCAAAAATATCGACAAAACTGATTACTTTCGGATTTCAAGAGGAGAGGCTTTCAAGGTATAAGGTGAAATTTTAAAGTAATTAAGATGTAGAAATGGAATTTGTGTTTATATACAGAAATAAATAAAGAGAAGGAGAATTTGAAACAAACTCTATGCTCATACGTCTGTCCTGCTGGACTTAGGAGAGGACTATGACCAGCAGTGGACTTTTAAAGGGTTATGATGATGATATAGTGATATCAAAAACTTTGAGAAAACTTTTTGTATATTAGTTAACAATAAAAACAGTATTTTCAATAATAACGCTTCCCTTGATCTCCTACAATCTTTTGTTCTGTTTTCGAATCTTATTCGACTACATATCATAAACAAGTAGACCAAAAGTGTCACAAACAGGCCGCAATATTATTTGAAAATGTAAATTTGTTTAATACGAGTAAGCTGTCGAAGGCTGCAGCTGTATTGGAAATTAATAATGTCAATCATTGCAGAAACCTACTGAGCCTTTGTAAGTGAGTTGTTTATAATTATAGTACAAGGTGGATCACGAATTAGTTAACATTCGAAAAAATCATATAAAGTTAATTAGTTGGAATTTGTTTTTTAAAAATTCTAATACATCGTCTAAATGACCACCGTTCCGATGTTTGCACTCTTCTAAGCGAGCACTGAAATTTTCGAATACACCTCGGCAGAGAGATCTCTTCGCTGATTTTATCTGAAGGGTATTTGGTTTATTGATGTAGGCACGATTCTTTAAATAACCCCATAAAAAGAAGTCTACTGAGGATAGATCTGGACTTCTGGGTGGCCATGGAATGTCGCCACGTCTGTAAATCAGCTTTTTTCAGAAACATGTCTTTGACCACTGGCAGGGACTCATTAGATGTGTGACAAGTAACTCCATCTTATTAAAACCATGTGTTACGATTGTAGCCAGCACATTACAGTAGCATCTGTCCCAAGGACTCCCGTAACATGTTTGCGCGGGATGTTAGGTTCAAATGTTAACGAATTTTTGGGCCCATATTATGTAAATTGACCTGTTTATTAATATTTCTGTTCGCTTGTCAGCCTTTAAAACAGATTATGTCGGTAACTATATTTAATTTCTGGCCTAGTATGGTCATTGAATACATGTATGTCATCATAAAATCTTTGGATAAATTTATATCACTTGTCTAGTGTTTAATACCTGTGTGGATACAGAAATATTACTGTCATAATAAATTTTATTTTTACATATGAGTATTGACTTACGCAGTAATCAACGTCTTATAGTCTTACTACTTTATGCTAATTCAAGAGGTTATAAGTCATTCTACTAAATCATTCGACTTTGAAATTAAAGCAGAATCTATTAGAAAAATATTGAGTAGCGTAACTTTTAATTAAAAACGACACGAAACAGTCTCAAATTACTCCTCCTTCGATAATTGAAAATTCGATATTTGAACTCTAGTTTTAGATATCAACTTAAAAGCCCACGCAATTCGATAGTGCTAAAACAAAATCATACCGAACTATCACAATTCTCATTTCGTCCGTCTGCCGAAACTGTCCTAAACATCAAATTCAGCGGTTCCTTCATATTAATTGAACCAATAACTCCTAAAGCCCTTTGTAAACTTGCCAAAACGTCTGCTAAAGTTAAATTTTGGGCTAAATTAATTTGATATTCTGTGAGGATTTAAATTTCCCACCATTGTTTTTGGATTTTCTAAAGATATATCAAGCTAGAATATAAAACTTTTATTCTTCATGTATTTTATGGCTGCCAAAACGCAAGTCATATCTCTTTGCTTAAAAATATATTTAGGTTGTTTTACCTCTTTGACACACATGGTGTAATGTAATGTTTTAGCTACTGCCCAACCCTTCTTAGGAATGTAATCGTTTTTAGATGAGTCTTTGGATACAGGTAAATAGGGTAAGAAAAACAGGGCGAAGGAGCTAAGGTAAGGAATACCGCAAGTTACGTTACACCTGTATCCTTAATTTATCCTGTGATTGATAAGGTTCTTGGACAGTCCAACAGACTAGAACAGTTTATTCTACTAATCTAATTTATTTAAAAATGTTCTTTGGTTGTCTAAAAAAGATATGTACGATGTCTGTATCTGTCCTCCGACATAAGAAATCTTGCCCCTTTCCAAGTACCAGGGACCATGACTTTCACTACAAATACTTGATTTAAAATTTTACTTCTATCTCAAATGAAACTTAATTATTAAATCTATCTCTTTAATAAGCCATTATAAAAACACAGCGGGTAAATTCAAAATGTGACCATCAAGAGAATTGTGAATTTAACCAAAGCTTTACAAAAATTGCGCCATATTACAAACATAAATTGCGAAGAGGTCGGAAACATACAAAAGGCAATTGTTTCACCCGCTGTGGTTATCGTATATATTATTTCGAACGATCGCTGGGCAATATGATACGAAATCATTTGAAAATGGAAATATAATTCTATTGTTTATGTTTTTTTTGCAGTTGTATTCTCTAAATATTGTTCTTTTTCGAGAATGGCAACAGAACGCTTTGTGTGCTCTTCGTGTCGTGTGAAATTTTGAATTAGTTTTTTATTGTGTTTGTTTTACTTTTGTTTTCTGATTTCCACAATTTGCTTCGCCTATTATGAAATTAGGGTAATTTTGTTAGTATATATTTTTTGTATGTGTATATGACTAATTAAAATACATGTTAATTGAATATATCCAACTTTGTAACACTTAATTTTTGGGATACTTAGGTGACAAAGCTTTTTTCTAATTATTTGTTTAGTTTTACTAATAAGGACACGATTTATTGGAGTTAAAAAATCCTCCATAGTTCTTTGGATATGATATTTTTAATGGCCATAGTCTTATGTGATATTTTCGGATCGTGTTTGTTTTAAAGTTTTTCTTTTTTTAAAACCGCAAATGTAGTTGAAAAGTAAACTGTACACGAGTTGTTGGTACTGCACTTCCTTTGTGGGTCGAGAAAAGGATTTTTTTATTTAATACTCCTTTAGAGACAAAAAGTGTTACGAATGTTATGTTCCACTTATTTTTCTACAAGTTAAGGTAAACTGTGAGCAGGGCCTGGATGTCTTAATAACAACTGTTACAGGATCATCCTATTTCAGGCACAGAGCAGCACACAGTGTGATTTACTCGATCCGACTCTAAAACACTGTCCCATGACCCAGTGAAGTAACAGTCCGAGGAGGTTTCCTAATGTCAAAAAAGATAATAAAGATACGAATGTACTATTGCATATAGAAGATGTCACACAACATCCTGGGAGTATGGTATACAAAAGTTTATCAAGATCTGTTGAGAAGTAAAAGAATAAAAAAGTAACTAGCCTAATCGCTCTACCAGACCTCAGCGATTCATTCTTTGCAAGCTTCTGAAGTTACACTAAAATTAGCCAATAGAAACATTTATTCAAATCTTTTAATAATATCAAAACATTCGTTTGAATTTCACAGACTTCTACTTCAGATGTCTATTTACAAAATAATCAAGCCTTATTGCTAAAATTATTCCAAATAAATAATTTGATAAAATAAATCACGCGTGTTTAAGAAGAGCATGAAGAAATGTAACTTATTTCTCGGCACAGTTAAAAATGGGTGCTCTTTGCGAAATGGATCTTAAAAGCCTACGTTTAACACGCTCTTGGCGATGAAGGGCGATATCTAAATTGCTTGTATCACACGCAAAATTAAAGTATTACACTAACTATAGGGTGTATTCGTTATAAATTACAAACTTTAAGGAGCGTATTTCAACTTAAAACTGACTAAAGAAGTTCTGGAAAGTAATCTCAAAAGTTACGTAAAAGTCATTAATTTACAATTGGGCAGCTTGGGTTTTACTAATCAATTTGTTATTCTCAATTATTTTTAATTTTTTAAGACGGTTTCAATTTATTATTGTAAGAATTTTAATAGTCGTTTTTACGATAAGACACTCGAGAGAGATAAGTGTAACTTGAAGTACATATTTAAACGGGCAGATTCTTATTTTGGGTGTTAATTTGATTCACATTCATTCTAAAACTGACATAAACAGAAATTAAATGGTAGACATGGGATATCATCACTGGGAAAAGTCTGTTAGCATTAAAAAGAGTTGAAGAGAAGTATCGCCGTACTCTTATTACTCAAGAGTCACAAAAGAGTTTCTGCCCCTTTAAGTCTTTCTTCCTAAAACCATGTAAGGGGAAGCAGTGTTTTGGACTCTGTTAACCTTAATCACTCGGTGAAAATCAACGAAAGAAATACTTAACCCTGATTTTCTATTAAGCCCTGGTATCACTATCACTATCACCTATTGGTGTCGAAACATGACTCTCACCCGATAAAATGTGAGGTTGAATATTGTCACTGGCTATTCATCATCCACTATTAGAATTGCATCAGTGATTTTCATGCAGTAGATTCATTTATAGGAAATAAAGAAACTATATTGTAACTGAGTTAAAAAATTAATCATCACTTCATCATCAACAGCCTTTTATAATCCAATGCTGGACATACGCCTCACCTTAGAAAGGAGGTTTTGGTCTGCTATACCACGCTGGCCAGACGGGTTGGTATAGGGTTTGTATTATGACGAGTTTTCCTCTCCATCCACTATAGTGCGAGTCCGCGTGTGCCGTAGGCCCTAAGAGGGCTCTGGATGTCGTGATAGCAGCTGTTACCGAATCCCTCCTGTCTCAGGCGCAGAGTGGCACACCGTGTAGTTTTAGTCGGCCCGATTCCGACTCACTTCCCCGCCGTAAACCCCGGTGGCCCGAGGGGGTTTCCATGCGTAAAAAAAAGGGTTTGTATTAAGTTTTCCTTCTCTTTGCAGTGACGTTGTCTTGCATATTTTGTTCCCTTAGTTGTTTTGTTAGGGATTAATGAATTCTTTTGTCATTTATAGATAGTTCAGAAGCTCTCCCAGTTTCGTAGGTTATCCCTGTAGGGTATTATGTAAGTTTGATCTGATGGACCAGAAAATACACATGTAAATTCTAAGACATATTTTCTCTTCTTTACTTCTTTCACATATAATAAGAGTATATACACACATGAATACATCTATCACACGGACAGTGCGTGAGTTGCCTAAAGTAAGATAATATGGAAATCCAGCCGTTTATATTTAAGCCGGCTAACGATCATTGGAATGGCTTATCAATTAAAATCGGCAACATGAGGGCTATTAGAGGGATTTGGCTATAATAGGCCGCCGTATTGAGGGTTCTTTGTGAGAAGGATGCGGTCCGTCACAGGGAGTTTTTATTTTGACTTGGTTATTAGTATAGTGGTTAGTCATTCCGGCAACTGAGACATAGAGGTGGGTTCGATTTCTCGTCACGACAAGTATTGTGTGATGAGCGCGATTGTTTATTCTTTGTCTAGGTGTAATTTAGTTATAGTGTGTTTGTTTTCATAAATATGTATGTATGTGAACATATAAGTATACTCGTGAACAGTGTGTTTACATAGTACAGGCTCTGCTTAGTTTGAAATCTGATAACCTTTTGTTCTCGGAGGAAATCGAATCCACGACCTCCAGCTTAGCTCCAAGGGTTATGTTTTTGTCAATGAGTGATAGTGATGAAAACAGTATATAATAAATTGAAAGGTAAAAATAAAAAATCTAGTACTCTCTGCGTCATTAAGTTTTTCTGAATCATTCTCATATTATCCTTAGATTATACGAAAATTGTAAGTTATCTGTTCAATTTCATAGTTAGCTTGAAAACATTGTAAAATTGGTTCTATAAACTTTGAAACTAAATTTATTGTTTGCTTGTTAATAATGTTAAAATTTTGTTTTTTGACATGTTCTCAGAATACTTTAGTATCAAGTCTAGTAAAGGATTAAATATTAAATTGATATACATGTATGTTTCTATATATTGTGTATGTATTGTTTACGTATTTTGACTTCTATATAAATATAACATTTGGCAGTGCGTTTTTGTATGTTAGTAATATTTAATGTCATCACTTATCTAAAAGATTTGCTACATTATCTATCGAGTCAACTGTTAAGCTTTACTTTTGCACCCACTGCATCATATCCCTTTCAGGACGACGGAACACGATCGTGCATTTTATTTTTAAAAAATCCCGCGCTTTTTCTAATCAACTTTTCGGGCCCAAGACGCTAGCCAACGATCGGGCACGAATCTGTTCATGAATTAATCGCGCAGGTGTGAGCGAGAAGGCAGTCAGTGCGCTTTTACCTTACGGTGAAGATGTCGGCGTATTTTATTGAGCGGAGTGGTCAGAGTAAGTATTGAGTTTTTTGTTATTTACTCAACAATTTGATATGATTTTGCTTTTAATAGCTTGTTTAGTTAATAATGTCATTCAGTAAACAATATTCTTGGTGTAATTTACTTTGAATTGGAAAACATAACCTCTCAAATATTGGCTTGCACGATAGTGACGATCCGACTCAATGTCATGTTTTAATGTCATACTTTGTGTGGCAGCAAATTATTATTTTTCTTGTTTTCAATTAAAGTTTTCTTTATTTTTGCTTTCAGGAACGGAACTCACGGATGAGTTATTGCTTCGGCTCATTGGAGATGGTAATGACTCCGAAATAGAAGAAGTGGAAGATGATGAAGGTGATCGAGAAGAATCGGTTTTGCCGTTAATGCCTGCTGAGGAGCCTGAATCACCTCCCCGTCCAGGTCCTTCATCTACTACTGCACCAAAAGCTCGTCAAAAGCCGCCAAAAAGCCGAGACACTCGCCGAAGACTCTGGAAGCAGATGCCATTCAACCAGAAGGAACACTGTTATCCGGAGCGGTCATCAGCAGCGGTAAAGTCTCCTTTGGCCTACTTTGAAGACTATTTTGATGATAATTTTTTTGAGCATGCCGCTGTTTGTACCAACAATTATTACATGCGCAAAACGGGAAAAGTTTTGAACACCACAGCGGCAGAGTTGAAAAAATTTGTTGGAATTCATTTCATCATGGGATGTATTCCATACCCACGTATTCACATGTACTGGCGGATCGAAATGCGATTAGCTTTAGTTGCTGACAAGATGTCTAGAGATCGTTTCAAGATACTTCGTATGGCGTTCCATGTTGTCGATAGTGATGATGCTCCGGCAGGAAACCAGAATTCACTATGGAAAGTGCAACCTGTACTTACTCAGGTAAAAAATGCATGCGACAAATTAGAACGTCAACCAGGCTTTTTTTCTATCGACGAGCAAATGATTCCATTCTCTGGTACATGTCCACGTGGTTTGAGACAAGTCATAAAAACAAAGCCGCGTCCACAAGGGTTAAAAGCTTTCGTCGCTACTACTTACGATGGTTTGATGATCGACTTCGCAGTTTATCAGGGCGCAAAAACAAACTTTGGAGATAAATCTCTAGGCGTTGGAGCTTCTGTCATTCTTCATCTCTCTAAGTCAATTCCACGCGGTAGTTGTCTATATTTTGACCGGTTTTTTTCATCTATACCTTTACTTGAGAGATTGAATGAATTGGGACTGCATGGGACTGGGACAATAATGATGAACAGAGTTCCTGAGAGGAAGAACATGGATTTCAAGCCAGATCGCAAAATGAAACGTGGCGAATCTCAACAATTCGTTAGCAATGACGTTGTCGTTGTTAAATGGATGGATAATAAATCCGTCCTTGTAGCATCCAACTGTACATCTGGAGATGATTCTTGTCTTATTAAGCGATGGGATAAAAATCTGGCAGCATTTACAGACGTAAGATGTCCATATGTAATCGCAAGTTACAACAAGAATATGGGAGGTGTGGATATACTCGATCAGTCGATAGAATACTACCGCACCTTCATAAAAACGAAAAAATGGACTCTAAAAGTCATCCTTCATTTTTTCGACTTGGCCATTTCCAATGCTTGGCGTTTGTATGTGTTAGATTCGATCACAAATAGAGTACCCAAAAGTAAAATAATGGACTTATTGGAGTTTCGAATGCAAGTATCAGATGGTCTTGTCAACGCACCAGAACGTAAAAGAAGATTTGATAGTGATGAACAAGATGAGAACCAGGCTCCTAATACGTCTAAATTCCGTCGACCGAATCCACCTTCTGTAGCCAAAAGGTATGATGGATATGATCATCTTCCATCATTCGATGAAATAGATAGCCCAAGAGCATGCAGGATGGAAGGATGCAAAAGTCGGTCAAAGATACTATGTACCAAATGTGAGGTTTACCTTTGTTTGTCAAGAAAACAAAACTGTTTTTCAATGTATCATACCAAGTAGAAACTTTCAGACTAAGGAAAGTGTTCATTAAATAGTTTTTGTCCGTTTATGTACCTATAGTTTAAGAAGATTTTTATTTTTGTTAATATTTTGATTGACTCTAAGTCTAAAGTGAGTTGCAATTTGATTAAGACTGATTTCTTAATGTTCCTACTATTAAAAATAATAAATAAACATATGTTCCTATTACAGCTTTTATTTATTTTACGTTTTTACCTTGAAAGTCTAACACCGTCACTATCGTGCAGATAGTTAGTTTAAGCCTGAGCATCACGATCGTGCCGGGTCCCCCTACATTAGAGGGGGTGAGAGGGATTTTTTTAAATATTTTTTTGGATTATCTTATCCGATATTGAAACATGGCGTATAGTCAATAATCTTAATTTTAAAAAATGAGGTATCAGGCCTGAAAGGGATATTCCTACGTCACCTAATCTTGACTGGGAGTGAATTTCCAATTGCATTAAGTCCATCTTGGAACAATATATGCAATAAGTTTCAATAAATAAAACCATTACTAAATAGAACTCTCTAAGATTTAGGGTCGTATATACGACTCTCTAAAATACCTTAGAGCATCGTCTCTTTTTAGATTCGAATATCACGTAACATTAGATCAGTATCGTAAACTGTAAAAGGCTTTTGACTCTGTCAATAATGCTAAATATATAGTTGGACACGATTTATTTGCCAATAAAATAATAAGTGTAGCTTGTAAGTCATGGTATAATAGAGAAATTACTTAGGTAGACATAAAATATCTTGAACGCAATTGCAATAGAACATAATAATAGCCCATATTGTGCAGTGTTCTCCAGGGTATAGCTCTCGGACCGCTTCTATGAAATGTCGGTTGTAATTGGAATCTCGACGTTATTGATCTTATTGTGTTGATTTATTTTAGTGGTACGATATTTTATATTTATTTTTACTCATTATGGATTACAAATTTAATTTATAAGCACTAAGATTTTGTAAAATGGCTGGCAGCGGATGGATGTGACTATCTAAGACCAATATGGTCAGCATACTTTGTGGTACACTTTTTTTAAGCAGTGGATGGCAATAGGCTGATAATACAAAATTTTGCATATGAATATCAATTTTAATCTATCCCTTAGGAACAGTCCTTTTTGTGAATAAAAGTTACTACATATTAAGATACTTAAATGTACTTGCTATAATAATATAGCGGTAGTAAGATGTATAAAGAAGCCACGACAGAAAAAAGAACCAAATAAAGTAATCATATTCGGTATTATTATATTGATATGTCATCCTCTATTATTTAAAGATTAGCTTAAATTGAAGCGACTGAGAAAAGCAAGAGTTAATTGCCTTATATATTATTCAAATCCAATCCCGACATCAAAGTTAGAATAACTAATAGTAGTAAGACATCCTCATTTAAGCCTAGTAGTGTAAACCTTCAATCATTATCATTTCAACCAAAAGACGTCCACCATTGATAGCTTTAATTATTTAAATATTTACTAAAAATCTTAAATATTAATAAATTGTATCATATATAACAAATTAGATCGATTGGATTTGGTTTTATAAAATACTGCAAAATATTCGATTGTAAATTGCAGTATTATCATTTTGCTGTTTTCTATAAATGAAGTGTAATGGTCTATTGGAGCTTACATTTTGTAGGATTGCTGAACTCAAAAGTCGTAAAATATAGATCACGAATGCATTATTTAGAATATTTTATAAGAGTGGATTTTTACAGTATTTATGTTATTGCGCATTGAAATGGATATTGCGATGCTTGAAAATAATGTTTATGGTAGATTTAAATTATAATAATCAATTTTGTGAGAGCGTAATAACAAAATAACAAAAAGTGATAATAAAACCTTGCTTTCCATTTAAATTTTTTTTTCGGAATCTTCTAAAAAAAGTTCTGGAAAGTTTCCAGTTCAGTTATATTTCTTCATTATTTCGTCATTTAAATTTAGAGTAATGTTATTGTTAACCATATTTTTTTAAGGAAATGCCTTTTTCATTTTTGTATTGTAGCAGTTATTTACACTTACTTTACACTTGTTTAATTTCAATAGATATTATAATTCTTTACATTTGAAATCTTGGTCGTTTTCATTAAGATGCAAGCATCGCCATAGGTTTACTCACGTTTACTGAAAATTAGTGTCAAAAATGTCAATAAGAAACTCAAAATAATACAACCTATATTTATAAATTTCGAGATTGGTGACTCTCTTATGCGTTTAAATAGAGTACCATAGATTTTTTTTAGAATTAAATTTAAACTTTGCTGTAAAAAGGTTTTCATCAGATATGCCTAGCAAAGGTGATTGCTAGTTTTATTTGTAAAGGGGTTTATTCAGTCTGAAATGGTAACGAGCTCACAATTTATTCCTTACAGAGAGAGAAATCTATCGTCGGAATGTGAAGGTAAGAATATTTTTACGAGTCCATATACTTACAGCATCGTAAAATATTTTCGATATGATGGTGAAATTATTTGTTTTTTTTTATGTTTTTATGGATTGGCATCGATGAAGACGTGTATATTTATATTGTCGACTGCACGATTGGTCTAATGGTTTAAGCAGTCGCCACGTCGCTCTCTACTGCGTTGACTGTTGTGGGTTCAAACCCCACATGAAACAACACTTTGTGTGATCCATAAATTCTTGTACTGAGTCTGGATGTTCTTTGTGTCTGTTTGTTGTATGTTCATAGTCCTCCGCGACACAGAATTTATCCCTAGTGCGGGCGTTGTTTTCGCATAAATTAAAAAAAAAATGTATGTACCCTTAACGTCTTAATTTGGTATTTCTCTCTCTTGATCTCGTTAGACTTTACTTTATCAAAGTGAAAAAACTTCTATTTGTGTTTTAATTTTTTTAGTTATGAGATCATTTAATACTTCTGTCTTAGTAGCTTGTTACATAGTTCCAATCGTAGAGTGGACCTTCAGATACATGAGTTTTGCTTCTTCAAACTTAAAGCGTGGCCAATCGGACACGTTTTCTGATGGATTTCTCCTTTTGTCCCTTCGGAAAATAATTACAGGATTTATAAGCAGGGGTTGAGGGATCTCAGATGGTCTGGCCAGTAAAGAAATCAACCAAAGCCATAGTTTCTTTTAATTTTACCGGAAAAAAAACTAAGAGAGCATATTGTTAAAAGTGTTAATATTTATTAGAAATATTAAAGGATTCAGGTAAGATTTTATGATGGTAAATTTATATAAATTAAAACAACTGAACGTTAAATTATTCTTGTTTGTTTAAATTGTTAATCTTTGTTGAGAAGACCTTACTATTCAAAGGTAAAAATAATTACATTTTGAATTAGGGACTGTTTTTATGTAATGAAAACAATACACATAAAATATAACATAATAATATATGCATTTATAATAATGTATACCATAATGACATTTTGGCCACACAATCACCAGTTGCCGAAAAATCTCAAAATCAATCAATAAAGGCACTTGCCACCAGAAAATAAGTACTATGATATATTAAATTTCTTGAGTAGGGGAAAATGAGGGTGGGTCCCTATGAGACCTTAAGTGATTAATATCAGTTACGAGTGATTGCATCGGCTTTAACATTCGTTGAGGGACCCAGGACAGCATATGTCCATGGTGGCTTTTAATAAAATTAATGAATTTTATCACGAGGGCCGCTCTTTATGAGACAGATATAAAATAACACGGTCGGAATGGCTGAAATCTATGGGTATTTACATAAATATATATAAATTCATTCCTGTTTCCCCAAAGGGGTAGGCAGAGTTTTATTAAACGCCCGCTTTTAGTCAGTGTTTTGCTCTCATGTAATAAGATGATGATGCAGGGGTGACAGTAGTCGTGATAAGTGTATGCAATACAGTGCTACGATGACTGGCATGCGAAGTTAGGCATAAAAAGCATCTTAATAGGCAGCCATAGTGTGGGTCACCATACTGTATTGTCAGCATTTGCAATGAGTGTTGTGACTACAACTTTAGGATTCTATTATGCTTTCCATCAGGTAGAGTAGAGTCACTTTAGTAGGCTCTTGAAATAAAAAATAAATAAATAAATAAGTGGCGAGCCTATTGCAGTTAATTGCAATGGTTTGTTTCCTAGAGCCTCGTCCGTTGATCAGCACCTGTAGCACTACCAGGTAAGATTGAATTGCGACTCTAATTTCTTGTTGGAGACTCCATGGGTCTGGGTATTTAGTTACTATATAAAATATCACAAAGCAGAGAAATGAAACTGATGATGGCTGATTGAGCTGATGTATTTGAATTAACGACCTATACTAAACTGTAATTGTATTGTATTCGATATTAAAGTTTATTAGAATTGGCAGGTTTTAAAATTTATGTAAGGCTAAAACAGTTGTGGTGTCATTTCCGTATGGTAACAGCCTACTATACCAGAATACACTAGTCACCTCTCCTATTCGTTCCATGGGTGTCATAAGAGATGACTAAAAGAGCAAATTACACTCACTACAAAGAGAAGAAAAATTTTTAGAGGCTAGCGTGGTATAGTAAGAATCTCTTTTCTAAGAACAGGTCTATGTCCAGCAGTGGACTGTTAAAGGCTGTTGATGATAATGACGAAAATAGTTTTGCTATGTATTTTTTTAAGGTAGCAGAGCCACGCCTATTTCAGTACGAACGGGCCAGCTCGACCGTGGCAGTACTACCCTCCCACAGAAGACTAACCTAAAGCGCCAGCATCCGTGCTGTCGTGTTTCGTTGGTGAGCGCGAGACCGGAGGCCTATTGATGCATGGGTGACAGTTATTGTGATAACTATGTGAGGCTTGCACTGCCACAACGACTGTCATGCCTTTTACGTCCCCAAGCGTGGCCTGAAACTAGGCTGCCATAGTGTGGGTCACCACACTGCATTGTCTGCATTTGCAATGAGTATAGTGACCATAACTCTTTGGATTCTATTCATTTTTTCCATCAGGCAGAGACTAGAGTCACTTTGGCAGGCTCTTCATTTGGAAAAAACAAATTAGGATTTTAATGTAGGTGCATAATAATGTAATTATTTAAAAAATACCTATTTAAGCTTGTGTCTGCTCGGCGGAAGCTTCAATGTCCGTTATTTAAAACTAATAATGTGTAATTTGTCACTAAATTTAAGGATCCCTTCTGTTTTTATTTTTACTGAGACAAAGGTACTCTATTTCCTTTTCTGTACCCCTCACGATTTTCTTGAGGAGTGGTTGATAAGTATTTGTACAAGTGGAGATGAATATTTTGAAAGAATTTCTTTAGGTCTTACTTCTATTTGTTTGATAAATATATATTTACTAACTTTACACGTACAAGTAACAAAGAACTTGACTCTTAAACGGATATTAAACGTGTAAAAACAAATAAGGTTTTAAGTCGACTTGACTGTTAGGCGCAAGTTCCACCGAAAGCATAAAGCGAATTAAGTTGAGACGAATTCACGCAGTTCGTGGTTGTTGCTATTTTTTTAATCAATGGCAAGATTAATGGTACCATGATTTGAAAAATTTACGAAAACACCTGTGTCTACTTGTTTAAAATACATGACTTAGACCGTTCAACAAATTTAAATAATGCAAAATTGATTCGATCCAAACTGAAAAACTACGAATTAAAACATGGCAATTGATAAAACCAATTTGTCTCATTTTATAATGCACAGATATAAATAATACAATTGCGAGACACACTTGAAATAACATAAAATGTAATACTTAATATGTAGTTATATTGTAGTTACTTTGTGTACCCACGCTAATTGGCACAGCTTGAACTTTGACTCGAAATTTTCTAATAAATTCGGTAGTCAAATTGTTCTGACTTAAATATTTTTTTTTTTATAGAAACCTACTAAAGTGACTCTATTCTGCCTGATGGAAAGCATGAATAGAAGCCAAGAGCGATGATCGTCGTACTTACTGTGAATAAAAACAGTACCGTATGGCGAGCCACGCTATGGCGGCCTAGTGAAATGCTTTTTCAAGCCCCGCTTAAAGGACCCGGGATCGTAGTGGGAGGCAAACACGTGCGCTGGTAATTAATTCCAAGCTTTAACTGATTTGCACAGGAAGAAAGAGCCGAACCCTTTAGTTCAGGAGCGTATGTCGACCATTCTGAAACGGTGACTTCCAAGGCCAGCACGAGTTGTCGTGGAAGTGGAAGAGTTCGTCAGAATACTCTCCATGATAAAGGCGATAGAGGACTGTCATAGAGGTGACATCTCTTCGCAACTGCAGAGACTCAAGGGATTTAGTGACTTTCGGGTAATTGATAATCCGGACGCCACTGTTACCGATCCAAAGCGTTCAGCAAATACTAGCTATACTACTAATAGCCATAGATAATCAACATTACTGATTAGTTATTGGAACATAACAATAAAACCAAATACAACTACAATATAATCATTACTAATGTGTACCAAAATCCGCGTTTATCCACTCACTGGAGTTGTGACAAAATCCTTACCCAAAAGCTGGTAGCACGTTCCCATAAATATTTATGTGTTTTTTTTATACATCCGTACCGTAGCCTGTAAGCTCACACTCTTATCCCGTGTTTCACTCAAAAGGACTGAAAACAATAAATATTTATACATACTACATATGTTTATTGTACGAGGATTACCTTTGCTCTACACGGTGAGCTACGATTGTCGTAGCTCGCGGTGAGCTACGATTATCGTAGCTCGCTCGGTATTTCAACGTACATACATTACCTTAAGGATTTATTCTCAAGAGTTCTTTAACGATAGATGATATTGATATACCTTTCTAAAATATACGTTTTATTTTAGATTAACAAGTATACAAAATAAGTTTTTGTCCGTGGCTTCACAAACGTGTATGCTAGTTATCGCGATAAAAAGTAGCTTACGTCCTTCTTCAAGAATCAAAGTAACTCCATAAGAAATAACAGACAGACAGACTTTCATATTGATAATATTAATGCTAATAAGTCTCAATTTAGTGTTCAATTTCTCTCTTTTTTTTAAAAAGACAACGCCCGCACTAGGAATAAATCCTGTGTCGCGAGGGACTTCACAAACACAGGAAACGTTACAAACAAAGAACACCCAGACTCAGAACAACAATTTATGGATCACACAAAGTGTTGTTTCATGTGGGATTTGAACCCACAACATTCAGTGCAGTAGAGGACGGCGTGGAGACCGCTTAAACCACTAGGCCAACCGTGCAGTCAATTAACAAGTATATAGTCTCATAGTCTAAGCATATGTGTTATATATAGAAATAAAACTTTAAATAAATAAAATAAAATTGAAATGTCGTTTTGTAATTTTAAATTAATAGTTTTTCAATAAATTCATACACAGTATTTAAGTCAAAAAGTCCATTTTTTAACTTTTTATCTGTCTGTCCATCTGTCTGTTTGTTCCAACTAACCTTTGTTATGGTTGGACTAATTTAAATGATACTTTCACTGACAGATAGCTGATGTTAAAAAGAGTAACTTGGCCTATTTTCATTTTAAAAAAGGTACAGTTTTTTACGTGTACTTTTCACATCAGGCTGTTATTAACCATCTCTATAATCAGAAAAACGCAATAACGCTTTTTTTGACCGAACTCAGGAATCGAATCCGAGGTCTTTTGATTGTCAGTCGCATACACTAACCGCTAGACCAACGAGGTTACTGTATTTGTACTAAATAAAAAAAAATATAATACTTTTGTTCTGTGTTACGATACTCTGTTCTATTAAGATTTTTTCCTGACCAAATTAAAAACATTACCGGGTTGAATAATATTTATTAGGAATACATGATGCTTATCAAAATTCAACCCTTGTGGGTCGTAAAAGTTGAGGGTAAAGGTTTCGTTACGTGAATAACGCATAACTTTTACGGGAAAGGTTATTGACCTTGAGTTACAAATTTTCCGGGAAATAAGTTATTATTACATGTTATAACCTAAAGCCACTGGAAATATGCATTAAATATGAGCAGTAGCGTATATGTGTTATGGCATTCTTAGTAAAGATCTCCTACGGTCACCTAACTTCAATAGAGTGATGAATATTGAAACGATCAGAATCGTAAAGTGTTACGCCTCTCTCAATTTTTTTTAAGGTTATTAACGTCCCTGAAAACTCCAAGAGCCATTGATTGCGTTTTACGCAAAATACTAAAGAGTTAGTTTTGAGAGGCGTGTGGAATTTATCTCGATACCTTCTCAGGCCGTGTTCTGCTGAGGTGATAGGCAACCTAACCCGTTACCCTCAGACTATAACGTGAAAAGACGCGTGTCTAAACCTTTTTCTCGAGGTGTTGTTATGTTAGAATATTCCCACAATTTTTTTTTAGATGAAAACCGATTATTTACGAAGTTTTTGTATAAAACTACTATAAAAACCGATTGCAATGCAACTCAAAGCTATTTTTGCTCATTAGTAAAATAAATATACATATATAATATTTTTCTATAATTTATTCTAAGAGCTAACAAAATATTTCTTACTCAACTAATACATTAATTTCTTATTATACATATTAGGATAGAAGTAACTAGTCTATTGTTACACAAGTATATAAGATAAGTTAACTTGAATAATAATTATAATAATAAATATTTCGGACATTTGACACAACGTCATCTAGTTTCACACTAAGCAGAGTTTGTACTTTTTTTTAAACATACAAAACACCCAAACTTCGAAACAAATCTTTGCAAATCATACAAACATTTAGTCCGACCTGTGAATCCACCCCAAGATCTCAAGCACAGCAGTCGCATTCACCACCGCTGCGCCATCGAAGCAGTTAGATAAGACATTCATGTAAATGAATTATTATGACAGACCTCCTATTTTCAATTTGTACAAAGGGGACACGAAAAATCAACAATATTGTAACAAACACTCACAAAAGACCTAATCTCCTATGCATGCCGTACGCAGTATTGTGACTACAAATAAATTATTAGACCAGTGGTTCTCAATTTTATATTTAATACAGAAGACCCCACCACGTCACTAGTATTTGGATCATCTATTGTAACGTCATTGAGGATAACTTGTCTCACGGCATTACATCAACAGCTTTACTTTTTTATTGGATTTACATTACTATTATTTATTTAGGCTCATTCTCTTTTACTTTTTAACAATTTTGGCGAATACTCTGAGATATTAGTCTATCAAATTTTTTGCCAAGACTAAAGAAAAGATCAATGTGCCATTATTATGGTTATTAAGTGTTTGGCCTTAAATCTTTATGCATTTAATAATAAACACTTTTTGAACTGTTGTAAAAGGATCCATATGTCAATTTTGTTAAAGCTAATTTGTAAATGTACAAGTACAAAAATTGGTCTTATTTTAAAGTACCTGAACTAAAATTAAAGCATCTCACACGCACAACATACGTTTTAGTTAAGTTGAATGAGTAATAATTTTAACGAATACATTCGTCTTTTTATAAAAACTTTTTAAAGTAAAGTAATATTCTATATTTATAGCATGCAAAATAATACTATTTAACTCTATTACAACAAAGTTAAATTCTAAATAACTATCTTATTTCATAACAAATTCATTTTGTCAAACAGCTTGAGAAACACTGAAATCCCTTACCTATTTGGCAACCATTCTTTCTCTCGTTTTGATCTCGTATGCACAATAACAAAGCATGTATTTTTGGGTTGTTTTTTAATTCTACTTGAGCCGTATTCATGTAAGGGTGGTTTAGTAATTAGGTTGACGACGTTTATAATTAATGTAATATTAAATGTACAAACGTAATGTACCCTAGGGTAATCCTTCTGAACAACAATGATACAATTTGCCTTTGGAAACACATTTGAAAATATCTGTAACCGTGAAATCTTAATTGACGTTGTAGATGTTCAAGTAAATTAAGCTTAATAATAAGTAATTAGTTACGATTTTCGTGGGCAATTTTATGAAGATGGCTGGTGTAAGCAACAATTGAAATCTGCTTCTCTTTCACACATATCAACATTGCGAAATTTTAAAATTAAAACATGTTATTGAGTTTACATGGGCAGTGTTGTTGATGGGCTCCAGCCCGGTAACAGTGTGGCGACTTCTACATATAGCATAAACAGAAAAACATACTACAATGTCATCTAGCAAAGATACATTGAACTACGAAGTCTAATGAATTTCGAAGCAACTACTAATTCTAAATCGCGAAATAGAGATTCTCGCGGCGATTAGCATACATAAAACATCCCAACACCAAAGTAGGGCCGCGGCGCGCCAGGCGCGATCACCTTGCCTGGTCGGAGGATCCTCCCTTTGTGTCGGAGGGATATCACACCCGTTCCTCCACAACAATAAATCGCAGATCCTGTAATGAGCAGGTCATGACTAAGTAATAGATAAAGATTCCACTAAATCCGACTAACACTTCAAATTTCATACTTCATAAAGCAATGAAATTATATAGCCTTTTACTTTAGCGCAATCTAGTAAAACTTAAATTTTTACCTGAAGCGTTAAATAAAATTTAAAAGACGCTAAGTTACTCGTTACACAGTTCATTATCTGCGAAGTAAATTGCCGTTTCTTAATGTTTTTTTACTATTATTTAAGGTTCATTTACGTAATTCGAGGTGCACTTGTTAAGATTTTAAGCAAAGGTAGTCTACATTTTCATGTAATTAGGAAATTAGAAGATTACCTTTAACTAATAACGGTGGCAATTACAAGCTTAAAGAATCAAAACGTTGTCTATTTTGGTCCAATAGGAATACAATATTATAAACAAAACGTTATTCAGAGGAAGTACCAAGGTAGTAGTTGTTTGCTGGTATAAGCCGCTGAATATTGGCATCACGGCACCGTCTGTTGTAGAGCACCTTGGGTGAGGCCTATGTCCAGCAGTGGACGTCTTTTGACTGAGATGATAATGATGATGATGATGACCAAGGCACAGCAACTTAATGTAACTGTCGATATTACTTTCGTTAATTTGTGTATTTTGCGATTCTATTTCAGGTCATTATGGAATTAATTAAATGTTTTTAACACATTCTGTTTTATAATATTTATTTATTAACATTTTCTTTAGTATATAATCTTTAACATAAAATGCTTACTACGTTAATTACCTGTAGGTGATGCTAAGATCTATTTAGCATTAAAAACGACGTACTGTAAGTACTAGATGCTCAGAACAAGATGATTATTATTACAACAATGTGTAATAAGCCTGATAGACCTACAGATATCATCATTTTAAAACAAACAAAGGGACGTAGGCCTCAATGCATTAAGATGCCAAGCATATGGCGAGCCTTCGACCCTGTTACCCTCTATATTTTATAATATCTTGGTGTCGAAGTCGCTGAGCTAATAAAACTTTGGGTAACAGATGGAGTTCCAAGATTTTTATATGGCTTTATTTACATTACAAATACACGACTTTTAAAATTTGTTTTGTTTTATGTATGTACCTCTCTTTCTATCTCAAACTACTCCCACGTGTCTTTATTCTTCATATCAATTAACTAGATAGACAAAAAAATTCTTTTAGTTTATACGAGCACTGTACTGTAGTATTACTATAGAATACTTTAGAAATTTTCATATTTTCAAGGAAACAAACAAGCAAGGTAAATATATAAATATATAAACTAAATTCCAAGGTTTCAAGGTACGGCGATTACATAATACTATACTCACTGTACGTGACTAAATGTATTCTTATTAACCGGACCGTACCACTGCGAACAGACCTCAGGGCATAGATTTTAGTTAATATCTCTATTGGGACAGAATTCGACAAAGTCGGGGCGATAAGAGCAGAACTTCATCACTATTCATTATAAAGTTTTAATAACGTGTATTGTGCTTTGTGAAATTGTCCTAAAGTTTAATATATTATGTTATATTATTTTCTATTGCAAGAACCACTCTATTGTCATTGGATGGACTTTCTGTCCCTTGCCTGGGCTACTAAGTTTTAAGGTTCGTTAGAACAGATTTATCTTCGAGTGGTGACGTATTAGGAATACCGAGTGGTACCACCTCTACTCTTCCCATGTGTGTCGTAAGAGGCGACTAAAGGAACAAAATATGTAAGACGACATCACTGCAAAGAGAAAGAAAACTTGAAAAAAAACCTATACCAACCCGTCTGGCTAGCATGGTATAGTAGGCCCAAATCTCCTAACTAAGTAGGGATCCAGCTAGCCCAGGGCCTAGCAGTGGACTGTTGAAGGCTGTTGGTAATGATGATAACATAATTTACTGATTCTGATGATGTGAGTAATATTGATATTGTTGTAATGTATGTTAAAGTTCATAACCCACCGCAGCGGCACCTCACTAGTGTGCGCTCCCGATATATTTAGTGCCTATATTTTTATTGTCTGTGGACACACATTTCTGTATAATAAGCAAATATGGCGTCCTGAATAAAAATTCCTTAATTACTATAACGGATAATCCTTTCCCAATGTAATCTACAGTCCTATTTAACAGATATAATCAAAGATTATAAAGTATACATAATATATATTACATTATATATAGTAAAATATGTGAATAGTAATGTATTTATGGATTTCATTCGCATTGATACGTTCTAAGACACGTAAACAAAAATATGTACAAAATATAACATATTATGTTATTTGTTCACCATTGAAGCCAACAGAATCGAAATATATATTCTCATAAAAGCTATGTTACAAGCAACTATGAAGATATGATGAATTACACTTAACCAAGTGGTATTGACATGCAGTAACATGTAATCTATTTACATTAACATTATTTATGGTATATACATTTTGTCAATAGACAAAGAAATATATATTTTTGTGTTGAGAAGGATTTTGAGTTTTTGATAAAAATAATTTTCAAATCGAGTGTTAAATACGGAACAACACATAGTAACAAGTGTGTTGCGGGCCTTTGAGACCCCTGAGAAAGACAGACGCGGAATGTTGGGCTCCGGTGACCGCCGTAACTCCGTTAAAAGCAATGAAAGAATTACTTAACTCCGGTCGAGTAAGTCCTTTATTTAAAAAATATGCATTAGAAATAGTTATGGAATGGAAACTGTCAATAACTTGCCTAATTACCACGAGCAGGGTCTGTTTTTAAGCGTGGAGTTTATCCTCATTTTAGTTTACAACATTCAATTTATAAATTCGATTAAAAACCTTCAGAATAATACCTTTCGATTAACGTTTTCGATTGTTATTTTGTGTTGTTGGCAATAATCGTAAAAATGCCGGCTGTGTGCTTTCGCTATTGGAATTTAAAATGTAAATTTTATCGTATTTTACAATGTTTTCTTGTCCGTAGAGTAGGAAAAGACAGCGAAATATTGAAAATTTTTAATATTTCTGTATAAATTGTATTTACAGATTGAATATAGTTTTAAGAGGTCAAACTGACTCTATTTTGCTCGATGGAAAATATGAATGCGTGCGTGCTGAAATCAGCGTGGCTCTACTATAGCCAGTAGTAGAACTACCTATCAAATTTATTTTAATTCAAATCATGTATTTTTCTCCAATTATTTTAAATTAATTCTATTAACTCTAGAAACTAAGCATATTACTAAACTTGTTGCAATACTGAAAACAAGACATTGTAAATTATAATATATTTTTGCCATAGCTATAGTACAATGTTCAAATATGCAGAGAGCTAGCGAAACGATTTTTAACTTATGATTTACGTATTATTAAAAAAAAAATCATCTAATTGTAAAGTAGGAATTCTAAACGTAAGTAACAATGGTTAAATGGTTGAGAAACATACCGACTTATTAACTTCTTAATACATACTTGTCTTTATATATATGAGTACACATATATAGAGCTGAAAAGTTTGTTTGTTTGATTGCGCGCTAATCTTAGGAGTTATTAGACCGAATTGAAAACATTCTTTTAGTGTTGGATAGCCTATTAATCGAGAAACGCTACGCTGCGATCTATACAAGTCGAGCATCAATAAAAATGTTATAAAACGGGAAATTCGTTTCTTTTTAAGAACTGTAAACAAAGTGAAAAGGTAAAAAATATTTTTATAAAAACTGTCAAATAAGTAACTTAAAATTTACTTAAATATTAATTGTGTAATGCTATGACAGTCTGCCTCCCAATACACCCGAGGTTTATCCAGGCCTAAATATTTAGTTACTTCACGTTTCTAACAAAGTCACGGGTTAAGAGTAGTCTCGAGGCACCCCTCACAATACGGATTGGAAGTCTCGACAAAGGGGCGACTACCTGCTCTCCTCTTTTGTTTAAAGAGACCTAGCGATGTCCCGCCCTACTTAAAGGGCTGTCTCTCTAAGAATAGCTGAGTTTTTGTACGGTCAACCAGTAAGGTAAGTGAAATGACAAATACTCATATGTCTTTCAAATTAGAAAAAAAACAAGTGTTGCTCATGTGTATAGATACCACTGCCTCTTAACTCACACGTTTGCGAATTTAAAAAGATTAAAGAAGTTTTATGTATCAAAATGTCATGTCACGTAGTGTTCTAACAGTCTAACAATTATTTACATTGCACACTATTTTAAAACAACACACTTATTGGCGTCGCCAGAATTATTTTCAGGAGGATTTATCTACATAGACACATACTGTTTACCAACATAAAATATAGAATTATACTTGGTATTTAACCTACCTATGAAAGCGACGTTTTTAACTGACTTCAAAGTAGGAATAGGTTCTATGTATTTTGTTTTTTTTTTCTATATGAAGAGCCTGCCAAAGTGACTCTACTCTGCCTGATGGAAAACATGAATAGAATCCAAGAGTTGTGGTCACCATATTATGTTCCAGTGTATGTGTTTTTTTTTAATCAGATAAGTGAAAAATGTGTACTCGTATATACCTATATTCCTTTGCTACCAGGAGGTTATAAGTGCACCCCCGTGGAGCCCCCTCCCGGCCCCCATGAATACACTAAGCTTCCCTATAACTCCCACGTCCTTAGATAAGAGAAGGAAGGACATAGTATATAGCAGGTCAAAAGCTAATCATATATTTGTTCATAGATTATGTTTATTTTTTTAACACCTTTTTGGTACACTTTGTAGTAATTATTCTTTTTTGTTAATCTGATTTCTTTTTATTTTAAATTCTTATCTTAATATTATTTGTAAAGTATACAAACTTTACAAATTATAAGTCAGGCTGTCACCTAAAACACAGGTTCAAGCAGTTCACTCTTTTTTTTATGGTGGTGGACCAAAAACCGACCACTGTCTCCTTCCACTTTTAATAGTTCCTGAACTATTAGAAGTGGAACCAGGTGCACTCTACAAAGAAAGTCCTTGGAACCCTGATGTATCTTAGGCCATCTACGGCTTGCAGATGACTCCCTCCCTTTCATCTATCAGTCACCCTAGGAAAGAAGGTCGTGCGTGTACTAACTTAGTTTAACTAACATGTTATATTATTCACCTTTCGTTTTTAGTTTGTTAAAATATATTTATTGTAATTGTTTAGCATCTATTTTAACGCAAAATTTCCTACACTGCTACACATTTATCGGTTAAATCATATCATATCCACAGCCTTTGACAGTCCACTGCTGGACATAGGTGTCTCCTTGGCAAGGAAGTTTTGGCCTACTATGCCACGCTGGCCAAACGGGTTGGAATAGGGTTTGTTTCAAGTTTTCTTCTCTTTGTGTCAGTCAAATCGGTCAAATAATTTATTATTATTCTCTTTATTATATTTGTATATACCTATTAGTTACATTTTAAAATATAAAAAAAGAAAACAAAAATATACACTTAATAATTTTAAAAATATAATTGAAAGTTATTAAGTACATCGTTATAACTTTATTAAATTTAAAATAAGTACCTGGCAATCGTGCTTTGCTCGGTATTTTTTTAGTATAAGCTTCTTTTATTCCCATCCCTAATATTGTCACATACGTAAGTGTCAAAACGGGACTATTGGACAACCTCATCTATTGAAATATTTAGTTTTTGCGTTACTTTGTCGGTAAAGCAGCATTTATCTTCACAATCTAGTGACATTATAGCAGTTTTTTATTGCTTGAAAACACGGATAAAACAATGTTTTCTAAAAAATGAAACCTAGCTAGATCAATTTATCACCCCTGAAACGTTCAGCATACTAAATTTCATGTAAATCGTTGGAGCCGTTTCCGAGATTCAGATTATATGTATACTTATATATAATAAATATAATTACTCGTTTAAAGGTATTAAATAACTTCGTCTTATGTGCGTTTGATACACTATCGAATCGAACGAGAAAAAATAAGAAACATCAACGCATAAGCAATCTGATTACGAGTAAAAATCGGTCCACAATTTACGAAGTAATCAGTGAACATACAAAAAAAAAAACAAAAAACCTACAGTGGAACATAGAACCTCGTCCTTTTTTGAAGTTGATTAAAAAATAGGCAACATGCTTTGAGGAATTTTCAATTTGAAACTTTTTCAGTTGATTTTCTATTAAAGCTTGAATTAGACGTATAGTTGAATAATACATATAGTTTAAATAACAGGCATGAAATAACCCGAACACACAGAAAACTATTACATTTTTTTGCTTTTCTTTCCTTACATTTCGATGAATGAATGTGCTTAAAAGAGGTTCATACTCTTTCTTCCTAATTGTGATGGGTGCACTTATATCCTAGCAATATTTCGGCGACTCGTGCGTTAAGGTGTCACTTGCTACCGGCACGTTTAACTGGTCGGATTGTTTAGTCTCTTAACGAGTACCATATACAAAAATATGTTGACCGTAATGTGCGAGTATATGTTTTGTATGAATCTATACATATCAATAAAATTTTAGTGTCTGTTGTAATTTCAAATTACGAACTTTTGACTAAATGTGCTTGAAAGTATGTACGACTCTTACGTTAAAAGACAATTTATAAAAAAAATATCTGAATGTTTATTCCAGCTAATCTCTGTGACGGCTGTACCAATTTTAACGGGATCTTTCACTGGTAGATGGCTGATATTATAAGGAGTAACTCAGGCTACTTTAACTTAGAAAAAAAATGTTTTACGCGAAAATAAAATTAAAACCAATGAACCTTGTATACACATGTATATGTGTTACAATTGTGTGAGGATCAAATTGTGGGAACAATTGAAAAAAAAAAACTATTTACGGTTATATTTTAGTAATATAATATTAAAACCATTTCAGTGAATATCACACAGCAAAACAGTGTTGTTGACCGTACTAAGGTTGCTTAATGTCTGAGGGACCAATGATAAATATCTATGACGTCATATGACCTTTATGAAATACCAAAGGTTGCAAGTGTCTTTAACGTGTTTAATGTTAAGCTTGTACCTATATTACCATGTTGTGATATTTAGGAAACAATTTAAAAACAAGTCATTTTCTACAGGCTACGAACGGGCAGACCGGATTATCACCTCACACAGATACCCGCTACTCAGAAGTAGCAAGAGTGTTGCTATCTTTCAAGTGGTAGTACGCATTTTTTGTAGGTTTGTAAGTCGTATCATTAAAGAGATATGGTAGGCGATAATTTGATTCAGAGATTGGTTGTACGAATCAAAACCATTCTTATAAAACGCACAACTGTGGAGTACCGTTTATCTGAATGAATCGGGATGTCGTAATAACACCTCTTCCCGGATTCCCCTTACCTCAAGTGCACACCGTAAGGTTTTAGTCGGTCCGATTCTGATATACCACCCCGTTGCCAACCAAGGTGGGGTAACGGCCCAAGGGGAATTTCACATGATAAAAAAAAGTTATAAGGGTTGGATGTATTGTTTCGTGATACAATGGCGGCAAGTTACAACACTTGCCGTAACACAAATGATTGAGAATGCAAATTGAAGACACATCTCTACGCAACACCAAGGAGTCTAGCTGATTAAAAATATTCTGGCTATTCAAGTTGCTCCATGTTGAGTGCGTGTGAGCATGACGGCAAGTTTGGAACTATTTATTTTTTTATTTTTTAAGTATTTTGGACATTTGACACACAACGTCACCTAGTTTCAAACTAAGCAGAGATTGTGCTATGATAGAATACTTATGTACCTTTTTTTTGTAAATACATACATATTATACATAGAAAACACTCAAAATTCGCAACAAATATTTGCAGATTATACAAACATTTAGTCCGACCCAGGAATCGAAACTGAGACCTCAAGCACAGCAGTCGCATTCACTATCGCTGCGCCACCAAGGTAGTGTCCGTGCAAAGAGATTTTAAAAGTAAATAATAATAAATATTTCATATATCTCAATTCTAAACTGTGCCTGTGCTATGGTAACCATACTGCTGATAAACATACTTATATATTTCTGATGACATGTTGCATATAAATTACAATCACACATGAGCGTCTCCAGAATTATTTTCAGAGAGGTACGTCTACATCCACACATACTATAACTAATGTAAAATATATAATTGTACTAGGTCTTTACCCTTGAAATCTACTTTTTTATGAAATAAGTTAAAATATGTGTTTTTCTGTGTATTTTAATTTCTGCCAGGCGGGTACAAGTGAACTCCATTGCACCCCTCACTCCGTGCTCATGTGACCACATACAGAACAAATGATAGTGCTCATCACACCAATATTTGTCCTGGATGAGAATCGGATCCACAATCTCTGGCTTAGCAGTCAGCTTCACTAACCACCAGACTAACAGGCCCTTTGTAAATTGTATTTTTCTTAGTTATAGTTATCTTCATCGTCCATAGTTTTCTTCATGTGTTTCCTGTTTTAACATACGTGTGTGTACAATATTTTGTACCTACCAAAACGATAATTGTTTATGCAACCAGTAGAACTAGGTAAAGTGTGGCCGCACGGCTGGCAATTACTTTACTGCATAAAAACGGACTCCCCATTGGACTCATTGTCCGTGTGGTGAGGGATTAAGAATACATAGTGTTACCACCCCTGTTCATCCCGTGGGTGTGATAAAAGGTGACTAAGGGAACAAAGTATGCAAGACATCATTACAAAGAGAAAGGAAAACTTGTAACAAACTCTATTCCAACTCGTCTCACCAGTTTGGTATAGTAGGTCAAAACCTCCTTGCTAAGGAGAGACCTATGCCTAGCAGTGGACTGTAAAAAGCTGTTGATAATGAAAACGATCATGTTTAAAATGTAAAAACTTATTATTCTTGTTATTGCCATTACAATAAAATTTATGGATGAACCCTATTTTTATCAAAATTTTAATTAAAGAACAAGAAAGACAGCAAACTGAACTAAAAAGCGGAAAAAAATTTTTCATTGTGAAAAGCGCGCTTCAATCAAGCGGATATTGTTGTACCATCATTTGAAAAAATATCTCCAAGTGAAATATAATTTGTTAATTTTTAGAGTTTTGTATTAAATTAACTCTACGAGGAAATTCCTTCCCGTCACGTTCACTCCCCTTACACTGTGAGCGGGTTTCGTAATAACCACAGTAATTGCATTGGCCCCTTTAGCGTTCGGTACGAAAGGGTGTGAAAATGAAAAACGATCGAGGAAAACGGACAGTGTTGCAGTTAGCAATTGCAGGTTAGTAGATAAAACATCGAGGCGAAATAACACCAGTGGATTATAAGAAATCCACAAATATATTAAAACTACAGACACGCTAAAGTACGTAGTAACTAAAGATTCTAAATCGCGCAAAATCATGAGAGTAGTAAAAAGTAGAGTGTGCTAAACAGGATAAGTAAGCCTTTGAAATATCAGTCCAGTGGTGACGGAATAAGATACATTTTCATCCTGTAATAGTCGACTTACAGAGTAAAGTACGCAAGAGAACAGAACGGCGAAGAGAAGAAAAACTTGACACAATAAGTCTAGCAACCTGTGTGGGTAGTGATATAGTAGGCCAAAAATCAGCATGGCATAAGAAGTCAAAATATTTCCTTAAGAATAGGCCTATGTTTAGCAATAGCCTATCAAAGGCGGTTAACGTTACAAGCATATAGCATAGCTTAGGTTCTCAAAAAAAATGCAAATGCGACCCACTTTTCTTGTATGCAAAATAAAAAATATCTTAACATAATAAAGACCGCAGGAAAAACAAAAACTTAATATCTATGTGAAATATATTTAAATAAAACAACGTATTGTTCTCAAAATACAAACAAATATTTTTAATTTAACTATTTCTATCAAAATATGTCTCGTGCAGACATCGTTCATGAAATATCAAAGAGTTATCTGAAATGCTGAGAATTATTACACTTAAGAGCTTCAGTGAACCACTTAGTAATGTTCACTGCAGGCGACTAATAACCTCTCGATGCTGACGCCTTTGAGTTAGGGCGTTGGTCATAATGTAAGCGAACGGACATTAATAAGTAGTACAGCCATGCTGATTTCAGCACGAACGGGCCGGCTCGACCGGGACAGTACTACGCTCCCACAGAAGACCAACCTAAAGCGCCAGCATCCGTGCTGTCCTGTTTCGTTGGTGAATGCAAGATCCATTAATGCAGGGGTGTCAGTTATCGTGATAACTGTGTGAGCCCGATGATTTGACACTGCCACGATGACTATCATGCCTTTTACGTCCTCAAGCGTGGCGTGAAAAATCATCTCCCTAGGCCGCCATAGTGTGGGTCACCATACTGCATTGTCTGCATTTACAATGAGTATGGTGACTACAACTGTTTGGATTCTATTCATGCTTTCCATCAGCCAGAGTAGAGACACTTTGGCAAGCTCTTCATTTAAAAAAAAAAACACCTGTTCTTGTCAGTGCCTACTTTAGGTATAGTATTGTTGCCTAAAATAAAAAATATATCTTTTTCTGTTATTTGAGACGTTAGTGTAAATTTGGCATAAAAATCGATTGAGAACTAAGGTGTAAAGTGTTAAGAAATAATTAAACCTTTTTTGTGGTATAAAATTCAAACAAACAGATGGGTCAGCTAATAAATGTATCTCAATTTTTTGTAAATTTTGCAATACACGAAAACGCTAATCGCTCTCAGTGAGACAAAATTATAACTTGACAAATAAATATTAAACTTTTAGTTCAGAAATTGTAATATTTGTTTTATAAAATTTCATTAAAGTTTTTAAACGATGTTTATAGTTAAGAAATATTTGATAAAATTATTCAGAGTTCATTCGACTCGTTACTTGAGTCATTATAAACTTTTCTTCTAATGGTATACCTACCATTTTTGCTAAAATAGAAGTCTTAGTAAATAGTAGTTTTGCTAAAATAGTAGTTTGAAAAATGCTTCGTAACGGCAAAAAAAAAATGGTTGGTCTCAATGTTAAACTTCTGCAGTAGAAGAGCAATGCTTTATCTTAAGAGTATGTATGTATTATTCAAATACAACAACAATAATTATATTCAATTACAATTATACATTGTACCGAACACGATGGCTCAAATTGAGTGATACGTCCGCACATAAAACTAGCGCTAAGCAATCCTTTCACTGCTTTTCACTGAGTGAGTCAGTGGAAATCAGTGGTTATCGGGATCGTAGTTGCAGGTGTCTAATTACTGTATTTTAGATTTGATTGTAAACAATAAGCTGGAAATATGTCAGTCATGTTGACTCGTGTATTTTATTGAAAACTAACTGACCTGTCAAACCGCCCACCGCCATATTTTTTGCCGTTAATTCTGTCTAAAGACAAAGTTTCTCTGTCTAAGATTAAGATAAGATCTGTCTAACATTTAAATATTATTTTAATACATTGTAATGTACAAAATTTTCGTATATCATTAATCTTAAATTGATAGTAAAAATCATTATTTTCCATCGCTATTCTATTCTTTGTTTCTATCATTATTTTCATATAAAATGGACTTTATCCAGTAGTGGGCCGTGAAAGAATGTTGATGATAGTGATGAATAGTGATTAGTGAACTGAGAGCACCACTTATTGGTGGTACTAGAACCTAATAAATACTAAGTAGGCTTTGTGTTTAGACCTATAGAATATAACCCGCATTTATGCGATTCCATTCACTAACTGGTACACCACTTAACCTGAAGTGGACGGATGAAAACTGGTTTATTATATATCTGTTATATATTGCGGTGGATGGTACGGTAATAATAAAGGTAAATTTAAGATCTTAAAGAAAATATAATACTTAAATTTGTATAATTTATGATTATTACATTATAAATCTACACGTGGTCATGGATTAAGAATACAGTGTGCCACCACCCCGATTCTTCCCCTTGGCGTCGTAAGAGGCGACTAAGGGAACAAAATATACAAAATAACATCACAGCAAAGAGAAAAAAAAACCTAAACCAACACGTCTGGCCAGCGTGATAGAGTAGACCAAAACCTCCTTGATAAGCCGAGGGCTATGCCCAACAGTGGACTATTGAAGGCTGTTGATGATATCATATATTACTTATTTTTTACAGCAACTACGATTGTTCGTTAATGGTACAGGACGTTTGAAGATTCGTTTACGAGATTAAATTAAACTCACTGTCAAGTATATAATACAATGTGCTATAGAGAATATAGAGGTAATTGAAAATGAAAATACCCTTTGCACATGGAAAGTTACATTTAATAAATCAAAGAGTTTCTTAGGAGAAATTCTTAGTCGCTTGACTTAAATTTAATAAAAAAAAAACGAGACGTATTTTTATAGCATTTGATACAATATCATAAAATGCGACAATAAATTACAGAACCCATACTACGTTCGCCAAAACATTGATATTTTTATTAGACAAGTTGTCGACAGCAATAAATTTGCCATTCATAAACTGCTTATTGCCGTCCGTCTATTGTAACTAGTATAAAATCTTCGTTTCACATCTAAATTAGCTTTCTGATAAACAATATTACGAAGAAAAATGAGAGCTATTATAAGTTAGACAATATGACGCCAACAGTTTTACTTTCGAAATATACGCCACTAGAAATATTGTTTCGTGAAATAAACTATGTCTGTCTGTTTATATTTTTAACCTTCTCTTGATATATATATTACTGTCAGAACTCTTAAACAATTGACAGTATTTTTAAACAACATTGGGCAATAGTAGACGAATTATAATTATTTCGGTTAGATGAGGTTGTAACAGTGTGTTGTATCAAGAAGAGGCGGCGCGTCTGGCCACCGTGGAAGTCTCTTCGGTGGTCGGGCGCATTGAGGCGCTGGGTTTACGGGTGGCCCTAGACAAAACGGAAGCCCTTTTGTTTCATGGGCCCCGTCGTGGTCCACCCCCCGGCGCCTCCATCGTAGTCAATTCGGTCCTCGTACCGATTAAGGCCCAGATGAAGTATCTGGGCCTGATCCTCGACGGCAGGTGGCTCTTCGACGAGCACTTCCGACAGCTTACTCCAAAGCTGGTCGGCGCTGCCTCTGCTCTTGGGCGACTTTTACCCAATTTGGGTGGAGCCAGCGTCGCGACGAGACGGCTATACACGGGGGTTGTTCGGTCAATGGCGCTATATGGTGCACCGGTGTGGGCGGCAGCTCTGACCACCCAGAATAGGGCTCGCCTCTGGCGCCCTCAGAGGATATTGGCGGTTAGAGCCATACGCGGCTACCGCACCGTATCGATGGAGGCGGCGTGCGCCTTGGCCGGAACTCCCCCGTGGGATTTGGAGGCGGCAGTGCTCGCCGAAGTTTATCGGCTGACTTCCGGGCGGGTAGCGGCATACGGCCCCCGCCCGAGGAGGTACGCGAGTGGCGTGAGGCCGCTCGTCGAGCCACGATGACTCGTTGGTCGTTCCGGTTGGAGACTCCACGTGCTGGCTTCGCCCTCGTGGAGGCTCTCCAGCCGGTCATCGCCGAGTGGGCAGGGCGGCAGCACGGGACCTTTTCCTTCCGACTGACGCAGGTCCTTTCCGGGCATGGTTGCTTCGGGAAGTATCTGCACTCGGTCGCCAGGAGGGAATTGAGTCCCGCCTGTTACCACTGCGACTGCAGTGAGGACTCGGCTCAGCACACGCTAGCGGTTTGTTCCGCCTGGGCGGCGCAGCGTGGGGTCCTCATTGCAGTTATTGGAGGAGATCTCTCGGTACCGGCCGTCATACGCTCCATGGCCGGTAGCGACAGTTGTTTTACCGCGGTCGCAACCTTCTGCGAAGACGTAATTTCGCGGAAGGAGGCGGCGGAGAAGGCCCGGGAGGACGATATCCACTCGGACCCAATTCGCCGCTGGCGAGCCGGGCGGCGGAGGCGCGGAAGCGCCTCATGCCGCCTTGAGTGTGGCCGCGGGTGGACGGGACGGGTTTTCCCCTCCACCCGCTATAATGGCCAGCCGCGAGGAGGCGACGTCCGCGTGTGCCGTACGTCGCCTAAAATAGAGAGTTTACCCATAGATGGTGCCCGCAGTTTCGGGCAGGCGCTAGGAGGGATCTGGATGTCGTAATAGCAGCGGTTCCCGGATCCCTCCTATCTCAGGCGCAGAGTGGCACACCGTGTGGTTTTAGTCGGTCCGATTCCGACACACCATCCCGCTGTAAACCCCGGTGGGGTGACGGCCCGAGGGGGTTTCCACACGTTAAAAAAAAAAAAGAAAAAAAAAAAAGTGTGTTGTATCAAACCAAGTGGCGTATAATTAGAGAGACCAATGTCCAGTAGTGGACTGCACCAGTGTGATATTGCGATCAAAGGTAAATTAGCTGACTTTGCCAGTTAAAAAATTTGACCAGTTATGAGTTTGATTGTAATATATACATCATCATCATCATCATCATCTCAGCCAAAAGACATCCAATGCTAGACACAAACCTCTCCCAAGGTTTTCCACAACAGCCGGTCGTCGGACAACCTTCTGGGGAGCCTACCAACGCTGCGTTTGCAAGCGCACAGTCGCTAATTCAGAACTTCATGGCCCCATGAGCCATCGTTTCGGCAACATTTTGGAAGACACAAATCTATGTATAAATAACCACTTTTGTCCCGAGAATAAAGCTTAAAAGAGGTAAAACAGTGCCTAAACCGTTATATCCTGAGGGTTTGTACCCAGATGAAGTAGCGGATACAATTTAGATTACATATAATATTTAAATGAAGCAGAATTTCCCGTCCGAAATATTCGGCCAATAGCACGCTGGCCACGTTCATTGACCCCCGACGGATGAAAGATGAATTATGTATTTTCAAATCAGTGATTAATAGGGTTCCATTCACGATTACGAGGTTTTATTTAGCTAACCTATTTATGAATATTTGAGTTTATACATGCAGTATAGGATTTAATAATATAAATAAATATTTCGGACATTTGACACACGTCATCTAGTTTCAAACTAAGCAGAGTTTGTACTATGATAACTAGACTGACTGTTAGAATACTTATATTTTTTTTTTGTAAATACATACATATTATACATAGAAAACACCCAAATTTAAGCACCCTTTTATATATTAATTATTGTACCTATGCCAAAGGCCTCTTCTTGTAAAGGAAATATTGGTCTACTACTATCGCGCGGACCAGATGAGTTAATATATTCACATGTTACATACAAAATCGAGTAAAATGGTTATATTTTACCCTTGAGGTCTGCATACAGAGCAAATAAACGACTTTTGAAAACTCAGAAGTTTGTGATAAACATAATTCTTTAAAATAAAACTTCATCTACAGCTTTAACAGTCTACTGCTGGACATAAACTCCTTAGAAAGCTCCTTATTGGAGATTTTGACCTACTATAAAACTCTGGCCAGACGATTGGTACAGGATTTGTTCAAGTTTTCCGTCTATTTGCACTGATGTTGTCCGGCGTAGTTTGTTCCTTTAGTCACCTCTTACTACTCCCATAGGATGAATAGGGGTAGCGACACTCTGCGTTCTTAACCCATCACCACACGGACTATACGGCAATAAAACTTACTTACTTTAATAAAAAAAATAATCAAAAGTCAGTTATTAATCTTCAAATTTTAGTTAATAACTAAAGCTTATATCGATTTGTGTCATTTTAATTCATTTTACTAGCATATTTATATTTTTCCACTACGTCACTTAAATAAATCACAACTCCTATCATTATTTTTACGAGTTTTCAAAAAATTAGTTTTTCTTGCTTCATAGTGTAATAATTCCATAATTCTTATTTATTTCATGAATACATTCGTATTATTTATAATGACGTCGACAAATGAATGACGTAGCGGTTGATTAATAGCAGATTATTACCGTCACGGGTGATCAATGGGCCTCGGATCATTTTTTGAGGATTCATTTTGATTCTCTATGCAGAATATTGGAGTTGTTGAACAGAAATTGGGCGCTTTTGTCACATAAACCATCTAATGGACTGGTTTTTAATAGATATATATATAATATGTGACGGACAAATTAAGAATATTGAGTGTCACCACCACTATTCATCTCATGGTTGTCGCAAGAGGCGACTAGGAAAGAAAATTATGCAGGACATCATTGCAAAGAAAAGAAAAAAAAAAAAAAGAATTTCTTATTCACGCCATATGCTGAAACGCAGGTTTCACCTAGTTCGGCAGTGGATTCTGTACGTAGTTTTTTTAGTCCTACAATAGCGTACGGTTACCTTTCTTTGAGATGATTATATATAATTATAACCTAAATACTAATACTTTAATACTACTGAATTTGTGTACGTATAATTTCCATGTTTTCTCTCAAATGGGTGATGACCCTGTTGTCTAGTCTATACCTATTTGTAAGTAAGAGCTTTTGTAAACATTTTCCTGACAATAAATATTATTTTTATAAAAAAAAATACCAACCCGTCTGGCCAGCTTGATATAGTAGGCCAAAACCTCCTTTCTTAAGAAAAGGCCTATGTCCAGCAGTGGACTGTCAAAGGTTGTTGATTAATTGATGATAAAATACATATTTATATAGGACTGAATGTACTCTGCCACGTTTTGACGTATTGCGATTGCATTGATAAAAAATGAGAAAAATGGTAACAAGCAATCTTTGGAACAGACCATATTATGTCAAAATTTCAGCTCAATTCTTGCAGCACTGAGTTTTTGAAGCGGATACAAATTGACTTAACAGTTATATGTATTTATAGGTAAGTTATTATAACCATGTTTGTATTTTGGAGATAAGTAAAGCATTGCTTCACACTGACTCGGAGGATCACATCAACCCTTGATGAAACATCCCGAGTTCATCCTAAAATAGATAATTCCAGAAATAAATCTTAAACATTTTTGGGATTTTCTCTGTTTATCATGCTCGAATACAAATAATAATAAATTTATTCAGGTTTGACTATTTTTTATGCAAAAATTAATCCCTATTTTCCTTGCTTATAGTGAGTACATCTGAACCAATTTCATTATTTTTTTTAGGATTGGATAGCCCATTTAGCACGGAAGGTTATAAGCTATAAAACATCACGCTAAAACCAATGTGAGTCGAACAGAAATGAAAAATGATATAAAAATCGTGAACATTTTTTTCTGTTCGGAGACGCAGACAAATATTTGTATAGTATTTTATAAAAAAGCAACTACATATGTTAAAATAATTTAATACAAGAACGAGTCTGTGTTCTGTTTCAGGTTATATGGTTTGACTAGCTACTAACTAGCTTTGCCCACCGTGTCGATTACATTATTATTTATTTATGTCATCCCTTCTTTTACCTCTTTAGGAATAAAATTTCTAGGGTTAAAAAGTTAGTGTAAAAATCTAATACTTCAAGACTAAAATATAAAATGAAATTGTATTTCAAAGTAAACAAACACGAGTCAAAGAACTGTCTAGCCTAAATTCTGTTATAAATATCTCAAACAGTCTCGAATATGAAAAGAATTTTAAACGCTAGAGACTTATGATGTGATCGTAATTGAATGAATTGAATCTTCGAATGTCATTCAACAACATTCAATGACGCAAACAAAATAACTCAATGAAAATGTGATAATGGTGAATAGAAAATTCAAATTTAACACATTTCGTCATTACAGGTATTAAATACCGTTATCATCTTCCCATAATATATTCATTTTCGTTTTATTTGGAGCATTTTTCTTTACTAGTCAGGCTACCTGACGCCAACTTTCCTTGGGAGAGTAATATTTTTATAAAGGGTTATTGAAGATCTCAAGTAGTTAGAGCTACCATGATTTCAGCACGAACGGGCCGTTTCGTAAGGGTCTGTACTACATTCTCACAGAAGACCAACCCGAAGTGACAGCATCCGTGCTGTCGTCTTCAGTTGGTGAGTGTGAGACCGGAAACCCTTTGATGCAGGGGTGACAGATATCGTGGTAAGTGTGTGAGCCTTACACTGCTACGATGACTGTCATACCTTTAACGTTCCCGAGAAGGGCGTGAAAAAGCATCTCACTAGACCGCCATAGTATGGGTCACTATACTGTATTGTCTACATTCGAAATGAGTATGGTGACCACAACTTTTGAATTCTATTTATACTTTTCGTCAGGCAGAGTAGAGTTACTTTGAAAGAAGTTCTCGTTCTCTAAGATTTTAATTAAAAAAATATTAGAATTGGCCTTTTTTTCTTACAGTTAGTGATCCTGAAAGGCAAAGGTGGTGGGTTTGTTGTGCACCCAGAACTAATACTCGTTTATACACGATCTTTTATTCTGTGTTTGAATGCAATTTTTATGTAGTCATCATCTATTTAAATTATATAAAAGTATGTTTATTAGCAGTGTGGTTACCTTAGAACAAGTTCTGTCTAGTTCGAGATCAGACGACCGTGTGTAAGATGTCTGAGGGTTTTATTATCGATTTGTTACCCGTACATAC
This sequence comes from Hypercompe scribonia, assembly GCA_949316085.1. Taxonomy (NCBI): domain Eukaryota; kingdom Metazoa; phylum Arthropoda; class Insecta; order Lepidoptera; family Erebidae; genus Hypercompe; species Hypercompe scribonia. The sequence continues at coordinate 3,972,930 of OX438991.1, read as the reverse complement.
TCTACCTATAGTTAATATATTTTTATACGGAGGGTTACTTCTAATAAACTTCTTTAAATTCAAATAGAAGGCAAATCAGGGCAATTACAATCAGAATCAGATTTGTGTTTGCCTAGCTAAGGAACAGAAAAGTGGTAGAACACAGTACATAATACAAGATTTACACTGTATTTTTACGTCAAGGAAGTGTACTAATGTTCATTTATTCGCCCAGGTGGTGGGAGCCTGGTGATCTGTGACACACGGTTTTCCTACTACAGACACCACTCTCTCACAAAGGAATGAGAGTGAGTTAACTTGTATTGTACCTATCCTTATAGCTAATTGTACTTACCTTTGTAAATGACATAAACAAATAAACTATTATTCTTATTGTTAACTCATTGAGTACATATCTAATAACATTCAGACTATCACAGAATACATTAAAAGTTTTAAATAAATATAGTACAAACACTATCCTGCGTGCAAATCAAACTAGATACAATCAATAAAAGCAAATGACATGAAAAAGAAAAATAGTTCAATAATCAAATAGGTAATGTCACAATGTTTACATGTCAAATAATTAGAAATATCAAATATTCAAGACAGCAATAAAGTCAATTTAGGTTAAAAGTACGTATAATAATAAATAATTAATGCAGGTATTAATGTAAGGAAGATTAAAATGTCACAATTTGCTATCTCCGTGTGGTCAACCCTTTCTCTTTTCATAGGTGTTGACAAGACAACATCACTACAAAGAGAAGGAAAACTACAAACCTTTTACCAACCCGTCTGGCCAGCGTGGTGTAGTAGGCCAAAACCTCCTTGCTAAGGAGAGGCCTATGTCCAGCAATGGACTGTTAAAGGCTGTTGATAATTATTTTTTGAATACAACTCATCTGACTAGAAATATTTAATTGCTGTCAGAGCAGTCAATAAGGAATCTTATAGTGAAAATATATTAGTTTAAAGCCTTCGCAAGTGCTTTTAACCCGCAATAAATACAAATTAGCCCTCTATTCCCTAAGCTCGAGCTCATAAGTTGGAATATTTGTAACCCTCCTTCGAGATATGTAAGAAACCTTCATGATACTTTTACAAATGAACCTTTTTTGTTTTGACTAGTAAAATAGACACGGATAAACTCACTGCATTATGTTGTTTAAAAAAATTGACTCAATACAATCTCTTATCTCTACTGTGAAATTAGTAATTAAATATCCGTTTATGCAAGACGAATACTTCTATTCTTACACAAATTATTTTTGCACCTTTCACTCTTACAATGAAAAGGAAGTAAAATTTTTCTTTGACCATGATTTAGTGCCAACGTTTTGGTTGTGCATTAAATTGATTACAAATTTGTAACCACAATTAGCTAGAAATTTAAACCAGATTCTAGTAATGAAATTTTTATTCTACTTATTTTCTATACTAGACATGTAATAAATCCGAATAATGAATAAACATTTCATACATCTGACTCACAACGCCATCTAGTTTCAAACTAAGCAGAGCTTGTACTACGACACCTAGATTGACCGATAGAATACTTATATATTTTTTTTTGTAAATACACACATATTGTACATAGAAAACACCCAAACTCCGAAACAAATATTTGCAGATCATACAAACATTTGGTCCGATCCGGGAATCGAACCCGAGACCTCAATCACAGCAGTCGCACCAGCAAAGTAGTAATGAAAACAATACAATTATGACCGAATGGATACAGATTAAAACTCCACCTACAAACGACATATATCCTTTTCTTGTAAATAACGGCGACAATCGTATGACCCTGGTATCTGGCATTAGGGATTTTATCGAAAGATTCAGTGCTCCTGAGTATACGAGATTCATATCAAATGGTACTAAAGTCGAATTGAACGCCACCGATATTTCACTTTGGCCGGTTGGAGAGGTTCATAAATTATCAGCACCCTGACACTTTCATTGTGTCAGTGCTAGAGCCTATTGCAATGCAATGTTCGAATATTCCATACATTGCATTGCCATAGGCTCTAGTACGCATGTGTACAGCGAATGCAGAGTTGTTCACGCTCTCGTACACAGTAGACATTACCGTGCATGATAAATGTTTGCCATCGAAGGTAGTGTTTGAGGCCTACAAAATCTGCGATGTCATGAATGATTCTCAAAAACAGTTTATAGACATGGCTCAAAAAAGAAATGGGTCTATCATTCTTCAGAAGGGTGTTATCACCCTTCTTAAAGAATTCTAAATACGGCAAAATATTATTCCTTGTTATATTTGTTACACAAAATCTTTGTCACTTGTGAACCGATATTTTGTGGTTACAATAATAATCAATTCCGTTAGCAATTCTGTTTCTTGGTGTTCCAAAAAAATATAACTATTCAGGAGAAAAATAAACGTACATTGAATAAATTCAACATCTAAAATACTTCTTGTAACTCTCTGAAGATGAGAGAGAGTTAAATTGTCGTCAGCCTTACCTCACATTTTCCGAGTTACCTCTATGTACCTATTTGATTATTCAAATAATGCGAATTTTCTCTAAGGTGAGATCCCTCGACATGGGGATAAGACCGACGAAATGTCACGAACATCGGGCGTACTTCCTTCACAAATATTTCCGTAGCGACGTCAAATTTCTTTGTAACTATTTCCTTAAACTGACATTGTTAAAACTTTATTGACAAAGGTCCTTTATGAATTGTTAAACGATTATATTACTTATACTGAGCTTATCTGCACAAAAGATAGTATATTAATGCATGTGAAAGAACTTTTTATAGTTGGGAAAAGGTCTATAGCTTATTGTAGTGAACTAAATAGGATACGTACGAAACTGGAAAAGACGAAGTTTGATTTTAAGAGCTTTATGATTTTAGTATGCATTTAACTAATAATAACTGTTGAGGCATTTACTAAGCTTCTGACATTGACACGATGCGACAATCGAAATTATGAAACCCCTTTCGTCTCGCAATCAACGATCAATAATGTACATTAATTTGTTATTTTTCCACAGTTTCAAAAAAATCTTGGTTCTTAATTCGGTTTTTTATATTTGTGTGTCCAAAACTCCGTAATTTATAAACAGATTTGAAAATACTTTTCTTTTATGTTTGGACTCATTTAGTTTTAAAAATAAATTGCACGCCTAAAGGTAAGAATTATGTAAGAAATGATGAATTCTATTACAATTCACATTGAAGTCTATGCTTTTAAAGGATAATTTTTAAAGAACACAGTAGCCAGTTTTTTTCTCACAAGTATCTGTAAACAAACAACATACGCTTCAAGAATCTCATTTTCTTCTGATAAGTAATCCCTTTTAGCTACCCTGTCTTATCTCAATGCGCTATGTGTCCTACTTTAAGTATTTGGTTTTGTCTTGTGATCCTCGGCAGCCATTTTGTTTTCACACAAAGGTTTTATGTTCAATCATTGCCTATGTAAATAAAATTTTCGATTTTCTTACTCCTTGAATAATATGTCATATAAAAATAATTAAATAGTTCAACTAGTGCATCACTCACATTTCACAGACGATATTTTAGTTTCACCTTGGGTGTGGATTGTCTATGATGCGTATTTACTTATAAATATTTAAGGACGGTATCGGCAGTCTGATTGCCATGACACGGGCTTTGCTTAGCTTGGAATCGGACAGGTGTGAGTGAAAAATTACCGGTAATATTGTTAAGTGGTTTTTAAGTCACTCAAACAAACCACGGAGCCTTACCAACCACTGAGAAACCTCAGATAGGTTTTTGTGTATCAAAAAAAATTTGAATAATAAATTGAAAAAAAAACTTACAAAGTGGCCCACTTTTAACTAAGCACAAGTGAGAATAAACAATAATGAAAAATATGACAATAAATCTTTCTCTGTCTCTCTCTCTCTGTACGTTTGTTTGTGTAAAATGTGATAAATAACAATAGATCGGCAAGATCAAAAAGAGACGTTTTTTGTTATAAAACCAATTAAATTAAATATTTTTACGAACTCAAATTTAGTAACGCGGAAAAAGTACTTTTATTAACAGGTTAAATGCTAAAACAAATTCATGTTTAGATTCAAGTTTTGATGAGCTATATTATTTTGAATATTGCGTTTAGAAACAACTACATGCGCTAGTTGCAATCCATTCAGTGTTTAGCACAGCTTACCGCATCTGTACGCTGATTGGCTATAAATTTGGATGGTGCTCGCTGATTAGTAGACGATTCGTTCTTTTGTTCCAACGTTGCTGTTGCGTCGCGGTTTCCTTTGTTTTAATTGGCTAGAATTAGTTACCTGATTGGATTGCTTTTGTTTTAGTCATTGCCTATTTTAAACAAAAAAAACTAAATTAAAAAGAAGAAAGCATATCAAATGGATAAACATGAGAAAAGATGAAGAGAATAGATGAGAAATATGAAAGCGATTTTAATCAGAATGCCATATTAAGTTAGATATGAATTTAGAATATAATGATCCTAAAACATAAATAATGATAATAAAAATATTTGAGTAGTAAGATATAGCAATATGATGTAATAAGATAATATAAATTTTTCTATAACAAAACACATAAAATGATTTATAAGTTTTTATGGATAAATAGAGGTGGGCCATTCCAGTCGGGTTAGTCGATTAATTGAAATCATTAAAACTGTCCAAAATTCAGCTGTTAAAGCATTTAATTAAAATTTTTATACCTTCGACTGTTGTACTATTTGTTAAATGTTTTAATAAAGTCTGAAATATTATAAAATACATTTCTTACATGACTAGGTATTATTTATTCTTTTACCTAATTAAGAATTGAAGCCGTCTATCCAATTGCATTAAAAAAATGTTCACTCTACTATTTTCACAGGCTTTTATTAGCTTGATACGTGTCTATTAATTTATGTAACAGAATCTTTGAATGCGACTTTCACTTTTGGAACAAATAGAACACATGTAATTAAATTAATGTTGATACAGGTTCCTGTGAAATTTAGTTCTGGTATCGCTGAAAGACGAATGTTGCCATAGATTCTGATTTAGGCATTTACTGTTCACAAAATGCAAAGCTGCACAGTTGATCTCGCAGTCATTTATCTAGGTTAGGTCGCAGAAGGTCTCTGGACGGTATTTGAATAGAAGAACTTGATTGCTCGAAGTTGACAAGAAAAGTGTCATGTAACGATAAAAAAATGATTACATTACGAAGTAATTCATAAAACAACTTGGCAGCTCGCTTACATATATACTAACACCAAAAAGTAAATTATTATAACAGAGATAAACGACAATTCTAATAAAACACACCTTTTTTAGATAACCTAGCTAATACGTACAAAATAGATAATAGTTTGAAAAACTAAAGAAACATTCTTATAGAAAATCAAACTGAAAAGTACGTGTTCTTTTAGTTTTTATCAATCATTATTTTTGGAGTTTGCTCCTTAAGAATCGGTTTTTTGATATAAGGTGCCCCGTATGAGAAAAATGTGAGGAGTAAAATCTACTGAACAAATGACCTCGTTACGTTTTTGGTGCGGCTGCACTGATTGTGAGTGTATTAAGATGTGTATAGAGTATGCTGCAAAGCGACTATATAATTATGTTATTTTCATTAATTTGTTAATTTACCCTTTCATACGGTATCAATCTTTTTTCAGTTTATTTTAGTTAAATAAGTTTTATTTGCGTCTGTTTTGACAATCGTAGATAAGGTGTAAACTCTAGTCGTGCGTCGGAGCTGACACACACAATTTTTTATTGACATAATACAACACATCTCAGTGGGTGAATTCAATCACAACTTTTTAATTTTTGCACAATCAATCATAGTAGTGGCTAAATTAAAAAAAACAGTAGCAGTCGTGGGACTGCCGATAGAAGTGAAAACGGAACTATTAAGTTGAGAGTAATTAAAACTATATGCAAAAATTATATGAAATTTTTTATGTTTCATATATAGCTATATATAATATATAATATCATATATAATATATATTAATAATAAATTTCATATATAATATATAATATCATATTCTCCATAGCTATAGATATACTATTATCATTAGCATGTCGGTGACGCGAACCGAGGATTTTACCCTCTACCAAAACGCTCAACGCGCCTAAAGAAGTTTTCACTTCAAAAAAAACAACGCCCCGTCTACTTTGGTCATCCGTTTCAATTTTGGAAAGTAAGTACGTTTTTTGTAATCAAACGTAAGTTGGAACATGCTATTGGTCAAAAGAAATATATATACTAATCTTGGTTGGTAAAGTGAAGAAATCATCATCATCGTCAACAGTCTTTTACAGTCCACTGCTGGACATAGGCCTCTCCTTAGCAAGGAGGCTTTTGCCCACTATTCCACGCTGACTAAACGGGTTGGAATAGGGTTTGTTTCAAGTTTTCCTTCTCTTTGTAATAATGTTGTCTTGTATACTTTGTCCCTTAGTCGCCTTTTACGACACCCACGGGATGAATAGCGGTGGTAACACTACGTACTCTTAATCCGTCACCACACACAATTATGACACTAATTTTAGAAATTATTTAAGCATAAGGATTATTAAGGTTTTATACTGAAATCTATTTTTAATCTTAGGAATTACGATTTTACTCCATAGAACCAGTATTCTTACCAATTTCTTTTTAAGAGAAAATCATAAATATCTTTGTGTTTTCGTCAAAACCCAATCTTGTGTACTCTCAAGTCCGAGGCTAAAGAATGCTGTTAGGAAACAGGTGTTGCCCGTTTCATTCATAAAACTCTTTTATGGATCTTTACGACGCTCGGGAGATGTTACACCCGCTTTATCCTTGCGGAACAATAATGTGCCAATATAAAACATACGCTTTCTTGTCACGCTTCAGGTTTGTGTGTTTTTAGAGTAAATATGACAAGTAAGTTTGATGTGAAGAAACAGATTTGACCGTAAAATTTCGCACCAATTTCGCAACAATTCCTTTAATGGTCCACTACTGGATATAGGTATAACCTTAGAATGGAGATTTTGGCTTACTATACCACGTTATATTATAAGTTTAAACTGCAGTTTATTTTTCATCGATCCATGAGTTTTAGAAAATACTATTTGCATAGATATAACGATATTAATGTATTTTTTTGTTAAACGTAATCATATTTGCATTGACCAATCGAAACTGCGACCGCCTGTGTCAATCAAATATACTACCAGTAAGTCTCAAAGGTCGTTTTTTATGATATCTTTATTGTAGAAAGAGTTTCATTCAACGACCTTTTCAGAATAAGTACCTACTTAGACAGAAAAGATTCGGTTCGAGACATTTTTTAAACCAGTGTTTACTCGCATTTGTAACTTAGTATTTTATTTCTGTCAGCACGGTCGCCAGAATCTCTACAAGTGCTGTAAAGATCACGTTCAAATAAACTCGTAAAGATAAAAAAAAACAAATTAAGACTTGTTTTTGCGTGGATTCGTACACTGAAATGAATGCAAGTACGCAAAATTTGGCAAGATTTACAATATTTTTTTATCTTATAGGTTTTTATAAGCAGATTTTTCTGTAAGTAAAGTAGATCTACATTCAGTAATTGCGTTTACAAGAAAGAGAAATAATCCTTTTTTTTAAGTAGTAACTTCTTATGGGAGGGTAAACCGCTTCGTTACGTAACGCGTTACAGTGCCAGTCTGTCTAGTTTCCCTTTCTCTCACGCGTGCTGCAGCGGCAGGCAGGCTCCTCTTCTCTCACTCTTACCCACTGCGTTAGCCGTTGTTTTGACAGACGCTTCTCTCTCCAAATAATCTTTCCGTACATAATTATATTTTTGTTTAATGTATGTTACATTAAATTTAAGGAATAACCTCAGGTTTTCTCAAGTTAAACTTTTTTTAAATGTGACTTGTAACATTTGCCTGACTGTATGGATGGCGAAGAAGTTTGAGTGGGTGCGATGCCACTTTCTACTCGGTTTCGTATTTTGTTCAAAGTCTACATGGGACAACATATATAATTCACAAATTTTTGTCCTGAGTTTGGGTATTCTTTGTGTCCGTTTCATGTATATATATTTGTTAAGTTGCCCGCGACGCCGGAATATTCTTAGTACTGAAAATGACAAAAAAGTCGTTGTTAAAATTAAGAAATATGAGTGTTTGCCTAGAAATAAATATGTAAAATATTTTGACAAATACACTCCTAAATATTAAGTTCAAATGTGTTGGTAATAAATACAAAATCAATTCTTTGGTTTGCTGCTAGATTAAAGCTTCGTAGATATCGTAGCAGTTGATTTACGAAAACTCGTAGCAATGTAGCGAAATGCTGCAAAGTGATTGTAGTACATTCCCAATTTATCATTGGTAGTTTGAAACGGTTATTTTTCTCTTTTATTTTAATAATAATTATGTTAGTATAAAGGCACTAGTAATATTCCTGTGTTTCAGGAGACTTTACAAACATACATATAATGGACACAAAAGACACCCAGACTCAGAATAACAATTTGTGGACCACACGAAGTGTTGTCCCATGTGGGTTTGAACCATCAACACTTAGCATAGCGGTGAGGTGACTGTTTAAACCACGACGCCAAGCGTACAACCTGGTGATAAATCGGCAAATACACATTTTATAGACATAAAAAATGTTACTAAATCTATAACATTTTCTTGCATCAAATAAATTGTATATTGTCCAACGCAAAATCGGGCAATTGACTACAAAATAATATCCGTACCATGACTGGACTGTTCCAATCCAATATGGGTAGAAATTTACTCGGAAAACTATTTAGGTCACGTGCTGGTTTACTGGTAAATGAAACGTCATAATTCAAAACGCTGTCAAACGACATTCAACCTAAGCGCTGTGATCCTAATGTCCAATTTACCATGGTAAAAATTACGAGGACAATTTTGTATGGCCATGTCAATGGGGTATCTGCAAATATAGGGTTCCATAGCCGCTAGTTAATAGAGTAGGTTTTATATCTATGTGGTTTTGTTTGCTTAATAATAATGCATGAATTTAAAAAAATAGTGATATAGTTTTAGTATGACATTAGTTTTATTTAATTACTCTAAATAATAAAAAAATCTACAAAAAGTTTACAAAAGATTACCTTTACAAATCTAGATTACAAAATGTACAAACCTACTCATGTTTCTTTTTCATGTAATATGTTAATCTATATAATCTAAGGCTGCGCAGAATCAGGTATAAGTTATACCATGTCCTAAGGACAAGTGATTACCGCCATCCATGGGCAGCTGCAACTCAACAACCACAAATGCGTTGTTGCCCTTTGTTTCCTCCTCCACCGGAATCAGGGGGAGTTTTGGACTCCAGTAACCTTAGTCGCTCACTGAAAATCAATTTTCTGCTCATCACCAATAGTTTTTAACGGTTCAGTGCTGGTCTCTCCTTAGCAAGGAAATTTTGGCCTACTATACCACGCTGGTCAGTTTTAGAATAGTCGTAAGTGACATTTTCCTCCCTTTAAGCCAATTCTTTGATCGCAGGCTGCCTGTTTTAATGATAACTCATATAGAATGTAATAATTTTTAATAGGGACAAAGAGAGTAGATAAATTGAGGCAACAGAAACAAAAAACGCCCATATCATATTTAAATATCATAAAAGCGCTTTCAACATATAATTAATTTAAAATTATATTGGCAGCCATTTTGTTTTACTCATAGACAATAGCTACTCCACGGTCGAATAGAATTTGCATAGTCACATTAGGTTGAATTGCCATTAGGTTAATTATAGTTGCGAATACGTCGTAGTCACAAAACAATTAGGTATGTGAATTAAAATAAACTGTAGATTAGCAGTCAATTTCGTCATACTTTTATTTGTTCTGGTCAACCCTTCTTAGCCAAGATTCAAACGTTTTATGTCAATTCTCTTTCTACAATCACTGACGCCTCCATCTCTTGTATTATTAACTAATTTGTTTTGACTATGTGAATTAGCGTTGACAGATGTCATTCCCATACATTTGTTAATTTTCTAACAACGTTTACGGGCAGGTTGCCCTGTCTGCTCTATAGACGGATGATCAATTTTAGACTAAATATTTCAAATAATATTCGTTAAAAATACGTTAGTTGTTTGTATTCGATTTATTCATGAATTTATTCATTAATTTTAGAAGGCTTTGAAACGGTTCATTAGCACGGGTTTTGTTAGTCTTTGAGCTACAAAATAAACGAATTAAATAATAGTTCACTTTGTAAATTACGCAAATAATGTTATATAAATATAACAAGCTCATTACGTGTTATTTTGAAACATCACTTGATTTTAGTTTTTAATGTTATTAGTGATTTTCTGTTGTTTCATTTATCATGCCCATCAGTATATTGATTGCCAATTTTTATTAGTGTAGCATAATCACTATTCTCTAACACACAAATACGAGTAACACACAGTGGGCATAATAAATTATTTTTCATTTTTTTGCCATTTATTTTTTTATAAATTGATAACTAGTAACCGTTTGGTAGATAATTACAAAATATTAGGCAGTCTATTCTAGATGTCTACTCTAGATAGACTGTAAATATTGACACACACTAGTATAATGAAATTTAGTGTGTTTTGTCTGTTTTGTAGTACGATACTCTATGATATAAATAATTTATGAAATTATATTTGAAATGAAACAGAATATCCATTTTTAACAACGCTGATTGTATGATTTGGCAGCACGGTGAGTCAGAAGCGATATTTACCAGTGCCGAAATTGAAACAAGCTTTTTATAAAGAAATCAGTTTGATATTGAAACCTGTTGATCTTGCTCGAACAAAATGATATTATTTTCTTTCCAGTAACATTTCAGTACCTGTGTATTTTGTTCCTCCAAATATTGTATAGAGTGTACGTGCGTAGGTGTAAATGTTACAAGCATCAGGTGGTCTATTCATCTCGATGAACGAACACCTTGTAATCCACTCTTTGTAATATATGCCACGAGATAATGAAAATATCGTGTGGGTTTTTAAGTTATTATTTATAATATGTTAAGATTTATTATTACACCTAAAGATGTATTGTTAGATTTGTAGAAAAAATGTGCAAAATATTTTAACTTTTTTAATAGTTTAATCTGTGTTAAATCATATATAACAAGTAAACATTGTGCTTCTTTGTAGCATATTAAAGAATTACAAACAATTATTAAACAACATTACAATCTTCAAAGTAAAATAACCCTTCTAACAGGTCAACGATCTGAGTTCTAAAATCCAATTTCAAACATGCCGTGTGTCCGAAGCTCTGTCACGTATGAAGTCGAACAGAGTAAAAGTGCACTCCCAACTCAGATCCAATGTCGTCTACAGCCATACAAGGGCTAAAAACGCGATGATGCATTACACTCGAAATAAAACTCTATTTCCAGACACATAAAGCCAATAATACAATCGCACCACCTGATGACATAGCAATGCATAACAGGATATTAACTGTCAGCCTTCGCGCGTTATATCCGGCGCTGTGACTACTTCCTGTTCCGTTACGAGCAGCAGCCCGGAAACGCGGATGTGGGGGATGATTTATGGGATTTTAAGCAGGGCTATTGTCATCGATATGGTTTGTCAACGGTTAACGTCATGTCATAGGATTTGAGTATTGCTTCGACGTCGGTTTTGCTTTGATTTGGAGTAGATAGCAAGCTTGAAAGCGAATCTTAGTGTGCTGTTTAAGAGACGGTGGGAAGTCAACTGTAAAAAGTCAAGTGGTAATAAGAGGGAAGTGAGGTCTGTATGTTGTAAAGATACATTATTGGGAATGCTTTGAGGATAATATCTCGACCTTAAGATGAAAGTAGGCGTATTCGTAACTACTAAGAACAATAGTTTATGAAAGGACGCTGACTCAGTTTTTAGCTCCTGTGTTGGTGCTTTTTGGTTTTAATATTTAGCTTATTACACATACAAGGTTGTCACTTTTAGTTACAGTTTTCAGCAGCACTAGATTTTACTTTATATTACCCGGGATTGTTGTTGCTTTTGAACAAGATATTGCTCAATATTTCGTTGGTTTTAAAATTTGTTTATAAAAGTAAAGTAGCCTAAAGAACTTCTAACAAACATATCTGATGATCTGGTAGTAAAAGCTGTTTACGTACTTTATATAAAATAGATAATTCCGAAGAAAAGAGAAAGTCAAATTCGGTCCAGTCATTACAGAGATTGACCGAAATAAACATTCAGAGAGACAAAAATTAAAAAATTGTTTTTTTGATGAAATTACCGTTTATACCTTCATATACATTTAGGTAAAAGGCTCCTAATTTGAAATCACATACAGAGCTATTGTTTGTGTGTTCCACTATAAGGCAAAAACGGCTGGACTGATGTCGATGTATCTTTTGTTTGTTAACTTATGGTGAAATTTAAAAACCGAATTACTTTTTTTTAGCTTGACTATACAACGATGGTAACAGCACTCTTTAGTTATACGTAAGTATTTGTAATAAAAAAATAAAACTTTATATGTACAAAGCATGTCACATAATAACTCTGAGACATATTAATTGTTCATTTATCATAATTTACCAAGTAAAAAGAGAATCATCGAATTCGGTTCGTAATTAACACAGTAATTGCGTAACACAAATATAAAATAATCCGTCAATCTGTCGTTTCTTCATTTTTTTTTCTTGAGTTTCGATTTTCGATTTAAATCGACCACGCATTCTGACAAAGATTTGCCGCCTTTTGTACTTAAAGCGACAAACGGAGCCGATAAGTGCGTTTAGCACACACCGAGTTATTCTTTGTGTTAGCCACTTGTAGCACATTATCATGTACGATTTCGTTACTTAAAATGATAAAATTAGTATATTTGTGTTAGTATGTATTGCCAATTATCCAAAAACACAGCAAAATTTTTGCCTCAGTTTACAGTTATGATCTAAAATTCAATTTGAACATTCCTATATAATTAACACTACATATACTAACATAAAACCAACATAAACACTATGAAAAACTTCGTTAAATCCTTACTAATCCTTACTAATATTATAAATGCAAATTTAACTCTGTTTGTTATGGTTTCACGCGAAAACTGCTCAACCGATCATTATGAAATTTTATACACATGTTCTTGGAGGTATTAGAAGTAACAAAGGATATTTTTTATTAAAAAAATGTGTTTATTTAAAATGATCTGTTACGAAACTTAATGTGGCAGACTAAATTACACGCGAGCGAAGCCACAGTCCAGATAGTAATTATATGAATAAAGTAGCCGGTGAAAATAGGTAAATGCAAGTAGCAGTAACGTACTTGATCACACTCACGATACGGCCGGCTCTACCTCCATTTCCTACCGTCCTATATCAAGTAAAATATATATTATGCATGCACTATCAAATCCGCAGTGGCATATTTCTTTCAGATAATTAACTGTTCTTAGAGTGCTGTGCTTGTTAGAGGCTGCACGGATGGTGTAGTGATTTAAGCCACCTTTCACCTTGCCGCTGAGTGTTGAGGATTCAAACCCCACATGTGACAACACTTTGTGTGATCCACAAATTGTTATTCTGAGTGTGCTCTTTGTATCCATTTCTTGTATGTTTGTAAAGTCCCCCGCGACACACGATTTACTCCTAGTGCGGGATTTATCTTTCTTAAAAAAGACAAAAAAGGAAAAGAAAAAGATTTACAAGTGTGAACTTTTGAGTCCGTTTGCTTAACACCAGTGTTACAGGTTACTGGAACTCAACCTGGAACACCTCTCTGTCTTTACTTACTAAAGTATAATTCTCTAAAAAGAAACATATACATAACATAAGTTATTTTGGATATAAGTCTTTAGTTTCTAAATTATTATGCCTGATCCTATCCAATTGCTTTGAACTTGTTATTCAATACAGTCTTGCGTAAGAGATATTGTCGAAATAGACAGCTGCAGCTCTCAGCCTCGTTCTTGTAAGGTATGTTATTACATAACTAGGATGTAATAATATTTATCTTCACTTTTATTTCAAGATAAACCCTTCAGAACTTGAGAGAAGTCTTCGACGAACTTGTAGTTGATATCTTTGCCTTGTATAATAATATTTTAATATTTGTAAGTTACTAGGCATATTTCTTCTCTTAGTTTTATTTCAAGCAGAGGTATTCAATATTGTGAACGGAAATATGCGAATGGAATTTCCAATACGATATGCAAACATGTAAAATTGACTTAAGGCCTTGTTCAGAAACAGATTGCTTACATACCGTTGAGTTTATTTTACTTACATATGTTTCTAATGGCGGTGATATTACAACGAATCAAGTGTAACGTTTAGAACTCACAGTTTAAGTTTAACTGGCACACCAATCGAACTCAAACTTGAACTCTATTTAATGCTAATAATATTTCGGACATCTGACATCTTTCAACGCCATCTAGTTCCAAACTAAGCAGAGGTCTTCCTATAGGAACTCGACAACTGATAAAATACATATATACTGTGAAAAAACTCAAACCACACCATAACTATTTACAGAGCACACAAACATCACACAACACCCGAAACTTCAAGGACCGCAGTCTCATATGCTTCTCTGCACCGCAAAGGCAGCATTATACATCAACAGCCTTTGACAGTTCACTGTTGGACATAGGCCTCTCCTTAGCAAGGAGGTTTTGGCCTACTATACTATGATGACCAAACGGGTTCATATGGGATTTGTTTCAAGATTTTCTTCTTTTTGTGGTGATGTTGACTTGCATACTTGACTGCCTCGGTAGCGTAGCGGTAGTGGATGCAACTGCTGTGCTTGAGGTCTCAGGTTCGATTCTCGGGCAGGACCAAATGCTTGTATGATCTGCAAATATTTGTTTCGAAGTTTGGGTGTTTTCTATGTATAATATGTATGTATTTACAAAAAAGAAGTATATATCTAAGTATTCTATCAGTCAGCCTAGTTATTACAGCACAAGCTCTGCTTAGTTTGAAACTAGATGACATGTGTCAAATGTCGGAAATATTTATTTTATTTATACTTGTTCCCTTAGACACCTTTTACAGCATCCTTTGCAAGAATAAGGGTGGTGGCACTGTATCCTTAATTCATCGCCACACGAAGAGTTCACTTCACTTACAAACAAACAGACGTTATTTTCATTTATATTTAATGTCAGTATTGTACCTCATTTCTCACCAGTGTGCCATAGTGAAGCGTGTGGGGGTACAGCCAGTCAATTATACTTATGTTACGTTACGTCACACCACGGACATACGCGACCAGTTCCAGCTAACAACCGTTCCTTCCTAAAGTTTCCTTGTTCGTTTATCACGTCCGAACGAGATTGGATTCCTAATGTGGCCTTAACAGAAAGCACCCTAAACCTTCTGCAATGTTACACATTTCGCAGAGCCTAGTTAAAAATGATGATGATGTTACACAATTACAAATAATTTCTTTTCATACAGTTTAAATCTACGTGCAAAATGCATTTAAAATAAAGTGGCATGTACACATGGTAAACGAAATATCTGATTAGTATTACGAAGAGTGGTTTTAATAAATTATTACTTGAAAAGTTTAACTAATGACACATAATTAATAATGCTTTACTGGTTTAAAGTTCTACAGTTTTTTTTTTTATTCTTAATTTGATGCCCACTCAGGATAAATCACCTCAGATGGATCATCAAATCAAAAGTCAAACCTTGAGCTACATATCCAGTTTAACCCATCCTAACATCAATTCCTTTGATTTTTCTCCAGTATCTTCTGAGGACATCAAAAAGATTATCCTGTCCATTCGTTCCAATGCTGTAGGATGTGACGGCGTTAGCCGTTACATGATCGTTACTATCCTGGATCACATTCTGCCAGCAATATCTCACATCGTTAACTTTTCACTTGACTCTGCAACCTATCCCTCACTCTGGCGTAAGGCCTTCATTATCCCTCTACCTAAGAGACCTGACCCCTCGCTCCCGGAACACTTCCGACCCATTTCTATACTTCCCTTTCTTTCTAAAGTTCTTGAAGCCTGTGTTCATAAACAACTCTCGCACTTTGTTTATAAACATAATCTCCTTAGTCCGCTACAATCTGGCTTTAGACCCGGTCATAGCACAACCACTGCTCTCCTCAAAGTGACTGGCGATATTAGGGAAGGTATGGAGGACACCAAAGTCACAGTGCTGGCTTTGGTAGATTTCTCGAGTGCTTTCGATACCGTTTGTCATGAAGTCCTACTGGCCATCTTCTCCTATCTTATGATCTCCTCAGAAGTTCTGGAATGGTTCTCTTCCTATCTTCAGGGACGTCAACAGTGTGTTCACATTGATGACTTATCGTCGAGTTGGTGTGAGCTTCTCACCGGTGTCCCTCAAGGCGGTATATTATCTCCCTTATTATTTTCAATTTTTATTAATCTCGTAACCCAACACCTTCAGTGTGCGTATCACCTGTACGCTGATGACCTACAGATTTATACAATGGCTAGAGTTGAAAATATATCAGATGCCATCAAGAAAATCAACAAGGACTTAGAATCCATAAGAAGTTGGTCTACGAAATTTGGTTTGTCGGTAAATCCAACTAAGTGTCAAGTGATTGTCGTGGGGAGCAAACAAATGCACAGTAGGTTGGGCGTGGCGACTATCCCACCTGTTGTTTATGACAACCTGACTATACCTCTGAGTACAGTAGTAAAGAACCTGGGCCTATATATCGACTCGACACTTGATTGGCGTGCACAAGTTGCACACGTGAGCCAGAAAGTTACCTCGTGCCTCCGCGCTTTGTATCGTCTGAAAAATTTTCTCCCTATTAAAACCAAGGCTACACTTATGCAGTCCCTAATTATTCCCCTGATCGATTACGGTGATGTGTGCTATTTTGACCTGAATGCAGACCTCCTCAATAAACTAGATCGCCTTCTCAATAACTGCATTCGATTCGTTTACAATCTTCGCAAGTATGATCATGTGTCTGCTTTACGTTCCCAGCTACAATGGCTCCCAATTCGACATCGCCGTAGTTTACGTGCACTCACTTCTCTTTTTTCTTTCCTCGACTCTCCATCGCTACCTGAATACCTTGTTCCTCACTTTCGTCTCTTATGTTCCACCCATGATCGAAATCTTCGGTCAAAAAACAACATGCTTCTTCTATGCCCCCCTCACACCTCCAACTTTATCAATTCATCCTTCTTGGTGCAGTCAGTTCTTCTGTGGAATGCACTTCCCGCCGGTATCAGGATGGCCTCAAATCGCCACACATTTAAGGCAAAAGTACGTGATCTACTTCGTAACAATTTGGTGGAATCGTCGTAACGATAGTACCCGAGTAAGCATTTATATGGAATATTGCATTAATTTTGTATACATGTATTATATGTTTATGTATTATATATGTATTGTTTATGTAAAATATTGTATTGTTAGTAACGTATGTCATGTCAACTTTTTTATTTTATCTCTGCACCTACCGCATCGTGTTTCTACATCAGCTGAAGGTTGACTGGGAGAGAATGCCCCATGGCATTAAGTCCGCCTTTGTACAACATGTGCATTAAGTATAAATAAATAAATAAATAAATAAATAGTTGTGTGATGAGCACGATTATTTGTTCTGTGTCTGGGTGTAATTTATCTATAATATGTATATATTTAAAAAGATATAAGTATGTTTATCAGCAGACTGGTTACCATAGCCCAGGGTCTGCCTAACTTAGAATCAGACAGCCCTGTGTGAGATGTGTGAGGTTATTTATTTATAGCAACAGTTTATTAAAAGCTAACTTTGTAATACTTATTAGGTATTTAGCAAAATCGATTTATCGATAGAATTTATCGATAGAATCTGGATAACCGAATAAACACACACACATTTCAATAACACAAAATTACTTTGCATAAATAAGTATTTCGTATTGTTGGCAACAATATATTACGTAATATTAAATAAAGATTACAGTACAAGAGAATACAATGAGTATTTTTTATCTCGTAAAATGTTATAAGACATTGAAAATAGAATTCTTGCGAAGTGAAGGACGTCGATTTACGTAGGCTGCGGGCCGCGCCCTGTACGCCCTTTTGATGGATACAACATTAGTAACAACACGTGTAAGAAATGTAAAAGCTGTCAAGTGAAGTGTAATACATTATTGATCGGATTACGTGTTAAATCAATGATTTTGTAATCATTCTATCGAACGAATACGATTCGTGACGTCATATGTGATTATGATTAACTTTATGGATCGGACTGCATTTTAGCCCTTGCAAATTTCTTCGTTTCTGTCCATCTTTTAATAGGCAAGGCATTATTATTCGGTCTTAGACTACCTGTCATAGGTACTGAGATTTAAATAGTAAAAATAAAAAGCACAGCACATAATTAAAATTAGGACATTATTGCACAAAACACAAATAATGCAAAAAATCCTAACTGAACATTACTTTTCAGCTGAAAGAAAACATCTCATTTATCTTTCTATTTCTATTTTTGAAAAACCTCTACTTATTATCTTCCTAGCCTTTATTTTTCCCAAAGTTATTTGAGTTCGGCTACTGAATTCGAAGGTTGAACTAGTTGACCCAAAAAACTGAGACTATATAAATGTATAAACATCCGGAGTTATAGGATCCGTTACACATCCTTGCATTGTGTTCATGTGTTCAGAGGGTCTAGTATGAGTTTACGTCATAGTGCGTTCAGGGTTGTTATTGATGAAGTGTTCAGTGCCAGCGGGCTAATGCCGGACGTGGTCACCGAGACTAAAAAGTAGGTAGATGTGAAATAAATCAACACCGGGTCCACAATTTTGCCTCAATAATAATAAATATGGTTTAATAATAATAAATAGGAATAATTTCTCTCAAAAGACTACAATGATATTCTTATATATAAGAGTAAAGATACAATATTAACAGAACTTTGTTGAGAGCTGGAGTCTGAGCTAGGTTCGAAATCTGTGTGACAGACCTCCAGTCCTCCTCTTTGAACAAAGTAGAAGTATCCTAGTAGCTACAATGCTGAGCTTAGGTCAACTTAGTCACCGTGCTACATGGGGTGCTTGGCTAGAAAACCTCCACGTGGTGCACCCTGGTAACGTTGGCGATGGTGTTCATCACTGCCAACGGCTAATATTCTAGCACGAAGAGGAAGCCATTTTCTACGGCAATTCGGCCGAGACTTGGTCCAACAGAGCGGGCATATTTGTCGATTCCTTTGTTGGCTCTTCGCTCTTCGGAGCAATGAGGAGGAAAACCTCGATAAAAAATCATTATGGTGGGACCCTTTCATGGGTCGACGTTTCTCCACTTTCAATGGTGGAGAAAGGAGAACGGGCTCGGTGTGTACTCACACTGCCACCGAGCAGGCATTGGAAGATTCAATCTTCCTGCCACCGTTGTCACATCGTAATCCCGAAAGGAGTGTCGTGGTTATGTCTCGCGACACCAATCGGGGGCGAGGGTCTTGGCTTAGCCGCCCGGACTGCGAGGAAGAAAACCTCTATAAAAAATTACCCCGAATCCCGTGTTCTGGTGCGTGACCAGGGGATGCATGGCTGATGGGCTGTTCAGTCGCAAGCGCACCCCCA
The DNA here is from genome assembly GCA_949316085.1 of Hypercompe scribonia. Taxonomy (NCBI): domain Eukaryota; kingdom Metazoa; phylum Arthropoda; class Insecta; order Lepidoptera; family Erebidae; genus Hypercompe; species Hypercompe scribonia. The sequence goes on along the minus strand of OX438991.1, from coordinate 3,953,387 downwards.
GCCGAGGCACCTGCGGACCCCTCGGTTGGGCATAAATGTACGCTTGCCCGGGTATTGGGGGATCTCTGCCCGGGTCGACTTATAGTTCTCCCCCACTCGTGGGTCTAATATGGAATCTCAAATGAAAAATAAAAACCTAAATGTAGAAGGAGAGAAGGAGAAGAAGGAGAAGAACGAGAAGAACGAGAAAAGCGTAAGAGTGCAAGACTTCTCGTCCAACTTAAAAGACGCATCAGTTGGAACGCCTATGTCAACGAGGCTCCCAGAAGTCATTACGACTGCTGGGAGCCGCAGAACATCGGAACGATTGCGTTCCAGATCTGCATGTTCGTCAGATGGCACAGGAGGTGACCTGATGGAAACGGCGCTGTGCGACTCCCGAAAACGCGGGCGCTCCAGAGACGAGGAGAGTGACACGTCTCAGGAGATGTTGCCTCCTAAAGTCGCCAGCAGCCGTAGAGGAAGGTCGCGAACTTCGGTCTCGATCCCGTCAGGCTCCGTCTTCTGTAAGGCGGAAGCCTATAGGCGGGTTAGGGCGGACGGCGAAGCACTTGCAGAGGAGGAGATCGCAGATCTCTTGCTTAAGATCAAGGAGCCGATGGTAGGGGATTCCGTTCCCCAAACGCCATCGTGCATGCAAGAGAGAGCGAAAGCAGCGGTGGCTATCATCCACAAGGTAGCCACCAAGTCGAGTAACCTTAAGGGTGCTTTTGTAAAGGCCCTTAAGGACTCCTCTTCTGCAGTTGCGGGGGTTGTTGAGACCCTTATTGGGGACGTGGCTCGTCTCCAAGCGGCCAACGACCATCTCACACGGGAGGTGGCTGAGCTGAGCGCGCAGTTTGCCCAATTCCGGGCGGTTCGCCCTGAGCGAGAAGGCCCGTCTCCATCGCTTGCCCCTGTCAATCCCGGTACCATCGCTGATGCCCACCTGCGCCAAATCACAGACGCAGTGTGGCGCATGATGGACGGACGTCTCGCTGGCCTAGAGGCGAGACTACCTCCAGCCCCTGTTGTCCGGCCGCCGCTCGCGGCACATAGACCAAAGGCCGCATCGGCGCTGACGTCGCTGCCCGTTGTGGGCGGTCGTGTGTCCTATGCGGCGGCGGCGTCGGTGTCAGCTGTTCCTGCGGCGTCAGTGTCTGCTATTCCTGCGGCGTCAGTGTCTGCTATTCCTGCGGCCGCTCCGAGGACACGACAGGCGGCTAAAGCAGTACCTAAGACGGGTGCACAGCGATCAGGGCCCAAAACGGCGGTCAAGTCTAGAGCAGAATTCCCTCCGCTCCCCACTCCAGCCGCTGTACCTGGCACCACCACATCTGCTCCCTCCACATCTGCTCCGTCCACGGATGGTTGGCAGGTAGTTGGGGGGGCTAAGAAGTCCCGAAAGCGGGGTAAAAAGGCTGCCCAAAAAGCAGCTTCTACCCCGCAGTCGCCATCGGTGGCGATGGCCGCCACAAAGAAGCCGCGCAAACTGCAAGCGCCCAAAACTGCGGCGGTAGTGGTCACCATGTCACCGGAGGCGGCTAATGGTGGGCTGTCCTACGCGGCTATCTTCAAGAAGGCCCGGGACAGTCTCACACACGACTTCGGGACGGTGGGTGTTAGAATGCGCCTCGCCCAAACGGGAGCTCGGATCCTCGAGTTCCCTGGGGCTGAAGGTGCAAAGACGGCGGACTCTTTCGCCGAGAAGCTGCGGGGAATTTTTGCAGCCACTGATGGTGTTAAGATCGCCAGGCCCACCAAGTGCGCTGAATTGCGTATCTCGGGCCTGGACGATTCCGTAACGGCTGAGGATGTCCGCGCTGCAGTTATAGAGAGAACAGGCTGCAACGTGGAGAACATCAAGGTCGGCACCATCCGCCCCGGTCCAGGAGGGCTTGGCGCAGTGTGGGTCAGCTGTCCCGTACCGTCGGCCAAAATTCTGGCCGACGCCGGCAGACTACTCGTCGGTTTCGTCAGCGCTAGGATTACAGTCCTGGCGGCGAGACCGATGAGATGCTACAAATGTCTGGCATCGGGACACACACGCGCCAAGTGCGTAAGTTGTTTTGACTGCAGCGAACTATGTTTCCGCTGCGGTCGACCGGGGCACAAGGCGACAGTGTGTTCTGCCGCCCCTCACTGCCCGGTATGTGCGGCGGGTAACAAGCCCGCCAATCACCAGATTGGGCAAGTGGGGTGCAAACCTCCCCGCGATTCTCGACAAGTGTCGGGGGCTAGCCAGTCGACCCAGGCTGCCTCCGATGTTGTCCGCACGTCAGCATCGTTGCCCATGGAAGAGGTTGTAGAGACGGTTCAATAATGGACCAAGTCTCCAACCTCTTTGTCCAGACGAACCTCAACCACTGTGCTGCGGCACAGGACCTCTTCTTGCAAACTATAGCACAGTGGTCGATCGGTGTTGCCGTAGCCGCGGAACCCTATTACGTTCCTCCTCGACCAAACTGGTTGAGTGACCGGGACGGCTCCGTGGCAGTCGTCGGCTCCACGGCGGCTCATTCCCCACCCTTGTCGCTAAGAGACAAGGGTACTGGATATGTTGCTGCTGAGTGGGGGGGGATCACCGTATATGGTGTATACTTCTCCCCCAACCGGAGTTTGAGCGACTTCGAGGTTTTCCTTAACAACTTGGAAACCTCGATGCGGCGACTAACGTCTGGGCACGTCTTAGTGCTGGGGGACTTCAACGCAAAGTCCATTGCGTGGGGTTCCCCCAGGACGGACGCCAGGGGTGAGGCCGTAGAGGAGTGGGCGGCCTCGGTGGGCCTCTGTTTATTAAACAGGGGCTCCACCAACACGTGCGTGCGACAGCAGGGAGGGTCGATAGTGGATCTTTCGTTCGCTACCCCTGCCCTCGCCGCACGAGTAAGGAACTGGTATGTCCTGGAAGAGGTTGAGACGCTCTCGGATCACCTCTACATTCGATTTGAGCTCTCCCGGATCCAGGACCCCAGTAGGGGTCACGCGGCGCGGCGTTCTTTTCGCTTTCCACGGTGGGCTGTAGCCAAACTGAATAGGGACCTACTAGAGGAGGCAGCCATTATTCACTCTTGGCTGTCTCCGCAGGCTCCGGCCGAGGAGGTCGACATGGGGGCTGGTCGTTTCCGTGATGCGATTACGCAAATCTGCGATGCGGCCATGCCCCGCATCCGGGGTTGTCGGCCTCCACGGAAGGAGGTTTACTGGTGGTCCCAGGAGTTGGCGGACCTCCGCGCGGCCTGTACTCGTGCCCGGAGGTCCTACACCCGTAGTCGGCGGCGACACTGCGAAGAAAGCGGGGAGGACCAGCTTCATGAGGAGTACCGAGAGGCGCGGAAAACTCTGAAGCTGGCCATCAGCCGCGCCAAAGAAATTAAGCGTAAGGAGATGCTGGAGGGTCTCGATCGTGACCCCTGGGGTCGCCCTTATCGTGCGGTGCGACAAAAGCTCCGCACGTCGGGCCCCCCCCTTACAGAGACACTCCAGCCCAGCTTCCTGCGGGAAGTGGTCGAGGGCCTTTTCCCGCAGCGGGTGGAGCACACACCCCCGTCGATGGCCATAATGGTCAGAGAAGACGGGGGGACCGAGGATAATGTTCCGCCCGTCAGGGAATCGGAGGTAGGGGCGGTTGTTCTACGGATCCGCTCTAAGAACACCGCCCCCGGGCCAGACGGGATACCTGCCCGAGTGCTGGCCCGAGCCCTCGAACACATGTCGGACCGTCTCAGGGAGGTCTTGGACGCAAGCCTGGCGTCCGGACGCTTCCCTGAGTGCTGGAAAAGCGGGAAGCTGGTCCTATTAAGAAAGCCGGGACGGCCAGCCGATTCGGTAGCGGCCTATAGGCCCATCGTGTTGTTGGACGAGGCGGGTAAGTTGTTTGAGAGGATACTCTCTGCCCGCATCGTTCGGCACCTCTGCGAGGTGGGTCCCGATCTGTCGGACGCCCAATTCGGTTTTCGAGCGGGGCGTTCGACAGTCGATGCCGTGCTACGCCTCAGGGCCGTTACCGAAGAGGCGGTGAGCTGTGGTGGCGTGCTGTTGGCGGTGTCGTTGGACATCGCCAACGCATTTAATAGTCTGCCATTTAGCTGCATCAGGGAAGCACTCCAATACCATGGGGTGCCAGAGTACCTGAGGCGGCTTGTGGCAGACTATCTTGAGGAGCGCACCGTCATGTACGAGGACCGAGATGGTGTTCTGCGGCGGCGGCTCATGTCGTGCGGTGTTCCACAGGGGTCTGTCCTCGGACCACTTCTGTGGAACATGGGATACGACTGGGCCCTTCGAGGTCGTCTTCCCCCCGGGCTGGGTGTAATTTGTTACGCCGATGATACATTGGTCACGGCCCGGGGAGCGAACTTCCAAGAGGCGGCGCGCCTGGCCACCACGGGAGTCTCTTTGGTGGTCGGGCGTATTGAGGCGCTGGGGTTACGGGTGGCCCTAGAAAAGACGGAGGCCCTTTTGTTCCATGGGCCCCGGCGTGGTCCCCCACCCGGCGCCTCTATCGTAGTCAATTCGGTCCTCGTACCGGTTCAGGCCCAGATGAAGTACCTGGGCCTGATCCTCGACGGGAGGTGGCTCTTCGACGAGCACTTCCGACAGCTTTCTCCAAAGCTGGTCGGCACTGCCTCTGCCCTCGGGCGACTTTTGCCGAATTTGGGTGGAGCCAGCGTCGCGACGAGACGGCTATACACGGGGGTTGTCCGGTCAATGGCACTGTATGGTGCACCGGTGTGGGCGGCGGCTCTGACCGCCCAGAATAGGGCTCGCCTTTGGCGCCCTCAGAGGATATTGGCGGTTAGAGCCATACGCGGTTACCGCACCGTATCGACGGAGGCGGCGTGTGCCTTGGCCGGAACTCCGCCGTGGGACTTGGAGGCGGAAGTGCTCGCCGAAGTTTATCGGCGGACGGCTGACTTCCGGGCGGGTAGCGGCATGCGGCCCCCACCTGAAGAGATGCGCGAGTGGCGAGAGGCCGCTCGTCGAGCCACGATGGCTCGTTGGTCGTCCCGGCTGGAGGCTCCACGTGCTGGCTTTGCCGCCGTGGAGGCTCTCCAGCCGGTCATCGCTGAGTGGGCGGGGCGACAGCACGGGACCCTTTCCTTCCGACTGACGCAGATCCTTTCCGGGCACGGTTGCTTTGGGAAGTATCTGCACTCGGTCGCCAGGAGGGAATTGAGTCCCGCCTGTCACCACTGCGACTGCAGTGAGGACTCGGCTCAGCACACGCTAGCGGTTTGTTCCGCTTGGGCGGCGCAGCGTGGGGTCCTCACTGCAGTTATTGGAGGAGATCTCTCGCTACCGGCCGTCATACGCTCCATGGTCGGTAGCGATAGCTGTTTTACCGCGGTCGCAACCTTCTGCGAAGATGTAATTTCGCGGAAGGAGGCGGCGGAGAGGGCCCGGGAGGACAATCTCCACTCGGACCCAATTCGCCGCCGGCGAGCCGGGCGGCGGAGGCGTGCATACCAGCGCCTCATGCCGCCTTGAGTGTGGCCGCGGGTGGACGGGACGGGTTTTCCCCTCCATCCGCTATATTGGCCAGCCGCGAGGAGGCGACGTCCGCGTGTGCCGTACGTCGCCTAAATGGAGAGGTTATCCGTAGAAGGTGCCCGCGGTAGCGGGCAGGCGCTAGGAGGGATCTGGATGACGTAATAGCAGCTGTTCCCGGATCCCTCCTATGTCAGGCGCAGAGTGGCACACCGTGTGGTTTTAGTCGGTCCGATTCCGACACACCACCCCGCCGTAAACCCCGGTGGGGTGACGGCTCGAGGGGGTTTCCACACGATAAAAAAAAAAAAAAAAAAAAAGTCACCGTGCTACATTTAAGTTACTTAACACTAATCTGTTTCATTCCACAATTCCACTAGAAATTCACTTTAATATGAACACTATAGTACCTAAATTCTATATTAGGAACAATATAGTACCTTGCTATTAGTGAGTGTATGACTAAAAGTGATGTTAACACTACATGACACATGGATAAGCATGCTAGCAAGCTTCGGTTAATGTTTCGTTCGTATCATGTTGAGCTCAAGTGTCATTACTTTAAGCGTAATATGTTGGCATATTGCGTTACATTTTGAGAAAACCATATTTACATCCTGTATGTTTAAGCTGAAGAATGTTTGAGTGTTACTTAAACATAACCACAACGTTCCTAACCATAAGTAAGTGTGATTGTTTACTGTTGTTTAAAATTGTAAAGTAGTAGAGGTGGGCTCGACCGGAGTAATACTACTCTCTCACAGAAGACCAACCTAAAGCGACAGTACCCGTGCTATCGTGTTTCGTCGGTGAGTACGAAACCGAAGACCCATTGATACATGGGTGACAGTTAGCGTGGTAAGAGTGTTATCCTTACACTGCCACGATGACTGTCTTGCTTTTTACATCCCCAAGCGGAGCGCGAAAACACATCTCACTAGGCCGCCATAGTGTGCCATACTGCATTGTCTGTATTCATAACGAGTATGGTGACCACAACTTTTGGATTCCTGCTTTCCATCAGGCAGAGTAGAATCACCTTGGCAGGCTCTTCACATAGAGAAAAAAAGAAAAAATTCAGCATGCTTATTTTACGTGTTTTATAGGATGAATTAAAAAGCTCTTGGCATGAATGATTCTTGGGGTTAGATTTGGACGTGTCTTATCTTTTTTATTTTAAATAAGTATCATAATAGTATAAGTTATTTCCATTCATATTGAATTTCTTTATTTGTAATAAAACTAAGAAGACGTTTAATAGGAGTAATTTATAATCTTTTGTCTTAGGACATTTAAAAAGTTATTATGAGGCAAAGATATCAAAAATGATAAATCTAAAAATTTGTACTTATAAACAAACCTCTAAATCATAACAAAACATATTTAAACGGACACACCGATTCATCATATTTATTCAACCCACAGTATGGTAAGAGTACATTCACCCTTACGATTCGTACCCCTCGTTCACCCCTCTTGACATTTGTAAGAGTTCCTTTCTCACAGACATATTGTTTCGCACCGTTACTTTCATAATATATCACATTCGTTATAGGTTTTCTTCCCCAATTAATACGAAATGGAAATGGTATTTTCAAGAATTTCACCCTACTCTAACTTTCGGTATACTTGGGAAATTACTTCGGTTGAGATAACAAAGAGGTCCCATATTGTTCCATGAATGTTTTGGACGATGTTGAGTTAGAAATTAACCGTTACAATTAAACGAGCAATTTCTTAAAATGAGGAATTGTAATTAACATCTGTAAATACCAAGTAAAATTAATACTTCATGCGTTTTCTTCAAATAAAAGTGACATAGAGAAATGTGAATTTAACAAAAAATAATACTCATAAATTAATTATAGTAAAGTTATCAAAAAGGTCTTAATTCGACCGCTAGGCTGGGATCTCTAGTTATATGAATGAAATAACCAGCGCAACTGCATCAGCGTCTGTCAAAACAAATAATGTTTTTCCATTGTATTGTAGTCAAATGGCAAAAGACGGAACCCTTATAGATTCGTCATGTCTGTCTGTCTGCGCGTTTGTATGTCACAGCCATTTTTTTATAAACTTTAAGAACTATACAGTTGAAACTTGGTAAGTAGATATATTCTGTGAACCACATTAAGATTTACACAATAATAAAAAAAAAAGAAAAAAAAATTGAGGGTCTCCCATACTTAGAACTGAAACAGATTTTTTTATTCATCAAAGCCATACGTGTGAGGTTTCTAATATCATTTTTATCTAAACTGAATAGTTTGCGCGAGAGACACTCCCAAAGTGGTAAAATGTGCCCCCCCTTCAGTAACTTCTGAAATAAGAAAATGATAAAACAAAAAAAAATATGATATACGTCACAATGTACATTTCCCCTGAAAATTGGTTTGAACGAGATCTAATACGTAGTTTTTCTATAATACGTCATAAATCGCTGTTACAGAACCCTTTATGAACGAGCCCGACTCGCACTTGGCCATTTTTTCATTGATGCTCAACTCCTATCGACCGTGTGAGGTTAAATAAAATAGCCTATCCAAGATTAAACGATTTTTCATTTCGAAACAATAGTTCCTGAGATTATTATGTTTAATCAAATAAAAACTCTACCTTTTTAACTGTTGATATGAAGTGACTTGTTACGTCAATTACGCACACTTCAACTACTCAACTCTCTCTTCCACACTTTAACTACTCAACTTTTATTCATGGTCTTTTATCCGGGTAAACTGTTCGTGATTGATATAAAAAGAATTGCTTTTAGATGATGATCCTGCTTTATGCATAAAGTCTATATTAACTTTGTAATTCTTCTTTCATTTATACTTCACCTACCGAAGTGAACATACTCTGCTTGAGGGAAAACATGAATAGAATTCAACAGTGGTGGTAAACGTACACATTGCCAATGCAGACTATTCAGTATGGCGACCCACATTATGGCGGCCTAGTGAGATGGATTATCATACCACGCTTTTTTTGTTTTTTTTCTTTCTATATTAAGAGCCTGCCAAAGTGACTCTACTTTGCCTGATGGAAAGCACGAATAGAATCCAAGAGTTGTGGTCACCATACTCATTGCAAATGCAGACAATGCAGTAAGGTGACCCACACTATGGCGGCCTTGTGAGATGCTTTTTCACATTCCGCTTGGGAACGTAAAAGGCATGACGGTCACCGTGACAGTGTAAGGCTTACACAGTTATCACGATAACTATCCCCCTTGCATCAATGGGCCTCCGGTCTCACACTCACCAACGAAACACGACAACACGGATGTTGGCGCTTTAGGTTGGTCTTCTGTGGGAGGGTAGTACTGCCCCGGTCGAGTTGGCCCGTTCGTGCTGAAATCAGCGTGGCTCTACTACCTACTACGCTTAAAGGAACCGGGGTCATAGTGGAAGGAAAACACGTGCGCTGGTAGTGATTAACAATAACTTCAATAAAAAAGTCAAGCAATTAAACACTCACACAATAAGTCATTTGTTAACGAACAAAAGATAGTTGAATTGTTGATCAAAACTTGAAATAGGCACTGTTTATAAATAGTTTTGAGGCTCGGTCAAAGCAGACTTAGGCAACAGTTTGGAGTAATATATTAATTGCTCCCTTTGTGGTTTCCAAATAGTTTTGAAGCTCCGTTTCAGCTGAATTCAGGACGGTATTGTTAAAGGTTTAGTTACACATTGTAGTTTAAATTTTAGAAACCAGTGATTCAGTTGGTTTTGGAATATTATAAACACACAGTGTCTGTGTTACACCCTGAGCAATGTTGCTTCTAAATTCATCAGTATGGATAGAAAAATGAAAGTTTTATTTGTTTAAGTAAATCTGTTACCGATAAAACACAAGTATTTGAGCATTGAATCTAACTCAATTATTTAGTTTTATTAATTTATTTACAACTTTATACATAAATATATGCATCGGCGGACTTAATGCCTAAGGCATTTTCTGCCAGTCAACCGATTGGGCGATGCAGAGAAAAGTACGCGCACTAAGGATGAGTAATTGACAGAGGATTCAGCATATATAGACTAGTTTGACCATAAATGAGCAAATATACGTAAATAAACACCTACATATATAATATTTCGGACATTTGACACACAACGTCATCTAGTTTCAAACTAAACAGAGCTTGTGCTATGATAACTAGACTGACTGATAGAACATATATATTTTTTTTTGTAAATACATACATATTATACATTGAAAACATTCAAATTTCGCAACAAATATTTGCAGATCGTACAAACACTTCTTTTGACCCGGGAATCGAACACGAGACCTAAAGCACAGCAGTCGCATTCACTACCGCTGCGCCACCGAGGCAGTTAAATGATTAAATGTTAAATGATTTTAAAAACTTAATTATTTGACTTCAATTCTAGATAATTCGCTACATACTTATGATAAGTAATCATATTTACACACGTTGGTACCGACAACCATTGGTACCGAAAGAAAGCGGACGTCAACCACTTCATTGTATTCGTTTACAAGTTTATATAAGACAGTGTTCAAAAAATATTTCTACATAAACGTTACCTAGCATTAGCACAAAGATAAACATTACAAACTCAAGAGGTTTTCCCGTCTTAATTCTTGTACGAGACGGATAACATGTGTCGCGGAGACTCTGCGAACAGACTTTGCGCGCACGTGAGGCGAAAGTCAAAAAAGGCAGGGTTCAAATCGGGTTGTACTATAGAGAATTATTATTTCGTCGTGGGTCGAAAAGGGAGATAGTGTGTGATTAGTATTACAGTATGTACATATATATAACTGACTGTGGATAGAGTAGTGGTTAAAGCAGTCACGCTTCCTACAGCGCTGAATATTGTAGGCTCAATCACCACATAGAACGACGCTTACTCTAATTCACAGATTGTTGTTTTGAATCTGGATGCACTCTGTTTCTGTTTCATTTATCTATGTGTAAAGTTCCCCAGGACTCAGGACCTATTGCTTAATTTTTCGTAATCACTACAAGCCTCTAATAGTCCACAGCTGGACATAGACATACAGCTCTCCTTAGAAAGGAGGTTTTGGCCTACTATATCACACTGGCCAGACGGCTTGGTATAGGATTTGTATCAAGTTTACCGTGTAGTTTGTTCTCTGAGTCGTCTCTTACGAAACCTATGGTGTAAACAGGGGTGGTGATACCATGTATTCTTAATCCGTCACCACACGAAATATGTTCCGAATTCTTAAGTGATAGGTTTCTCCACGAAAGCGTTCGTCTAAACTCACAAACAAAAAATCTCTTCAGCTTTTATAACACATATGTAAGTATAGAAATATAGATAACAGTGTTGGATAACAATGGCCCCTAAAAGAGTTCTGTTTTTATCTAAATAGATGTACAGCGCCTTTGGGAGCAACCAACCCGTATAATGTATTTAAAGGCGATTGAGTACTCCAAGTCTTGTGGGATGTTAATAAGATATCCGGTGAACATGCAGTTATTTACGAGGGTAGAAGGATGTTTATGTATTTATGAGAATTTTGGTATGACTTTGATAAAAGCAAGACGTTTTTGAGGCTGTTACACGGAGCTTTTTAAATAAAATTCTTTTTTACTTGAAATTTTTTGACAATGTAATAGTTTATTAGAACTTTGTGTGGCACGTAAGAAACAAAACGAAGTGATAGAAAACAAAACTCTCACAGGATCACTTGTGCATCTGTCTGTCGTTTTGTCAATGCGATATGCTTTAATACCATCAAACTGAATGTACCACTGTGAAGTCTCTAAGACATGTTATTAATTTAAAAAAATACTTACATTATAAACATATTAAGATAATATTTACATATAAAGGTCGTAATTTTGGATAATTTTGTTATTACTAATTTCTTGTAGTCGAATAAGTAGCAAAACAAAGATGTTTTTTGTTTAGTCTAGACGTATTATGTACATGCCAATGCTGAAAATAGTGTATTTCAAGCCTTACCAATACCTCACACCATCAAACTATTTTTGGCTTAATTCCATTGATGGATTATCGGTCTATTTCCACACGACCTGGCACCTTTCGGCTTTATATTACACTCAATAGAAGCGCAGGGGAATTCACTTATTTTCGGATGCCACAACTTAAAAATGACTTAAGTGGAAAGATTTTAGTTGCTATTCATACAGGTTGTTATATGTTACAGTCATTATTCTTGGAAAGTAACGCGAGTCGGGGAGTTTTCAGGACAAATTTTGTTCAATACAAATATATATGTATAAGGTGGTTGAATAAAGTCACCACAATCTTTTTCTATAGTAGAAATTCGTTATGAAAAATGTAGTGTTCATAAATCTTCCAAAGAAAACAGAGTTTACCTCGCTACCGTCCAATAAATCTTTGCCACTTTCACCAAATCGTAGGTCTGCGTAATGAATGGAACTTTACAGAACAAGGCTCGCATTTTTTAGTTTTTTTTTTTATTTTAATGCTTTATTTCTATTTATTTTTCGTTTTCTGTCTCTCGGTGTCACATTTATATTTTTAAGTTTTGGAAAAAGTATCTGGTATCATGCACAAATATGTTAATAAATGTTTATTGGGTGTGGAATCATAATTAACAAAACTTCATCAAATTTGTATTGTATCGGCGGTAATAAAACTATAGTGTGATTTAGATGATTGATTTAGCGCCATCTGTTGAACTCAATGGCAAATATCCAGATATGGATATAACACGGATTCACAGCTAGTAAAACAGCTTATGTAAACTACTCTTGTCAACTACCAACCCTTAGTGGCAACTTATTTTGACTGTCATTGGCCCAGTTACCTTCCACATAATTTTAAAAACCAATACAGTAGAAAGCTCCTTCGGGAAACAGAATGTCCCTGAAAGTAACGTACGTCTTGACATAGTTAAACATATGAAATGAGTTTCAATAAGAAAAAGCATGACTGTTGTGTAGGGAATACTTTGTTTCTGCAATTGAATAGAACTAATTACATTATCTATACCTAGACTTTAGACAGATAGAGCCAATCACGTCATGGTAATAGGTACCAATATTGTTCTCCACATCTAATCGTGTTCGAGAGCACCTCGGGGCTAAGTGGTTACCGAGTAGGTTAACACATTCCAAAATTAAGCAATCCTAGCCATGTCTATAGATGAGTAACCACTCGGAACACATCAATATACGTCTGTGCCTCGGAGAGCACGATAATCAACCGATAATTTAGAATCACACAGTTCTTAAAGAGTATCTAAACATACCTGACAACTCTGTGCACGAAAAACTATAAAAAAAAAGCATAAAAATATTTTTAGAAGTCACAAAAGGCACAGATAAAATATTGAAAAGTTGGTCAGAGATATACTATCGCATAAACTATTCGATGATGGATAAATAATTTGTTGATAACAAAAAAAAATACCTGATCCACATAGATCTAGAATAGGTCGAAAGTTGGAGTAAATAGCGGGTGTGCGTGACTGGTGAATATTTTATACAGCTGGGCTCAACCGATGACTAATCGTACTTGCTTCGAGGACTCGCCAGACGCATTTATTATAGCAATTTACTTGATGTATGGGTCTTATATTATAAAAACATGTTAGAAATTACCACACATCTGTTATTTATAAGAAGAATTTTAAGGTGGAATAGAATTATAATGTATTCTGTACACGGTCATCTAGTCTTGTTATATTATTACAGACAGAAAGAAAGTCATTTATGTTTATGCTAATGTTATACCGGTCATGTACAAATATGATAGTTTTTTCTTGCCGTGGCGTGGTGGAGCCATACAACAGCTCAATTAGACTGACACCATGCCTGTGTGTCTACATTACAAGCCTAGTGAAGTTGCAATGACTGACGCGGAGTCTCAAACATATAAAACACGCCTTTACGTCCATAGTATAGTGACTAAGGCGAGTCCCAGCGCGACAGATCTGAGCGAGATAGCACGCGTAATTTTCAAGCGCACCTAACCGCTCATTATGGTCGCACTACGCGCCTAGTTAAAAAGCGATCTAACACGAGGTTGGCCTGAATAACAAACCAGCCCCCTAGCCAAGTTGATATTCTACGAACGTAAACCTTATTTGAAAATTAACAAATTTATGGAAATGACATCTCTCAACGCTTAGTCATGTGGTTAAAATAAAATATTAACCAATAATAAAAAAAATATAGGTGTTAGCGATTGTAGAAAGAGAATCGATACGAAGCACCAACATCTTGGCTAAAAGGGCAGTTGTTGCAGTGTTTCGATTTTTTTTTTGTAAAATGGCAAAAAATACTGAACTTCCACCATCCCTAGAGTTCAACACCTCTCGAAAATATGAAATTTTCGTCCATGGTTTGAGAATACCTGACAAACCGCTACAACGGTTCGCACGTCACCGAGTCAATCACACGACCCACTCATCACACCCACCACAGGCCCCAATCACCACGTATTCACTTTAGGCACACAGTTTGCGATATCAAGCCATTTTTTCGATAGGTTTCATCAAGTGAGTGAAGCTACCCGAAGCCCACACCCACTCTAATTCTGGAGGCGGACGCAAAGAGTTGACTTGTCCAGCTGTCCCAGCCAACAAACAGGTGTGTCTCATCGAATCTCTTTCTACAATCGCCAACGCCTTTATTTACTTTTATTATTTCGTTATGACCACGTGACTTACCATTGAGATGATATCATTCCCATATATTTGATAAGGTTTCTAGTTTCTACAATGTCATCTTAGCTAAGGCTGCTGAATTGTAAGTGTCTATTGGAGGCGATATTCACCATCAGAAGAACCGTCTGCTCCTACAGCTAATTGGTATTAAATTTCTGAATAACACGTTTAAATTCTACATCAAGTATTTATGACTTGTTTTTCTTTACCTAGTTGTTTCTATCTTTTAAATTTAAATTGTTATATATAATTAGTAACAGTCTCTTCAAAATAATGATACTCGATAGCGCCGTTTCATTGTTTTGTAATTAACATTTAGGATATCTATACAGCTCTTAAATATTCAAACTACAGTTAATTTAGCGTTCAAGACTTTTGGTGACTAATATTTCTGTTGATTACTTAGGTAGGATTACCTAGAGCGCTACTATAATAATAACGAAAGAAGAACGAGACCTGTCCAACACAGCTATAGACTTGTTATTGCTAAGTAAGTAATGAAATTAACCCGTAGGTCCCACTGTTAGCGAGCGGTTTATTCGCGCAAAAAGTAAGCGAGCTAACAGTTATAAAGACTCTTTTGTCAAATTCACTAACCACAATACCATACCATACTCGTCACGAAGTTTATTGAAACATATTGCTTTTTAGATTTTGCTTTAACGCTGCACTCATACTTTTTAAAATATAACATTAATATATAAATGAGATAATTTACTGTCATTCTTGATAAGATAATGATAAAAAGACACGTTTTGACAGTTCCATAAAACAATTAAAACGTATACTCGTAATTTATATTCTTGAATTACTAAAAGGTAAGTAAAACTAGAAGTATATTGTTGAAATTAAATTCACTGGTAACATTTGTTAATGCTATAGAGCGGTAACAGTCAGGTTAATTGTAACTTAATTGAATAATTTGATTATAGGAATGTAAATGAAATCGCACAATATTAATATTGCAGGTAATTATTTTATTGAGTGATAAAAAAAACATGCTTTAGTTGTCTTTTAAACATTTTAATCCCTGACGGGCATTTTACTTCTTAGAATATGTTTTATTTTAATATACAAAGATGCGATGTAAGGCAAGTGACTAGCCAAAACTCTTGCGATTGCGTTACCCGAAATATTCTTGTTTATAAACAATGATGACATGACGATGATTGCGGTGGACCGTCAACTTGAAGAAGGTGGCTGGCAGGGGATGGATGCGAATTGACCAAGAATGGGATGGTTAGCGCTCCTTGGAGAAGACCTTAGTTCAGCAGTGGACGGCGATAGGTTGATTTAAATTGACGATGATCATGAATGTATAAACTTAAAACAGTCATTCCGAATTTGAACCTTACTCGCTCGATAAATCGCTAGCAGTTAGACAGTAGATTTACCCTCGGCTCTTAGACAGCGTGGGTGCTATGGTACGGCGTCTAATTACTCGCCCCAGCTCTGACAAAGCCTACGGAGTGAAGAATTAATTACTTCACCTAATATCATTATACGTTGTCACAGAGGGCTCCTGTATTCAGCGATGAAAGTATTTCCTGTGTATATAACGTTTTTGGTGATGTTTTTCTTTTAGCTTTTTTATAATTTTATCGAGTAAATTATTTAAAGGAAAACTTGAAACAAAACGTGTGGAAACCCCCACGGGCCGTCACCCCACCGGGGTTTACGGCGGGGCGGTGTGTCGGAATCGGACCGACTAAAACCACACGGTGTGCCACTCTGCGCCTGAGAGAGGAGGGATCCGGAAACAGCTGTTATTACGACATCCTAATCCCTCCTAGCGCCTGCCCGCTTTCGCGGGCGCCATCTGCGGATAAACTCTCCATTTAGGCGACGTCCGGCACACGCACACGTCACCTCCTCGCCGCTGGCCACTATAGCGGATGGAGGGGAAAACCCATCCCGTCCACCCGCGGCCACACTCAAGGCGGCATGAGGCGCTGGTACGCGCGCCTCCGCCGCCCGGTTCGCCGGCGGCGAATTGGGTCCGAGTGGAGGTTGTCCTCCCGGGCCTTCTCCGCCACCTCCTTCCGCGAAATTACGTCTTCGCAGAAGGTTGCGACCGCGGTAAAACAACTGTCGCTACCGACCATGGAGCGTATGACGGCCGGTAGCGAGAGATCTTCTCCAATAACTGCAGTGAGGACCCCACGCTGCGCCGCCCAGGCGGAACAAACCGCCAGCGTGTGCTGAGCCGAGTCCTCACTGCAGTCGCAGTGGTGATAGGCGGGACTCAATTCCCTCCTGGCGACCGAATGCAGATACTTCCCGAAGCAACCATGCCCGGAAAGAATCTGCGTCAGTCGGAAGGAAAGGGTCCCGTGCTGCCGCCCCGCCCATTCGGCGATGACTGGACGACCAACGAGCCATCGTGGCTCGACGAGCGGCCTCTCGCCACTCGCGTATCTCTTCGGGTGGGGGCCGAATGCCGCTGCCCACCCGGAAGTCTGTCGTTCGCCGATAAACTTCGGCGAGCACTTCCGCCTCCAAATCCCACGGGGGAGTACCGGCTAAGGCGCACGCCGCCTCCGTCGATACGGTGCGGTAACCGCGTATGGCTCTAACCGCCAATATCCTCTGAGGGCGCCAGAGGCGAGCCCTATTCTGGGCGGTCAGAGCCGCCGCCCACACCGGTGCACCATACAGCGCCATTGACCGGACAACCCCCGTGTATAGCCGTCTTGTCGCAACGCTAGCTCCACCCAAATTCGGCAAAAGTCGCCCAAGGGCAGAAGCAGCGCCGACCAGCTTTGGAGAAAGCTGTCGGAAGTGCTCGTCGAAGAGCCACCTGCCGTCGAGGATCAGGCCCAGATACTTCATCTGGGCCTGAAAGAAACTGAAAAAAATGTCTCAATTCAATTAGAATACATCACCTTAACTGCGTGGAAGAACGAGTGACATGTCCTTCTAACAGGAAGGGAGAAATTTCCGGCCAGGTGAGGTGATCATGTCTAACGGGCCGCGACCCAATTGTTGACGTTGGGATGTTGTGTATAAGTTAATCACCGCGAGAATATCTATATCGCGATACAGAATTAGTAGTTACTCCGTCGTTCATGACTCTGAAGTTCGATGTGTTGTCGGTCGTTGGCGCTATGGTATGTCGTTTTGTTTACTCTATATGTAGAAGTCGTCACAATTGTATTAAACTAATATATATATACGAGGGGGCGTTTTTAAGTTCGCGGAATGGAGGGTATTAAGTAATAATAAAAACACAAAATTATTTTTCTTTTTTATATATTCCCCTGCAACACGAATACATTTTTCAGATCTTTCAATTAGTTTTTTTATTCCCTCGTAAAAAAAAGTTTTATCTTTGTCTGAAAAATACGCCGAAACCGCCTCCTTAACCTCCTCATCAGTTGAAAATTTCTTACCACGTAATTCTTTTTTCATTTTTGGAAAGAGATAATCATCACTCGGAGCTAAATCTGGACTGTAGGGTGGGTGATTCAAAATATCGAAGCCCACCTTATGCAGGGCAGCCAGTGCGACTCGGCTCTTGTGAACGGGAGCATTGTCATGCAATAGCAGGACACCTTTCGTTAATTTTCCCCGTCTTTTTTCTTTGATGGCTTCTTTTAACTGTTCTAAGATTGAAGCGTAGTATTCCCCCGTTATAGAAATGCCTTTATCTTTATAATCTATCAATAATATTCCTTCTGAGTCCCAAAAAATCGTTGCCATGAGTTTCCCAGCCGACTGTGAAACCTTAAATTTTTTGGGTGGTGCTGTGCCCTTTTTGTGCCACTGCATGGAGTCTTGTTTGGACTCGGGTTCATAATGATGAACCCAAGTTTCATCCCCAGTAACAATTTGATTCAATACGCCATCCTTGTCTTCATTGCAGAGGTCCAAAAACACACGTGAACATTCCACGCGCTGTTGTTTTTGCATTGGCGTGAGCATTCTCGGCACCCACCATGCGCTAACCTTAGTCATGCCAAGATGATCGTGTAAAATTTTAAAAATTGTTGTATCCGATACTCCAACCATTTCTGCGAGTTGTTTCTTTTTTAGTCGAGCATCTTCCAGTACAATTTTTTCTACTTTTGCAATAACTTCTGGCGTAGTCACCTCAACGGAGCGCCCCGGCCTCGGGTCGTCTTCAAGTGATTCCCTGCCTTGTTTAAATAAACTATGCCACTTGTAGACCATTGTTTTTCCTGGGCAAGAATCCCCGTAAACCGATGACATCTCATTGAGTATGGTTTGAACAGACTTTCCTTGCTTAGTAAGGAACTTTATCACCGCACGGAATTCAATTTTCTCCATTTTTTTCACTTCGTTCCCGATTAAAATACTTGGTCAACGATAGTTTAATAACTAATGATCCAATCACAACAAATTTTACTATGCAGACTAATTATGAGTCACTGAATACGGTAGGCATCAAAAGAGCGCGTTTACCCGCCTTTTTCACTGTCATTCCGCGAACTTAAAAACTTACCCTCGTACTAAATGAAGAAAAATGAGAAATGTACGAGTATACTCTACATTTTTGCACTTTACTCCATTAGGGTTGGTATTTTTTCTTCTTAAGATATTTAAATGAGACCAAACGGGAAGTATAACCTTCCAAATTACAAACATCAGTTCACAAATAAAGGAGTTCTTAAGTAAAAAGTAAAAATAAATGCGTAACTTAAAAATTCTTTTGGAATTGACTTTGTACTTGGCAGTTCCTTGTTTTATGTTTATTAGGCTAATACTTTGGTCACAGTACGCAGGAAATTTACGAAAAAATGGGGTACTTTTTACTATTGTACCTTATTATCACTACTATAGACCATTGGACCACACTGCACACCACTGTCTGGGCTGTCTGTTCCAACGTGTGGGTAAGGTTGCGTCGTGTGGGTTATATAGGCTGGGTAAGTTAAGCCAGCTCCTTTCAGAAATGCAGAAGCCTCCTGTTCAGTCTTACGTGGGTGACCGTTTTGTCAGTCTTCAGACATCCTTTTCAAACAGGGCTGTCTGTTGTATTAACTGAATAGCTATCGGTTCCGGGTTGTAGTAGAGTTAGGTGCTTTTCCCTTGTAAATAAGCCATTGCAGCAAGTAGGTGAACCGTATGTTCAATCTAAGTTTTCTACGCAAAGGCACAACATATTTAATCCGTTTACAAATTATAAATATAACATAGTATATTTCAACTCATCACCATTTAAGACTTAAAAGCGTGATGTTTTGTGTCACTTAAAATATAGGAAGTATAAATCCTTCTAAGAATAACTGTACATACGAGTACACTTGAAAGTTACTAGTCTGTTCTACATACAAACAGTCCCAACACTACGTGATTGCCAAGTTAATAAGCACAATATTGCACCGCACATTTCTTCGTGAGTTTATTGAGTTAGTTGTGTCATTAGTACCTCTTTGTAATGTCTTAGCGCCTGGTACTCCCACACAATTTCGTCTCAGTGGTAAGATTACTTTTGACCTTTTTAGGCTCATATGAGTGGCCCTGTTAAGGGTGGTATTAGACGATAATTATACACAGTTCTCGAATTTGACTATTTTAAATATTGCTTAAAATAAACAGTAAAGAAAAAAAAGTCGCTTTATTATACGTATATATATCGAACGTTTGTAACATGAGAGATTTTTGGAAATCGCACACGATTAAGCTATTTCCTTGTAGATAAGAGGCCGTACAAACTTAAGTAAATTTAAAGAGCGTGGCGTTCAAAGTCATAAGGGAAAGAAAGACTTCAAATTTTAATTACATGTTGGGATTTAAAGTGTGCAGACTCTCTCAGTTCGTCTATTATACTTAAGACGTGTCTTGCTCGCTGTCAATATCATGACGAGTTACGATTGTAAAGTGTCACCACTCTGTTCATTCTGTGAGGGTCGAAAGAACCGACAAGGGAGCAAAGTATGCAAGACAACAGCACTACAAAGAGGAGAAAATTTTGAAGCGTCTCGTCTGTCCTGTGTGTTATAGTGGCCTCCTTCCTAAGAAGAGGTCCATGGCCAGCAGTGGACTGTAAAGGTAGTGATGATGATGCCGGTAAAATATTGCAAGACTGATCTGGTGCAAATGTTCATCTTAGTGTATTTTTTTAGTTTGTAGTTGAACGCACTTCGTTGCATAAACGTAATTAAAGTTTATAAAAAGAAATTTCCAAATAGCTATTATATAGGGTGGGCCAAGAATTCGTTAACGTTCGGGAGTTCTTGGAACCAATGCTGCTGAAATTTGCTGGCTACATATGATTGTGTAACATATGGTTTCAACAAGCTGAAGTCTTTGTTGTCTTTTCACACATCCAATGAGTCCCTGCCGGTGGTCAAAGACATGTTTCCGGAAAAAACTGATTTCCAGACGAGGCGACATTCCATGACCACCCAGAAGTCCAGATTTATCCCCAGCAGACTTCTTTTTATGGAGTTATTTCAAGAATCTTGTCTACATCAATAAACCAAATACACTGTTAACTAAAGAAAAAAATCAGTGAAGAAATATGGACTTTGCCGACAAATATTCGAAAATTTCCGTGCTCGCTGAGAAGAATGCAAACGTCGAAACGGTGGTCATTTAGATCATGTAATTTTTAATAAATAAATTCAAACTAATTAGCTTTCTTCTAAATAAACATTTTTTATATGTCAAATAGTTTTAAGATATATTTTTCAACATATCAAATAGTTTTATAATACGATTTTTTCAAATGTTAACTGATTTGTGGCCAACCCTATGTTACAATTTAGTTAGTTATAGCTCCAAGTAATAAAACAATAAAATATTTGATATCCGACCTCACAGTTGCATAATTGACGCCACGTGACGTTAACGTTCCGTTTCACGCATTCAATTATCACCGCCCGTATTGTATATAAATGTTATTTTTATTCGCTTCGAAATGATAGCTTGTGTTCGCTATGCGTTTTAATATTATCAGGCGATAACTGTGGGGATAAAATAAATACAGGTAAATGAATTTTTGGACACAAATAAAGGAAAATTTTGTATTTGAGGACGTAGATATAATGTAGTTAAGCACATCCGGGCCGAGAAAACTTATTTTTCGTCGTAAATGTTATTGTCAATATTATAGATGGTATATAATGTAATCAATTGATACATTTTGGAAAACGTACTCAGTTCGATTCTAATTGTTTTAACAAATATTTCGTAAATGTTTTCTTCGCAGACAAGAAATATAAAATATCTAAGAAATCGTAGGCGTACCTATAATATTGATAGGTATTATTATTAAACGACCTCTAACAAAAGAGGTTCGTAATTTGATGGCATTATCTTTCATATTTGGTAAATGAAATAAGCATGTAGTTATTTTCCTTATTAAGCTCGATGTATTTAAGACTTCTAATTTAAACCTAAAGAATATTATCACTTTCATCAACAGCATGTAACAGTCCACTGCTGGACATAGGCCTCTCCTTAGCAAGGAGGTTTTGGCCTAGTATACAACGCTGTCCAGATGGGTTGGAATTCAGTTTGTTCCAAGTTTTTCTTCTCTTTGCTGTGACATTTTCCTGAAGAGTTTGTTCACTTAGTCGTCTCTTACGACACCCACGGGATGAATAGGGGCGGTGACACTATGTATTCTTAGTACGTCATTGCATGGATGGTTGATACATAGATGTATAATCCCTTAGATGGCAGCAAATTTAAGGATTTAGATTTCATTTCATTCCAATGTCTTTTTTTAATAAATAACTGATCACTTATACTTTGTTCTTACTTTTAAGTTCTAAAACAATACGATTGTGGAGCTACATGTCTGAAAAGATTAGTCGCCCAGCTAAATAAGAAGTTATGTAAAATATTCATTTATTAAAATCTTGTCCTGGGCATTCTCTACCAGCCAACATTTGGGTGGTGTAGAAATCTTGTGAGGTAGATGCATCGATGTTACAGTATACTTAGTCAGCGTTATTTTTCTTCAATAAATATAAACTTACATAAACAGTTACTGTGTGTAACATAAACAAAATTTAGATATATATATACTTACAAATATATATACTTTACATTCGTACGCTATAAATGTTGAATTTTAAGAAGTTTTTTTTAATGTTTTGGGACATTTAACACACAACGCCATCTAGCTTCAAACTAAGCAGAGCTTGTACTATGATAACTAGACTGACTGATAGAATACTTAGAATACTTTTTTGTAAAACATCCAAACTCTGAAACAAATTTTTGCAGATCATACAAACATTTGGTCCGACCCGAGAATCCAACCCGAAACCTTAAGCACAGTAGTTGAATTCGTTACCGCTGAGCCACCGAGGCAGTCAACATTGTAACATTCACATGATTTTGTTGTATTATTCGCTATTAAATTATTTAAAAAGTTCGCGATACGTTAACGAGGTTATGATCGTGAATAAGTCCTGCGACAAAAATATGTGTTTAAAAATCGTGAAAGGTTAAAAATAGAAGATGTAACATTGATTTAAGTTATTCTGTCATCTCTCCTTACGAGATGTGTTTCATACGAACTGTATTCAAAAACAAGTAGTAAGACTTTAAATGAGTTGTTGGTAATTGAACTAAGTATTCCAACTTTACTTCGATTAATTCCGAGAACATGTCTAAGAAGGCTTAACTTAATTGCCAGAACGAGACACACTTTTAGTTTAGTTCCGAGGTTCATATCTAATTTATAAAGACGGTAACTTTTTATTTGAGTATATCTACTGAATCGATATATTTATAGTTGGCAAATACGAGCAATTGTAAAAAAATCACATGAATCGAATTATGCGAAACAAATACTTTGGAATAGGGTTCTGTCCATTAAGTTGATTAGAGTTAATACATATTATTTTCCTTGCAGAAACGAGTACTTAAGTAGATAAAATAATCCTAAAACATCAAGAGACACAGACCCTATTAAGTTCTGAAAATTCTGAGTAATTTCCAAAAGCACAACCTACGTTAGCGTCAGATCGTAAAACGTAAATTGTAATTTAATATGAGAATAGTTACAGTTATAGCAGTTGTAGTTATAATTACAATATGTGAATCCAAGAAATCGTCGAAAAAATTTGCTCAAAGATTAATAGGAAATGGAGACAAAAACTTGTGTATTGCCAACCAACAAGCAACCGCCGTCTTTCGTATTGCGTTCGCCACATTTACAGTAAAATTGTTAAAGAGGGTCTCCTTTCAAGGAAGCCATTACATGACGCTAGCCCCACTTTCTGTGTGGATCACACTCGCTGCTATCGCAGAAGGAGCTGATAAAAATACACAAAAGGAACTCTTTACACTCCTGAATCTTCCTGAAAATGTGTGTTCGAGGGCCAAGTTGTATAAGATTGCAGTAACACGCATTTCTTCTTCCCAATACGTCAGTATCTTAAACAAACGTGTATTACTTATTAATCAAGATGCTCATATTAATGGAAATTGGCTTAAACTGGTGAGACAATACTCTCTCCTACAAATGTTTCCAGCACCTATCGAACGCAATCCAGTTGCAACGATAGAAATTATAAAATCTTTCATATTGTCTAATCATGAGATCAATTTTAATGGTAACTCAATTATATTAAATTCTATGAATTACGATGGGCTTTGGACTACAGCTTTTAATGATAACGTGGTCAAACACTCACCATTTTACAATCAAGCTGGCATTCAAATTGGTTCTGTAGACCTTATGAAGTTGAAGAGCATAGTTCGGATTGGATACGTCGCAAGCATAAATGCCAAGGTTCTAGAACTTCCAATCGGTCTCAACAGAGAATATAGAATGATCTTTGCTTTGGCTGTCAATAGTTCTGCAAATATTGACTCCATGGTGTCCAGTTTCCATAACTATACCATATTTGAGGCTAAAGAATCAATGCAAGACACCAAAATACCCATTGACGTGAAGATACCTCGATTCTTGGTGAAATCTGATATTGACATGAAACAAGTTTTGGAGGATATAGGGATTGTGAATTTATGGCAAGATCCAACCGCTACTGGGTAGGTATAACGTCTTTTATTTACCTTGTACTAATTTCTAGATTCTTGTCGAATTGTTTTTTTACAATTACAGTGTTACAAGTTCAAAATAAACGATGATCAACGAACGGTTCGGACTTTAACCATTAAGAGTTGGTAAATTTTTGGTTTTACTAAAAAATCAACACTAATACATATATATATATTATACCATACAATGAAAAACGACAAAACCGAAGGTATAAACGCTTATTTCACATATTTAACAAAGATTTTTCCTAACAGGTTCATATCTGACCCGCCAGCTTTACCGACGAGTTATATCCAACATACCACTTTAACTATCAAAAATGAAGGAAGTAGTCCACCACCACAATTAGAACACATACCACCTTTGCCTTCTAACACTGAAGAGCGATATTGGAGTGAGTTCGTGTTAGACAGACCCTTCTTGGCTGTGTTAGTTGACGCTGAAACTTACACGAGTCTGATAATCGCAACGTATTCGAAACCAACGTACCCTTTATAATACATGTAAGTGTAAGGAGAACAGTTTGTCTTTTTATCTTGTATTACGTAAAATCATGTATTACCTTCGGTATTTCTGAATCGATATGACCTCATCTTCAAGCTTGAACTTTCTTCGAAGTTTTCCAACCAGTCCAATCTGGTCTTTACCATTATGGCATAAAAAAGATAATTCGCAGATTAAACGATAACTATAAATCTGTGAAACTTACCATGTCTAGCATATCGCTGTGTAATGACAAATTAAGAATACGGAGAATCACCACATCTATACATCCTATGGGTGTCGTAAGAGGCGACTAAGGAGACTAACTGCCCAGTTGGGCAAGACGACATCACTGTAAAGAGAAGGAAAACTTGAGAGAAACTCTATATAAACCCGTTTGGCTAACGTGGTATAGTAGGCCAAAATCTTTCTAAGGAGATGACCAGCAATGGACTATTAAAGGTTGTTGTTGATGATGATGTGGATGATTGTGTCTAGTATTATATCTAACAAAAACAAAAAAAAAAAAAAGAAAAAAAAAGAAAACATTTTTAAATATGCATTTTGTTTTATTGCTTCCGTAAATTTTCTTTTAAAAGTAGTGCAAAACGTAATGAATGTAACAAATGAGAATGGCATTGTGTTAAAATGAAACTTGAATATACTGACAATGTGTATATAATAAAAGTACTGCTACCGAAGGATGTTAGAAATTCTATAATCCAACTTTTCAAGCCTAAATTCTGGAAATCAAACCTTACTGGCTTACACTTACAGAAGAAGAAAGAAAGAAAGAGAAGAAAGAAGCTAGTATAAACATATTACTTCATGTGACTATCAACGCCATTTTTTATATTGTACTGCATAAAAGTGCAGCATTACTATTTATATAAAGAAGCGCTTGCTTGTTACGATTGGCTGTTGACGTATGATTGGGTATATATTTTAAACAACATCCAATTTAACTTGCGTGTTTTTTGCGTCTATTTGTTAATTAGCAAGTTTTTAGTATCGAGAACAAAGAGTATAGGCACTAAATTTCAAGGTTCTTGTTATTGAACTACATAAAATATCTTTAAGGAACAATTGTAATTAATATATTAAAAAGTAGAATAAAGCCTAGAAACAAGTGTGAACTCTAAAGGGTTAGCAGCTTTTGAGTGAAAAAAAAAGTAGCTAAAGAAATTTGGTTCTGCAATATACACTTCTGCCCACTCCTTCATTTGTATACTTTTAAATATCGCAAAACAACTCATAACTCATTATTTCACCTGCACTGAAATCTCCACCAATCTCAATGCCGAACGTGTTTAGTTTAAAACTCTTTTTTTTTTTTTTTTGAAGTGAAAACTTCTTTAGGCGCGTTGAGCGTTTTGGTAGAAGGTAAAATCCTCGGTACGCGTCACCGACATGCTAATGATAATAGTATATCTATAGCTATGGAGAATATGATATAATATATTATATATGAAATTTATTATTATTATATATTATATATGATATTATATATTATATATAGCTATATATGAAACATAAAAAATTTCATATAATTTTTGCATATAGTTTTAATTACTCTCAACTTAATAGTTCCGTTTTCACTTCTATCGGCAGTCCCACGACTGCTACTGTTTTTTTTTTACCTAACTTTACGTTGACAACTGACACTTGTTTTTGTTTTATAGTGAGAATTATTAGCCAATAAAAATAATTTTATCACGAATAAGTTCCGCTATACAACAATAACTACATTGTATCTAATCGGAATTATTGCACCCAATCGGAATATTGTATTCGGTAGCAGTTTCTAATACAGATAAATAAATACTTAATTGTTTTGCATTGATTTGTGTTTTTCTGAGAACAACATTTATATAGGTATTGAAATAAATATGTGTATATTTGTTGACTATGACTAGCCTTGTTATAGCTGATTATAAATATGAAGTAGAATGAAAATCAATTGTTATGAATTTGACTTTTTGGGTGACATTTTTTGCTTTGAAAAAGAACCTAACAGAAAAAACTCTTTGCATCTCCACAATTATCATTGTCGTCACAATACACAGTATTTGCTGTTACTACGAGACCGTTACGTGAAAAAAAAAACATTAAAAATATATTTATTTTATATATTTATTGAGTACGTAATTGAAACTTGTAATATTTTTTAATAGTTGCTTTCCGAGGGCCTTGCAAAAGCACCCGCAAATATGCACGACTGAGTTTTTGTCTCTAACAAAGCGTACATAAATGGTCTGTTTGCCACGAAATTATGCCCAACGACAGATACGACATCAGCAGCAGCATTCGCAGCGATATTCACCAGTCCTGGCAAGAGCCCACCCCTGGAAGAAGTGGCCGGTTCCACGCCGTTACTGTCGATCTTTATGGAGGTATGTTGGATGAAATTCCCGGGCAATGCTGAAGGTTTAGAGACGTAGCTGTAATGATGGGAGATACGTGTATTAGTATACCGACAATTGTACAACGGAATACATGTTAAGTGTTAAAATTAAAATTGGGATACAATTAAGTTCAGGACACACTTTACTTGTTAGCAAAATAGGTACCTAATGGCTGTAATATAATCTGCCAATAGACAGAACTTTACCTATAGACAAAAATGGTAACCGTGCTTCACATCAAATCATTCATGTTACTCTCTCATCGTCATTTGCAAATAGACCCGTGAGTAAACAATTTCAGTTTATGTTGTATGTCAAGTTGAAATATTTCATATTACTATAGGTATATAAGCGGCTATAGTATTTATATCTTAGATATTTTCTAATTAAATTTCTACAGCTTCTCTCGTATAAGTTACAATTTTACATTAGATATTCATTTACTATAAGGAATTATGTCATAGAAACAATATCTAGACCCAGACGCAGCTTAAATTAGAAGAGGGTCTTAGAATCGAGTTATAAGTTAGGAGGAAACCAGTGCCGATGACCCTTGGAGCTCAAAAACATCAATTCAAGTGTATGCTTATGTTAAAATGGTTAAGAAATTTTTCGTTAATGAAATTATAAGAATATATGAATTGTGTGATTTCTTTAGTAGTATAGTATAGTTTTTATTTAATGCGACGTCTATTGGATAATGTGAATCGATAACTAGACATGACAGTTTAAACTATTAAAATAGAAACGTAAAAAGTTATATAAACACGCTACTGTTCAATAATATGAATAGAAATTTTGATGTTAATATGGACTTATACGAGAGTGCGATGTACAACGGAATGAATATCTATAAATTCAGTTGAAAGAACGATGTAAATTGACTTGAAGCTTCACCAATAATAATATTCAAATTAAAAAATATGCTTACCCGGTCGCTGCAGGGTCACTCCAGAACCTATCGATTCCTATATCCTCAAGCGCAATCCTTACGTCGAATTCCGAACTCATCGAAAACTTCGGTACCTCGATCTCCACTGGGACTAAACTCATTTGCAATAGACTAAACACCTTGAATATTGAACCCAAGAAAAGCTCAAATGCGTTCTCTAAAATATTTCTTCCAGTTCCGACAACAATGAGCATCGTATACCGACCCTTGATTCCAACAGGCAATTCCAGGACCTTGGCATTCATGAAAGGAATGTGGGCTAAGCGAACGTGTTTTTTCGCTTTCATCATGTCAACTTTACCAATTTCTACTCCCAAATCGTTGTAAAACGGTGCCTTATATGTCTTAGCATCATCAAAGGCAGTTGACCATAATCCCTCATAATCTAATCTATCGACTAGGATTGAGTTTCCTTTAAAATTGATATCGAAACGCGTCTCTAGGAACTTCTTGAGACGTTCGGATGTTGCTTCTGGCCGATATTTTAGAGGCGCTGTAACCACAGCAAGAAGTCCATAGTTATCAACGTACTTGGACCAGGTGGGGTTAAGCTCTAGAAATTCGTCGATAACAAGACACCGCCGCCTTTCGAAGCTGACATCTGTTCCTGACTCTTCAACATGCAAGGCGATTTCATAAAATTTATTCCGAATGCATTGCTCTTGCGGTAGAGACAATGAGGTAAGGATTTGACCCCGTTCGATAGGGTCAGCTCCTTCAGCTAAAGCAGAGAGAGACAACCAAATAGTGATAGGTGAAAATACAAAATGGTTATCACTTCGAGCTGCAACCTTCGAATACAAGGTTTTGAAGAAGTGGCTTTGTGCTTCCCGGTAGTCTTCGATCACGTTACGTGAACACGGGTCACCGCGGTCTGATCCAAGAATGTTACCGATGGCGTTGGCCGCTCCTCCCACAAAGCTTCCAATTAATCCGTGACCCTGGATGCCATGCGCAACGCAGAGCGTAATTATTACGACCAGAAACTTCATGTTGACTATCAGCCTACTACTGGACAGAAAGATCTATTGTTTATATTATATATAGGGTCTAAATCAAAACGAGTTCGATTGAAACAGCCTTATTAATTAAGATACGTAGGTACCGTAATGGGTGCGATAGTTTTTTTTTTTTAAATTAGATACTGTTCTATAATATCTTAATTGTTTTATAATTAACTTTGTTCAATCATAAAATACTTAAGTTTCTATTTATGCGTTTTATATTAAAACAGGTTGTGGAGAGCCATGGGCTGACATGATGATGGTATTAACACTAGATTTACCAGACCAGTCATTTTGACTGGTCGTGCAATTTCAATTCAAAATTCCTACCATATTACACATTTTTTTACAGAAATGATGTTATGACTTTTGTAGCTATAATTAGAGAGTACGTTTAATAAACTTAATATTATTTTATATACATTAGTAACAAATATAATTTTTGTTGTTGACATTTATACCAGTACCAGTCAAAATGACAGGTTGTGTTTGTATGAAAAAATGTATGATTTTGGGACTCATGAGACTGATGCAGTACATATAGCACTGAAGCGTATTTCGTTATCGTCCTTTGTTTTCTTTCATTGAGTTGGTGAGCATTTGTTTTCTAAATGCACTAGACATGTTCAGTCTTGTTTCTAGCTTTATCCAACGCGCAACATTTTTTTTATAAACAAGATTTTTATAGTGATTGCGAGCCCCTAAAAATATCAAAAAAAGCAAAACTTCCTACATATTTAGAAAATGCAACCAACATACCTCTGGAATGTTCAGATGTAGAAAGTGAATTATATGATAGTGATGGTGATAATAGTAGTGCTATTGTTATCGAAAGTGGTGTTGAGGAAATTCCTGATGAAGACAATATAGATCAGTCAAGTGACAATGATAGCGAAGAGATTCTAAACAAACGCACAAGACGATGTATGCGATTCCCTTTCAGTTCTGAAGATGAATGTGGAAGTAACATACCAAATCAGCAAACTGAAATTGCTTCAGACGGAACTATTTGGACGAGAATTGAAGAAGGAGGTATTGCTGGTAGATCACCATATCATAGTGCTTTCAAAGATGTACACGGGCCAACAGCACATGCTAAAAGAAACATTATGAATGGGAATCTAAGTAGTGCGTTCCTATTACTGATTGACAACCATATCTTGGAACATATTCGAATTTGTACTGAGTTAGAAGCCTCTCGAGTTTTGGGGGGTTTGGGGAAAACTGGACAATTACGCAAGAAAAATTGAAGGCATTTCTAGCAATATTATATGTACGTGGAGCTTACGAAGCAAATAATTTGAGGCTTCGATATTTGTGGAATAACAAGTGGGGACCATCATTTTTCTCATTTAATTTTTTTTTTTTTTTAGATTTAGCCGCAATAAATAGCTGTGTATTGTACAAAAACACAACAGGAGAAAATATTTCACGAAAAGACTTTCTGCTTCAATTAGCAGAAGAACTTGCTTCAGAATATCAGACTTCCAAGGCAAAAAGCACACGAAACCCATATACCAACCACAAATGCCACAGTTCCTGTACGAAAATGGTGTCAAATAGGATATTGCAATAACAATAAAACTACAAACATTTGCACTAAATGCAAAAAAATCTATGTGGAAATTGTACACGCAGCAAAATCTACACATGTAGAAATTGTGAGCAACAAACTGTAAATAATTGAGTGTTTTGTTATTTGGAAATGTATATAAATCCATTTATCTATTATAATTAATATTGTTCAACTTTATTTTTGTCATTTTTAAGAGTAAATATAGACTAGAAACCACAAGAAGCCTGTATTTTATGCACCAGTCATTTTGACTGGTTTGGTAGAAATAGGTATATTCAAATCGCTGGTATATCTAGTGTTAAATATAAGGTAAATGAATATAAATAGATAATCTAATGTATGTTATGTAACTTTTATCTTTAATTACTGGGTATTGGGATTTCTCATAAACAATAAAAGATGGTCTGTTTGAAAACGGATTTATGCCATAATAATTCTTTTACAATTATCTAACACTTAATTTGACAAACGGAATTCATAATCTTGTCTCTGTCGCCTTCTGATGGGACTAAGACTAAACAGTTTCTTAGTTAATTATAGGATATTACAGTACATTACTCTTCCTGTCCAAATAACTAAACGTATCAAGAGCAATTTCTCATTGTCTTTTGTTTAGTTTCGAATTCATAACCGCTCGATAGGAAGTTGGATACCCTCAATAGATGGGTATGACGATTCAATAGAAACGTAATCCAATAACATTAATAATTAACATATTAAGTACTAACTTATAACTTATAAAATACTTTATATCACATTAAACATGGTTAGTAAATTAAACTAGTACCCTTTTACTAAATGTCAAAACGGTTCGGTATATTTGTCTGTGAAGTAATGAGGAATGACGTCATATCTCAGTGCTTGAAATCATGCCAAAAATCCCTTGAACTACGTAACAAATAGATGCATCGTTTTTGTTTTTTTTTATATATATATTAAGAGCCTGTCAAAGTGACTCTACTCTGCCTGATGGAAAGCATGAATAGAATCCAAGAATTGTGATCACCATACTCATCGCAAATGCAGACAATGCAGTATGGTGACCCACACTATGGCGGCCTTGTGAGATGCTTCTTCACACCCCGCTTGGGGACGTAAAAGGCGTGACAGTCATCGTGACAGTGTAAGGCTTACACAGTTACCACGATAACTGTCACCCCTGCATCAATGGGATCATCATCAAACTGGATTGTAAACCATATGCTAACATATATATGTGAACGAAACACTTAGCCCTTACTTTAAATTTTTTGGGAGAGAAGATCAAAGTGAGAGAAGATAAGGGTGGAGAGAGATTATCAGCTTTAGAAACAACCCTGATACTAAAAATGATCTTCAGACATGAGAAACCGACCTATATTTAGTAGTGGTCCCACTGTATATACTCTTAGTTATAGCGTGATATTATGTTTATAGTCTACAGTTTTCGTCGGTAAATAAGCTACCCAACACTATTTTTTTTTGTCAATTGGACCACTCCAGAGATTAGCACGTTCAATCAAACAAATGAATTCTTCAACTTTGCAATATTAGCGTAGATACAAGTCAAAAGTATGCATAACATAATCACTATTAAAAAGTAAAGAATACTTAAAGTACAAAACTACCAGACTTATAAAGGCAAGAACCGCATATTTCTCGCGACCTCCCCTTTCAAAACAGTATGAATGTCGTAGTATTGACTTACCCCAGTTTCACAACCTAAATTCTTGGGTTTAATGGTAAGAACGAGCTCTGTCGTGTAGTATATATAATAGTTAGAGTACAGTGTAGAATAGGTTTTCCAATAATGTTGAATAAAGATAAAAATAAAACTTGTATAATATTCGTAAACAGAGTGCGGGGACTTCCACATACAGCGCTAACAAAGATATACTACAGCGCCACCTACCGAAGACATATCGAACTACGAAATAACTAATTCTGAATCGCTACATATCAATTCTCGCACCTCTCGCTTCACCTGGTCGGACGATCCTCCTTATGTTGACATGACACCCCCTTTCTTCATATAGAGTAATATTCATACAAATTCCTAGCTATGAACATCTATAACATATGGAAAAAAAGCACTAAGTGTGGCTTACTAGCTAAATACCCAAATTGTTGTGTGTGAGATTATTAAAATTATTAATACTTGTAGGCACTCCCACTAATTAGGCAGTTAGCCTGCTCAACACCCTGATTGGTATCCGGGTGTTGACATATTTCATACCAAATTGAGTACATTTTTTCGCTATTGTTTAAAGGTAGGTTTAAATTTACGTACATATATCCTACTAATATTATAAATGGGAAAGTTTGTATGGATATTTGTTACTCTTTCACGAAAAAACTACTGGACGGATTTGAATAAAACTTTACAGTAATATAGGTTATACATCGGAATAACATATAGGCTACAATTTGCAATGATTTATGTAATTTTGGTCGTAATATAATGATACATGTTAAGACGGAAAAAAAACGGCCTCTGCGAATTATCCTGGCGTACGCAGCCTAAACCATTGAAGTTACACACAGATGACGTACCTTAGGATTGTTTATATGTTAAAAAAAAATATTTGTTTAAAATGATGTTACGAATCTTAATGTGGCAGAGTGAAGCCGCGGGCAAAAGCTATAATTGTATAAATGTGTATAATTGTATTTATTACAATATTTTCATATTGTAATGGCTCGCTAGACGTGTTAGGTAAACTGTAAGTGTAGCGAGCAGTTACTTTCATAAATAAAAACATCTAGCAGTCATGAAACAGTTGTTTTTTAGATATTTAAACTGATAAATTACTAAATGAGTGAGTGTGTGAGTAAGTATATACTTAGTCTGGCCATAAATACTGTTACACTTAATTATAAAAAAATATTACATTTGAATTTCGAATCTGTCATTTTTATACGATTGTTCATTGTGTTTTCTCATTTTGGCGCCAATACATTGTAAAATATTTTGCGATATTAAAATGGTGTGGGGTGATAAAGAGAACCGAATCGCTGTGATAGCATTACACAAAGTAGGTATGGAGCCAAATGCAATTTTTAAAACTCTCCATACACTTGGTATTAGTAAAATGTTTGTGTACCGGGCTATTAATAGGTACAATGAGACCTCCTCTGTTTGTGACAGAAAAAGATCTGGCCGTCCACGTAGTGTTCGTACGAAAAAGGTGGTCAAAGCAGTAAGGGAAAGAATTCGAAGAAATCCTGTCCGAAAGCAAAAGATTTTATCTCGGGAAATGAAGATAGCACCTAGAACCATGTCGCGTATTTTAAAAGATGACTTAGGACTTGCAGCCTATAAGAGACGCACTGGCCATTTCTTAACTGATAATTTAAAGAAGAATAGGGTGGTAAAATCGAAACAACTACTGAAGCGGTACGCAAAGGGAGGTCACAGAAAAATTTTGTTTACGGATGAGAAAATTTTTACAATTGAGCAACATTTTAACAAACAAAATGACCGTATTTATGCTCAAAGCTCTAAGGAAGCTTCCCAATTAGTCGACAGAGTGCAACGTGGACATTATCCGACTTCAGTGATGGTTTGGTGGGGTGTTAGCTATGAAGGAGTGACTGAGCCATATTTTTGTGAAAAAGGTATCAAAACATCGGCACAAGTGTATCAAGATACCATTCTTGAGAAGGTAGTTAAGCCCCTTAACATCACCATGTTCAATAACCAAGTATGGTCCTTCCAGCAAGACTCGGCGCCGGGTCATAAAGCTCGGTCCACGCAGTCTTGGTTGGAATCGAACGTTTCGGACTTCATCAGAGCTGAAGACTGGCCGTCGTCTAGTCCCGATCTTAATCCGCTGGATTATGATTTGTGGTCAGTTTTAGAGAGTACAGCTTGCTCTAAACGCCATGATAATTTGGAGTCCCTAAAACAATCTATACGATTGGCAGTGAAGAATTTTCCCATGGAAAGAGTGCGTGCTTCTATTGATAACTGGCCTCATCGTTTAAAGGACTGTATTGCAGCCAATGGAGACCACTTCGAATAAGCTTTTTATATTTTTAATTGTTTTATATTTATGTATTAAACTGACACACTGTAAAAGTAATAAATGTTATTTGCAGTTAACAATTTTCTTTTTTCTTTATTACAATATTTATGGCAAGACTAGGTATATAGTCACGTGACCATTTATCCCATCCCAACCAGTTTATAGCACTTTCCACTTCAATACACAATATCCGTGCTGTCGTGTTTCGTTGGTGAGTGCGAGATCGGAGGCCCATTGATGCAGGGGTGACAGTTGTCGTGATAACTGTGTGAACCTAACTGCCACGATGACTGTCATGCCTTTAACGTCCCTAAGCGGCACGTGAAAAAGCATCTCACTAGGCTGCCATAGTGTGAGTCACCACACTGCATTGTCTACATTTACGATGAGTATGGTGGCCACAACTCTTGGATTCTATTCATGCTTTCCATCACGCAGAGTAGTCACTTTGGCAGGTTCTTAATATAGAAAAAAAAATTAGTAACAAGTGATTTTACTTCTCTAGTTCAAAAAAATTTTTTAACAAGATTCTTACATAAAAAGTTTATAACAATGAAACTTTACTTCAGAAAAGTTTCTATACGACGTACCGTTTTGACGTTTGATAATGAGAAAACAATTTAGACGTGACAGCCAATTTAGCTTCACTATTGACGCAGAATTGTATTTTGGAAGGTTTACATTCTACAGTAAACTTGTGAGTAAAATACACACATAGATATTTATGCGTAAATGAAACATCATTTAATCACTTTCAAAACCAAAATTCCTAGTTAACCTTTAAAGAAGATAACTCTCGCTCTTGATATTATATTCTGTGACACGGGGACTTTTAAAAACATTCATGAAAAGGACACAAGAAACATCCACACTCGGAACAACAACTTGTGGTTGCGTCCCGGTTTGAACCCACAACTCTCAGCGCAGTAGACAGCGGCAAGGTGACAGCTTAAACCACTACTCTATTTTAGAGTCTCGAACTAAATGGTTCAGCTTTTCCTTCCTGGGTCAATCAGTCAAAACTTGGAACTTACTAACCGCGCACGTGTTTCCCTCCCTCAAAAAACATCTCACTAGGCCGCCATACTGTTGACCACCATACTGCATTGTCTGCATTCGCAATGTGTATGGTGACTCTTGGATTCCTTTCATGCTTTCCATCAGGCAGAGTAGAATCACTAAACATAGAAAACTGATAAATAATTGCCAATACATCATTTTTTGTAAATAAATATAATATAAAAGTAATACTAACGCGAGTAGACATTTTATATATTTAAGACATTATTGGCACTAAAAAGGAATAGAACACGCGACCTTTGTGGCAGTTAAACACCTAATTTAACATTCTGAATGGTAACATGAGTCTAAATTAAATCTTTCAAATAAATAACATTTATAATAACTACTAAATCTTAAATAACCACGTATGCCATTGTCATATATACGTTACAGACTTACGTCGTAACGACGTAATTGTGACGCAATGAGATATTCAATCGAAGATATTCAATATCAGACATAATACAATGAGATATTCAATTTCAATAAAAAAAAAATCGTGACGTAAACATGACAATGGCCGCCGAAAGATTAACATATTGTCTTTGACACATATATATGTCTTTGACACCATGTATTTTACAAACCATGTATTTTTGAACTACCTATAAATTATAAATGAATTATATCATTATAGAGGGTAAAATGTGTACAACACCACATCTGAAACAAATTAATTATTTTTTTTAACACTTTTACAAATTTTAGCGTTTTCATTACACCAGTATGTAATTATATTAGCTTCGTCCTCCGAGACTTTATCTTAAACTAGGTTAGATTAGCTTGAAGTCTACTAATATGGTTGAACTACGTTTTGTCACGTACTGCCATCAGACTTCTACAATACAAGTACTAGGCGATATCCAAGTACTGTACAAAGGCCGTTGTCGTACTATTAAGTCTCTAACTACCCGTAACACTTCCCAAAGATGTTCGTATGAAAACTGGAACCGAAGGCTAAAAGTGGTCTTTGTATACTCTATATCTCCATAATTAATAAAATTAATTTATAAAATTGTCAAAGATGTTAAAAGACGAAGACGAATCTTTGGTAAATTTCTCACTAAATATTTACAAATAAAATATTTTCATTTTAAGTCAGCTGTTTGCATGCGTGTATGCTTGCGTATTTGCGTGTACGCGCGCGTATACGTGTATTCGTCTTTGTACAACTAAGTAATGAATGATAAGATTTTACTTTCAAAATTCAATATCAATAAACATTCGATAACATATTTACTTAGTTTACAATCTTTAAAATCTCTAGATTTATCATTACAAATAATTAATGATAATAGTCTACAGAACTGACACGAGTCATACATTTTAAAGTCATATTTATGACAAAAGAAATAAGGTTCGATTTCGGTTGTATTACACTTCGAGAGTACTTGTTGCAGGGCTGCCAGTGACTGGGAAGTCTAAAGACATTATTAGCAGCCAAATTACAATATACCTTTTAAGAGAAGCTAATACCTCTAACATGCAGAGGGAAATGAGTATTAAAATATAACTCACCGTGGCCCGGTACCGTTACTTTAATACGCTCGTCCCAAGTGATGTTCTTGATATAAGAGCCTGAAAATACATCCTGAAACAAATATGGTTGTTTGAGAAAATTTTATAACTTTTTAAAGATTTTACCCAATTTTTTTTTCTATATTAAGAGCCTGACGACTCTACCTGATGGAGAGCATGAATAGAATCCAAGAGTTGTGGTCACCATACTCATTACAAATGCGTGTATGTAGTATGGTGACTTACACTATGGCGGCCTTGTAAGATGCTTTTTCACACTCCGCTTGGGGACGTAAAAGGCATAACAGTCATCGTGACAGTGTAAGGCTTGGACAGTTACCACAATAACTGTCACCCCTGCATCGATGGGCCTCCGGTCTCACACTCACCAACGAAACACGACAACACGGATGCTGGCGCTTTAGGTTGGTCTTCTGTGGGAGGGTAGTACTGCCCCGGTCGAGCCGACCGTAGTCTCTTGTCATGTAATTTTGGTTTTACATGCTTATATAGATATTTAAGTATAGTATAGTGTGTAGTAAAGGTGGCGGGAAGCCGTTGTTGGTGGGTGGTATGGCACTGGTTGTAGTGGAGAACCTTGTTGGAGGCCTATGTACAGTGGCTGTGCCCGTATCCCGTGTATGTCAGGCGCAGAGTGGTACACCGTGTGGTTTTAGTCTGTTCGATTCCGACACACCACCCCGCCGTAAACGTCAGTCGGGTAACGGACCGAGAGGGATTTCCACAAGTAAAAAAAAGACCTATGTCCAGCAGTGGACGTCTTTTGGGTGAGATAGGCCGCCATAGTGTGGGTCAACATACTGCATAGTCAGCATTTTCAATGAGTATGGTGACTACAACTTTTGGATTCTATTTATGCTTTCCATCAGGCAATTTGGTAGTCACTTTAGTAGACTCTTAAAATAATAAAAAAATAAGATGATGATGGTGATAGTGCACAAAGTAAGCCCACGAGGTTTCATTTGATTTTGAACATTTGTATAGCTATTCTACTCTGACTACAAGAAGTTATTTTTAAATGAGATTCATGTACCTAAGTGATGTGTGACAGCATTATCTATAAGGAAAATGTCTTACTGGTCGAAAAAAGTATCAAGAACATACAATCCTATTCAGTTGTTTTATTTGATATCAGTTCTGAGATTTCGTGACTTACACGGATGGTATAGTAGTATAATCGACCACCTTGCCGTTTTCTACTACGTTGAGTGTTGTGGGTTCGACCACACATAGGACAATATTTTGTGTGTTCTATAAATTGTTGCTTCGATTCTAAGTGCACTTTGTGTCCGTTTTATGTATGTCTCTAAAGCCCTCGTGAAAAAAAATTAATTGTTAAATCTTAAAAACTTACATAAACAGTGTAAGAGTCTGAAGAATTGAGTCCATATTCCTTCGGAGTGCTTAATATTTCTTGGTCAAATATTGCCATGTTGACGTAGGCGAATGAGAAGCTCGGGAACCTGTTCCCTTTCCTCGGTTCGTGGGGCTTCACCCATAGTGTGACGCCGTTACTTAGCTGTAACATGTATCATTACACTTTACATCACAACAGCTACCTATAATAAGTCCACTGCTGGACATTGGCTTCTTACAAAATAGGTACTACTATACTACTGACTTGTCCGATTGTGGTGACGGATTAAGAATACATAGTGTTACCACCCCTATTCATCCCATGGGTGTCGTAAGAGGCAACTAAGGAACAAACTATTCAGGAAAATATCATTACAAAGAGAAGGAAAATTTGAAACAAACCCTATTCCAACCCGTCTGGCCAGCGTGGTATAGTAGACCAAAACCTCCTTGCTAAGGAGAGGCCTATGTCCAGCAGTGGACTGTAAAAGGCTGTTGATGATGATGATACTACTGACCAAACAAGTTGGTAAAGGGTTTATTTCAAGTTTTCTTCCCTTTTTATTTTTTTTTTAATATTTCGGACATTTGACACACAACGTCATCTAGTGTCAAACTAAGCAGAGCATGTGCTATGATTACTAGACTGACTAATAGAATACTTATATACTTTTCTTTTGTAAATACGTATTATACATAGAAAACACCCAAACTTCAAAACAAATATTTGCAGATCATACAAACATTTGGTCCGTCCCGAGATTCGAACTCGATACCTCAAACACAGCAGTCGCATTCACTACCGCTGCGCCACCGAGGCAGTTGTCTTTGCAGTGACGTTGTCCTTGCTCCCTTAGTCGTCTTTTACGATAACTTATGAAAACTTGGTTCTCTCACGTAAAAAGTAGAACATAATTTAATTCTGACCAACGTGGTATAAGTATAACAGGCCTAAACTAGGGATGGCGATTCTTTCTAAAAAAGATAGATTTTCAAATCGATTTGAATCGAAGTCTAATAAATCGATACACAAAAAAATCGAGTTTAAGAGAATCGATTTTGCAAAAATCGATCTTTTTCCGATTGGTTATTGAGTATGTTTTCAATACAAATACAAACCCATTTATCGTATTGAAACAGAAATGTATCGTAACGAAACAGAAAAAATCGGATCTCGATTTCAGAAGGTGAAATATCGATTCAATGGATCGATTCAGTACAGTTTCGATTTAAAAACCGATTTTTTTGGTCTCCAAAATCGATTCTTCGATTAATCGATCTCAGATCGCCATGCCTAGCCTAAACCCATATAAGTCAGCAGTGGACTGTTAAGAGCTGTGGATGATAAACACTTACAGGGTGTGGTTCTGCCATAATACCGAGGGTATCTTGAGCAATCGCAATCAAGTCTAAATTTTGCAGTATTTTTTTCTCATAAGCAGTTATTTTAGCCATGTCACAGCTGAGTAACAATGGCGCTGATAACATGGCGTATACGGCCAAGTGTACGCGACTCTGACTGTCTGTGAGGGCGCCTGTGCCTAAAATTAGCTGAAAATAAAAAATAAATAAAAACAAAAGTCGAGAGGTGTCAAAACGGAACGAAGTTCCTTTCGATTAATTAAGTAAAGGAATTGTAATATTTTTTTTTATTTCTTTTAAGTTATAAAATAATAAGCAGAAACACTGTCAGGATTCATTATTGTTATTATTTTCTATTGTTTTATTATTTATTATGTACAAAAAACCTGTATAAACTTAACAAAACAAAAATAATCGTTGTGACACTATACTCTTCAAAGCAAAATAGAAAGACGAAACGAAAATAATTGGCTTGCTTTCTATGAAAGAGAGACAGACAGACAGAGAAACATGCGCACGCCGCACGGCTTACTACACTATAGCAACAAGTGTCGTGACAACTTTTCGTCTGATTTTTTTCCGTCTAGCCTCCTTCGCAACGCGTGATAAGGAACTTCGTTCCAATAGATATTTGTACACCTGACACACACCTCCATCTAGCCTCAAACTAAGCAGAGTTTGTACTATGAAATCTACATTGACTGATAGAATACTTATATACCTTGTTTTTTGTAATTAAATAGATATTATAAATAGAAAGTACCCAAACTCTGAAGCAAATATTTGTTAATCAATCGGACCCGATATCTCAGCAACACAGCGGTCACACCCTACCACCGCCACCGTGAAAGTCAAAAAAAAAAACGATGTATTATTTTATCTATGCTATTAAAAAGGACGTAAAAAATGCCATTATAATTTAAAATATTATATAATTTTATATTTCGATGAATTTTTGTTGGTAGTAAGCCATCGGGACGAGATGCGCTCGATGTGGTGGACTAAGTGTGTGATTGCACTGATGACATAGTGCTGTAAGTGGTCTTCTCGCCGCTTCTTACTGTGCTGAATGTTGTAAGTTCGATATTGATATGGAAAACCACATGTGATCAACAAATTGTTGTGCCGAGCTGGATGCTATTTGTTTTTTTTTTTTAATAGCCTGTCAAAGTGACTCTACTCTGCTTGATGGAAAGTATGAATAGAATCCAAAAGTTGTAGTCACCATACTCATTGCGAATGCTGACGATGCGGTATGGTGTCCCACGCTATGGCAGCCTATTACGATTACGCCTCACTTGGGGACGTAGGAGACATGACAGTCATCGTAGCATTGTATTGCACACATTTACCACGACAACTGTCACCCCTGCATCAATGGGCCTCCGGTCTCACACTCACCAACGAAACACGACATCACGGATGCTGTCGCTTCAGGTTGGTCTTCTGTAGGAGGGTAGTATTGCCCCGGACGAGCCGGCCCGTTCGTGTTGAAATCAGCGTGGCTCTACTTCCTGATAAACTACTACTTTGTGCCAATTCCTGTTACGTTTATAAAATATCCCGGGACACTGGATATATTTCTAGTATGGGAGTTGTCCAAAACCCTGTATACATACCATATCAGGATCATTCCAACCGCCAGGACCATGGTAAGGAGACAGTTGTTTGTAGTTCGCCTCATAGAAATCTATCACGCTGATAATTGACGTCCATGACGTCATAACGTCGTGATAATTCCGCCATAGATTGCAATAACGCCCCACACGTTCAAGGTCCGGCTGTAAAATAAGTTTTATATTTAGTTTAAAAACTCCAAAATTAAGAAGGGGTAGACAGAACTGTGGGAAGCTTTTCATTTTTATGAATGATATGTTATTAAAGATAGGTTTTTATTAAAGATTGATTGATGCAGGGCCGTTGATGCAGGGGTGACAGTTATCGTGGTAACTGTGTAAGCCTTACACTGTCACGATGACTGTCATGCCTTTTACGTCCCCAAGCGGGGCGCGTAAAAGCATCTCACTAGGCCGCCATAGTGTGGGTCACCATCCTGCATTGTCTGCACTTGCAATGAGTATGGTGACCACAACTCTTTGATTCTATTCATGCTTTCCATCAGGCAGAGTAGAGTCACTTTGGCAGGCTCTTAATATAGAAAAAAAACAAAAATATAGTAGTATATGAAAGATATATAGTAAAGTATGCTTCGGTAGTGCATTGGTTGGAATTCAAACCCGTCTCGGTTACGGAACATAAATTAACGTCTCTGACTGCCTCGTTGGTCTACCTGTTTACGTATGCGACTGCCAATCAAGAGGTCTCGGGTTCGATTCCCGGATCAGGCAAAGTGTTGTCAAGAAACTTTTAACCCGTAGAAATAGCTTCAGTTTAGCGGTGTTACACACCAATGTCTCAGAGAGGAATATATCCCGTGTCGCGGGAGGCTTTAAAACATTCAAACTTACAACAAAAAGCACAGAAACTCAGAACAATAGTTTGTAGATCACACAAAGTGTAGTCCCGTGTGGGATTTGAACCCACAACACTCAGCGCAGAATAGAGCGGCGTGCGACCGCTTAAACGACTACGCCATCCGTGCAGTCAATTTGTATTTATTTGTGTATATGTTAAAATTAACACTACCTCGCTATTATTATAATATATGTACAATAAAATACGGTACAACTCCTCACAACGGGGTTTCATCAAGTAATGGTTGCACTATTTCTATTCGCCTCTTTATGACATTTTTTTACTTGTAAACAATACTTTGTAAACTAATAAAATGATATTTTTTTTATTTTAAGAGCCTGCCAAAGTGACTACTCTACTTGATGGAAAGCATGAATAGAATCAAAAGTTGTAATCACCATAGTCATTGCGAATGCTGACAATGTAGTATGGTGACCCACACTATCGTGTCCTATTAAGATGCTTTTTACGTCTCACTTGGGGACGCAAAAGGCATGACAGTCATCGTAGCATTGTATTGCACATTCTTACCACGACAACTGTCACCCCTGCATCAATGGGTCTCCGGACTCGCACTTACCAACGAAACACGAATAAAACATATACACAGACACTGTTAGATGTTTTACTTAGTTACAAAAGAAATATAATATATATGTACATAGGTAAGCATAGCAACCTCTCACAATCTTTCTAGCACACACATTGAATGCACAAGAAATGCGATAAGATTAGCAATTTTTATGACTGGTCGTTGAATTAACATCGAACCGTTCGGGTTACCCCTTAATATGTTAGGAAAATATTGTGACCTACACAATAAGTCATACTTAAGAACAGAATGTTCACTCAATCTTCTATACAATTTAACTAGCATTTAATTACGCAAGAATTAATTACTTAATTAAATGCGTAAGTAGGTGCGTAATAAATTGATTGAGGATTTAAAAAATGATTTTTACCAAATAGTTCGCATTGGAACTGATTCTACAATATTCAAATGATACTCTCTAATAGTGTATACAGCCTTTAAAGTCTAAATTAACAAGCCGTGAACAGCAGCTAAAGCGCGGACGCCTTCCGCAACATATGATCGTAATTGAACTTGATAACACTACTGTGATAACTTCCACAGACAACGCAAACAAAAATACATATTACAGTGTCCCACTATTGAGGGACCGGGTTTCATATCCCTCCGACACAAAGGGAGGATCCTCGGTACAGGTGTGGTGATCGTGCCTGGCGGGTCACGACCCAACGGTTGGTGTTAGCATGTTGTGTATATCCTAATCGCTGTGAGAATGTGCATATCGCGATACAGAATTAGTAAGTACGCTGTGTTTTTGCTAGATGGCGCTGTGTTATGTATTTTTGTTTACGTTGTATGTTACGTCGCCTCATTACAAACTTCGACTACTCAGTCCTTTTACTAAATACATTTCTTTATCTACCGCAACATACAACGTTATCTAGTCCCAAACTAAGTAGAGCTTGTACTATGGGTACGAGATAACATATTACACATAGAAAACATCCAAACAACGAAACAAATATTTGCAGATCGAACAAACATTTGGTCCGAACCCGGGGGAATTGAACCTGAGATCTTAAGCACAGTAGTCTCATACACTGCCACTGTGCCACCGATGCAGTCAAAAACTTAATATGGTGAATAATGAGTAAATAAGTATGGAATTACTTCATAATTTATTACAGAACTTTTGGTTTTGACGTTAAATCATTTGAAACTGATTTGACATATATTAAATATAGGAACAAGGTATTCCTGGCAATACACAGTTCGGGCGTCTTGGCTTAGCAATTAAGTGTCAAGTTAAGAAGTCGTAGTACGAGTAGATCGAAGGCTGTTACCGATGCCTAAAAACGACACATGATGTGATTCCAGTGTTGCTAGCTTCACGTCAACAAGTAAAAATTGGTACAATAAAAATAATATATGATACTAGTATTTCTTTAATGTCA
Organism: Hypercompe scribonia; assembly: GCA_949316085.1. NCBI lineage: Eukaryota > Metazoa > Arthropoda > Insecta > Lepidoptera > Erebidae > Hypercompe > Hypercompe scribonia. The sequence continues at coordinate 3,909,059 of OX438991.1, read as the reverse complement.
TTGGTTTAACCGATACAGCTATACCCGGGTAGAGCCATACCCGGGTAAAGCTATACCCTGGTAGAGCTATACCCGGGTAGGGCTATACCCGGGTAGGACTATTCCCGGGTAGGGCTATACCCGGGTAGGGCTGTACCCGGGTAGGGCTATACCCGAATAAGGCTATACCCGGGTAGGGCTATACCCTGGTAGAGCTATGCCCGGGTAGAGCATAACCCGGGGTTCTGTTTTCATTACCTATAGTAAATATTAACTAATTAAACATTACCTCTTTGTTATAAATAAACTGTATGTAATAAGGCCAGCTGCACGAATACACTATGTTTCTTCCAGTCTTTTTTAAATATTCACCCAAGTCTATATAACCTAAAAAAGGAAGTGAGGTTATTTCTGACCGTGGTGGAGGGGAGGAGGAATGGACCAGCTCAACCAGAGTTATACAACGGCCTCATAGAACATCGGTGTTGAGCAATTCTTTGGTAGCATTTCACCGAGTGAGTAATGTTACTATAGACCTTATAATGTGGCTTGATCTCTGTGACAGATGGCTAAGAAACCGACAAAATAGTTCCAAACAAGCGATTTTATAAATGAAATTTACTATTTACTACTAAAATTAGTATGTAATAATAATAGGCATAAATAAATTTGCATCTGAGGGGTCATTGTTAGAATTCCAAATGGCAAAAAATAAAACCCTTATAGATTCGTCATGTCTGTCTGTTTGTCTGGCCGTCCGTATGCCACAGCCATTTTTTTTCCGAAACTATAAGAACTATACTCTTGAAACTAGGTAAGTAGATGTACTCTGTGAACCGCATTAAGATTTTCACAAAAATAGAAAAAAAAAATTTGGGGGTCTTCCATACTTGAACTGAAACTGATTTCTTTTTTTCATCAAACCCATGCGTGTGGGATATCTATGCATACGTCTTCAAAAATGATATTGAGGTTTCTAATATTATAACTGAATATTTTACGCAAGAGACACTTACAAAATGGTAAAATGTGCGTGTCCCCTGTAACTTCTAAAATAATCTAATGATAAAACTAAAAAAAATACAATATGTATATTACAATGTAATCTTCTACCGAAAATTGGTTTGAACGAGATCTAGTAAGTAGTTTTTTAATACGTCATAAGTCGCTGCTACGGAACCCTTCATAAGCGAGTCCGACTCACACTTGGCCATCAATTTTATACCTCTACCGTTAACTTGTTAGCAACGGATTATAATTACTACACCTTACCTTCATTGAGTACATCTTCATGAATAAAACAACCATCTACTTTGAGGTAATCTATGCCCCACTCTGCAAATGTCTTTGCGTCGGTAGAGAAATGGCCCTGTGATGCCGGGAAATGCATGCAAGTAGTCGCGCCCAAATTTGTGTACATACCAAACTTCAAACCTTTCGAATGTATCTGAAAAAAAATAAAACTAGAATTTATACATGATATAAAGTGATCACAATACTGAGCTTATATACATAATACATATACAGATATACTTATATAAAACAACTCTTGCATTAGGAATTTTCCTGTGTCGCACGGGACTTACGAACGTACGTAAAGAACACCCAGACTCAGAAAAACAGTTTGGAGATCACACAAAATGTTGTTCCATGAGGGGTTGGATCCCATAACACTCATCACAGTAAGCTGTGAGGTGACTGCTTAAACCAATATGCCCTCTGTGTGGGCGAGTGTATGTAATAATAATTGTATGTGAATGTAATAAGAATAATAATAATTACGTATGTCAACAATGTAGTTAACTTAATACAGACTCCTTAGTTTGAGGTCAGGTACATTTTTTGTTTCTTTTATTTTAAGAGTCAGCCGCCCATGTGACTTAATCCTGTCTGATGGAAAGTATGAATAAAATCCAAGACTTTTTGTCACCATACTTATTGCCAATGCAAACAACGCAGTATAGTAAGCCACACTATGGCAGCCTAGTGAGATACTTTTTCACGTCCCGCATGGGGGGCGTAGAAGGCATGACTATGTGGAGGGACGGGTGTGATGTCCTTTTGATACAAAGGGAGGATCCTCTAAACAAGCGAGGTGATCGCCACAACTGTCATTGTGGCAGTGTAAGACCCTCACACTTACTACGATAAACGTCACCCCTGCATCTATGAGCCTTCGATCTAGCACTCACTAACGAAACATGACAGCATAGTTGCTGTCACTTTAGGTTAGTCTTCTGTAAAACCTTTGAAACGCCAGCCAAGTATCTTTTTAAGTTTCGAAAGTACCTTAACCTTCTAACATTGTTTTCCTTCACTTTTTAAAAAAGAAACTTCACTTATAATACTGACATAATCGGCAAGGAACTTCATTCCTCTGGGAAATCTTTTTCTATCCGGCACAAGTCTTCCATGTTCATCCCTTTGTTTCTCAGCCCAGCAGTCATCTATAATGATGTATTCATACCCTGCTTCTTGGTAACCTTCATTGTAGAAAGTATCCGCAACAGACAGAATTAGTTGCTCACTGTAAAATAAAAATTTTGTTAATATTAACTACTTTGAAGTAGCTGAAGATTTTAATAGAAAAGAATAAACTTTAGTGTACAACAGGCTAAGGTTAATCTGTACGAGTATTTATCCAAGTGGTGATGGAATAGTAATACAGAAATCACCCCTTTTCATCCCGTGGGTGTTGTTAGAGGTGAATAAGAGAGCAAACAATGCAAAATACATTCACCACAAAGAGTAAGGAACACTTGAAACAAACTCTATACCAACCCGTCTGGCCAGCGTGGTATAGAAACCAAATCTTCTTTTCGAAAGAGACTTATGTCCAGCAGTGGATTATTAAAGGCTATTGATGATTGTAATGATAATACATGGTAACCACATTTAATTAAAAACTTCAAAAAACGAACACCAGTTTCCCTATGGCTAAAACACATGGTGTTTATAAAAAAAATAAGTGTTAATAACATTTTTTTTTTTTCTGTGCACAAATTTTGCAATGGTCATAAAAATATTATAATTTCACAATATTGTTGGTCTAGTCATGAGCGTATGTGACTGTCAATCAAGGGTTTCGATTTCTAATTCCAGGTCAGGCCAAAAAGTGCTTGATTATAGAATTTTTTTCCTAACAATGCCAAGATTGGAAGTTAGGGTCTGAACCCTATACTAGGGAGGGCATGTAAAGACGTCGGTCTTTTGTCTGATCTCCCTGGTTGTGTCAAATAATAATCCCATCTGGTTGTGAGAACCAGGGAACAGAAAGTGTACCTGTGTTTGTACACACACTTGTGGACAATAATATCTCCTGTGCTGACCTTGGTTGAGACTGGCTTCCATGGTCGAAATGGTTAGGAATACATCATTACAAGAATAATTGATTATACTTTTATTACTAATCTATGAAACATTACAAAGATTGTAATAAATCTCAATTTAAGAATGTGTTTTCTTAACATTTCAAATGACTTATATCATTAAGTTTTTATGAACGTATGTAACTACATGTCATTATTAAATAAAAAAATGATTTATTTTCATTCTGTTGCCTTGCCGTGGGTTGGAAAACGACATATACTGCCATGTATAATAAGTTGAATATTTAAGTTTTGCTGTAAAAATTATTGAAACAGTTTACAGCAATAGATAGCCAATGGTAACGAAATAATAAAAACTAATGATCTGATAATCTTATACCCAAATGAAATCTTTATATTGAGTCATTTATTCTGTTAATATTGCATAAATTATACACTGTACAGTTTCTTAGAATTTCATAATACTTTTTTGTATAAGAATCTAACAATAAAACACTTTTTTTTTTCAGTATTTTTTTCTCAGAATCGAAATGTCAGACGGGTATTTTTCCGCTTAATACAAAGAATTCTGAGGAAATTAAATTTCTTACTTGAGACATTTATCCGATTCTCGTTCGCACTTAATACTGCACATGTAATATCCCCAAGACATCCACCCCATTGGAGGGGTGCGAGCCATACCGTTTTCTAAAAGGTCAACTTGGTTTAAAGAAAATGTGAGAATAAATAGGAAAACCGGGTAACGAAAACTGGGCATAGTGTTATTAAGTACTCTAACTTTAGAATATTCAAATTAAAACTATATTTTATATGAATTAAACATTAAAACATCCGCACGGTTTCGGCAAACATAACATCACTGAAAACTGATAACTATTTTGTTTACATACAGTTTTCATTGACAAGTAAAACGTTGCCCATTAAGAACGGTCAAATTAAAATGTATAAATTCTAAACGGAATGTAGACTAAATAACGTAAGTTCCTATTCGGCAGGTTTCTATGTGATGACATTTCTAATCCACAGATAACTTAATATAATGTTGCCGTATAATTAGTTAAATTAGTTAAATTAATAATCTTTTTAAAAGATAAAATTATGTTTGTAGAATGTTTGTGTTGTATTAATGTAAAATTATTATTCTCATAATTTTAAGTTTCTGCATTCCACAATCTGCATAAATCAATCTGCCTTTCGCCTTGAAATGGACAAAATTATCACTAAACAATTACGTCGTTGAACTAAAAGAAAAGAAATTTGTTACAAAATTTCTTTAAAATAAAAAGTGTTAAAGTGAATTTAAATATTTAAACCTCACCTACAACTACACTACTACACACTACCAAACAAACTAATTTGTTTTGTTTTCTTGTAAGATTTTAAATAGTTCATATTTATTAATGTGCAAATACATTATAGGTGCATCATAATAATTCTAGACATGTAAAACAAAATATATATGTTAAGCTACAAGAGTCACACAGCCTTGGAAAAAGTCAGAATATAATTTATAAAATAAATAACAATTCCTTTTGTAGTATTAAACTACAAAACTCCATAAGTTTATAAAAAAATCAAGCTATACACATAAAAGAAAAATGTTAAGCCTAAATATGCCAAACGATTTAGAACAGTTACAAAAGAAACATTGAAAGATCGAACTGCTTTAGTTTGTGTTCTGAGGGTCAGGCATCAAACACGAGGTATCACGTAGGTTCGAACGATCGAACGAAAATAAAAAGTAAACTGTAGTCCATTTAGACGATTTAAGTAAAAGTAGACAGGTCTGCGTGTTATAGCTTTCGCTACAATCACATGTTTACAGGGTTGTCATCTGTACTGATTTTACGACATTTTTCCCAATTTTCAAGACATTTGCAAGACAATAGTTTGTTTTTATATACATATATTATGATTTTTTTATTGAATTTTAATACTAAATATTAAAGTTATTCTTTTATTAATTTACATATTTCGCCTGTTCAATACCGTATACTAGAAAGAGAAATAGAAACCTCCTAAGATTCAAATTAATTAAACTGTTTAAGTTGAAAATTAATAGGCATGAATTCAATGTAAATAAGATCTCTGTACATCCAGTGTCACTAGATGAATTTGAAACTGAAGTTTAGTCACGGTTTTGATAAATTTAATTTTTAAAAATCTACCACTACCATGAAAAAATAAGTAAAAGGGCTCGTCGTAATGGTCTTAATGACTAATATATCTAACATAAACTTTATTTTCATTTATTTTGTGATGTGAAAATCGCAACCCTAGCCTTTCGACCTCATTAGGAAAAGTCAAAGAAATAAAGTTGACGATCGTAGCGAAACTAGACAATTTTTGTGACGAAAATTGTTTTTGATGTAGCACGTATTACAGTTTAGAAGGGATATAAATTCAAGCAGTGATTTGCGAATTCAATTACCTAACAATTTTATACTTGTAAAATCCGTACAAGATTTATGCATTTTTCTTATTTATTTATTTATTTATAATGGATCTCCGACAAGGAATACACTTTACATGCTATCAGATAAAATACAATTAAGATTGCGTGGCATATGCTTCCTCAATTATGGGAGACCACAACATGCTTATTATTATACAAAAAGAATTAAAAAAAGTATACAAACAGTGATTCAAAGAATGATTGATTACAAAGGTTTATGTAGGTAAAGGAAAAAATTAACTAATAACAATTAATTAAACAAACGTAGGCCAGTGGCAGTCACATACACATACATACACACCGACACACATCCAAGCACATACAGACATACACATATACATACATATTTATTTATATTTAAATGGTAGGCGAATAATGAAAGATTTAAACTTACTTCAGTATAAGAGCTCGAACATAATTTCTGAATTCTACGAGACCATTAGAAAAGATGTCTATGTCTCCCGAAAGAACTGAAATGGTGTTGTACTCGTGAGTCATCCTAGCAATTGGTGCCTGCTTTCCCAGATTTGATCGGGCCCGTGGAACCGTAAATAGAGGGCGAGGGTTTTTGTTTTGAGAGCCTGTCAAAGTAATTCTACTATGCCTGATGGAAAGTTTGAAGCTTGAAGTTTGATGAACCAAAACTCTTGGATACTATCAAAGAGTTATGGTTCATCAAACTCATTGCAAGTGCAGACATACAGTATGGTGACCCACACTATGGTGACCTAGTGTGATATTTTTCACGCCCCCTTTGGAGTCGTAAAAAGCATGACAGTCATCGTAGCTGTGTAAGACTTACACACTTACCAACATAACTGTCACCCCTGCATCAATGTGCCGAAAAATTTGATAACTACTATCGCATGGTCTATAGAAAATTTAATAACGATTGGGGTATGTTTAAATAAAAAAAAATATGACGTTGACGTATCTGTCATACTATACGAGTACTATTACTCGTATGTCAAAAAAAACCCTATACATTTCTTTACCTCAGTGTGCTGTGTCGTTACAATACAATGTAGAGATTGACGTAGCGAGCTGTGTCAATATATTGTTATGCTATTACACCACAGTTACTTTTCTCAGTATACTTTATTTATTATTAAATTGTTAGAAGACTAGTTTAATGAAACCACTATCAAATTAGATTTCTTTTGTAATTAATGTACAAATTAAATAATTTAGGCGTAACGTTCCAGTTGTCAAAAATTCAATCACCACTCATCTATTACTCATAGAAGTGAGCTTTCATTTCATTGGCTGCTTTTTATTTATTGCTATTACTTTCGTCGATACTTTTCCGTCTTTAATATACTTTTTATGTAAAGAAAATTCTCAGAACAGTTAAATCCATTTCATTAAAAGTAAGTAGGTACTACTATGATAATTGAAATGTATGTTTAGGTGGAGTTAAGTAATTCCATCAAAAACTTTAAATGGGAATCGGAAAATTTTCAAGTTGTGATCTCTGGCTGCGGTCTTATGAAGAGCGATTGGGCGGACAGTAAGAATAAAAATAAATAAAGTTAAATTAAATAATGCAAAATTATGTTTAATGATAATGCTTCTAAATGCTTGTTATCAATTTTGCAAAGTCTTAGATTTTTATATGTTTTAGTGTTTAAAAATACATTTGTTTTAAATTATCCAAGCCCATAACGTAGTCATGAATGCGATACACTTGTGTGTAACCAGAGACTACAGTAAGTTTTGTTTGAATTAGACAAACACAAAACCAAAAAGTCTATAATTTTAATAATCTTGTATACTTTTTTGCTGAAATTATTATTTAAAAACGGGTGGCTTGTAAATAATGTTGTGCTAACTTTCGAAATTGTCGTTACAAAGATGGTTTACTCATAATATTATTTTATTATCTTTAAATATATGGTTTTCTTATAACTACTCGTCTATCTTAAAGAATATTGGCGTTAGAGATAATAAACTATGAGGTCTTCAACATACGTAGCCTATTAAACTCGGCCCAGACTTTATATGAAGATAATTTTAACTATGTAATTTGTTAAAAATATTTGATATCAATAACAAATAAAACTCAGATTCAAATAAGTTATCTTCTCTTTTCCTCTAAGTTTAACAATAACGTCTCTTTTATCGCTAAGTTTTCAACTGCGAGGCAAATGCCCTAGGCAGGAAACTCAAGATGAAATGTTTTCAGCCATCGTCGATGGCTAAAGTTGTGTGATTGATTAATGTTTGTGGAGAAGCTGTCTTACCTACTCATCTATTACGGCCTCAATTTCAACCAAACTGGTATCTTTCAAGTAAACTTTTACGTTGGCAGTTGAGCCTGTTTAACTAATGTGATTTGACGGATTAGAGTTTCGCGATTTGGTAGCGATTCGCTATCATTCGACTACCTTAAACGGTTCTTTAGTTATAAGGATGTGCGCTATATACTTACCTATTGTGATTAGTACAAAAATGGAGAACAAGAGTTTGATAAAGGCTGCACTGTACTGTCCGTGTGGTGACAGATTAAGAACACATAGTGTTACCACCCTTATTCGTCCCGTGGGTGTCGTAAAAGGCGACTAAGGGAACAAAGTATGCAAGACAACGTTGTTAGAAAGAGAAGGAAAACTTGAAATAAACCCTATTGCAAACCGTCTGACCAGCCTGGTATAGTAGGCCAAAACCTCCTTGCTAAGGAGAGCCCTATGTCCAGCAGCGGACTGTAAAAGGCTGTTGATAATGATGACGATGCATGGTGATGTATCCATCAGCAGCCTAAACTTGTTCACTGTTGAACACGAGCCTGTCCTTAGAAAAGAGATTTCGTCTTACTATACCACGATGGTCAGTTGGGTTATTACAAGGTTCCCTTCAAGTTTTCCTTCTCTCTTAAGCGCTGTTACCCTGCAAAGTTCCTTAGTTGGCTCTTAAGACACAAATGTGATGTGTTGGGTTGGTGATACTCCGTATTTTTAATCCATCACGTCTCTTGTTTTCTTTTTACTTGTTTTCATTTAATAGTAGGTACTAGTAGGTAGGTATTGGGCTTCAGAGACTATTTCTTTTTTTTTCAAAGATTGGTATTATTTTTATTTAAGACCTTTTTTCTCCGTTAGAAAGAAGTATAAGAAAATTTGGTTACAGTTTTATTTTATTCATACATAAAGTTCCGTAAAGTTCTTTTACTGAAATTAAATAACATAGATATATATTACTATCGAAGAAATCTTTAACTTATATCACTATTTGTTTTTTAAAAAACAAAGCTCAAGAAGTATCAAATGTTTCAATCTGTATGGAGCTGGAACACTTCGGAACAACAGCTTACCAAAGACAATAATGTTTTAATTAAAGTAGCTACCACAGTTACAAGTAAAATAGCTCTTCACTCCACTAATAATCTTCTACTCTTATGTCCAACACACACATCTTCTCTTGTTCATTTTTCCTTTACTATCCAATCGATTCTATTATGGAATGCGCTCCCACTCGATATCAGGAAAACGACTTATCGTGATCCTTTTAAAACCAAGGTCAGAGAATTGTACAAAAGACAGCAGATGTTTCCCCATAGTCTTATCATTTTACATACAATACTTTGTACTGTATGTTATTTGTTTAAATATTTATTTGTGTTTTCATCTTGTATATCTTTTTTTTTTCTATAGAATTCATTGTAATTTATATGTACCAGCTAAAGGTAGAGAATGTCTATGGCATTAAGTCCACCTCGTGCAAATGTAATGCAGGAAATATTAAAAATAAAATTAAAATAAAAGATACCTCTACCTGTCCCTGCGTGTATATGTGAATGTATGTGTGAACAGACGTGTGTATGTGAATCATTCTAGAAATCCCGATTAATATATCCATACCAGCGGCCATTTTTATTTTTCATAAAATCTTTTGTTAAGGAAACAGTCTAGTGGGTTTAAAAAAGAATTATCCTCACAGTAGGGCACATATCAGTGGAGATTTCTGTAATAAACCATGAATATATAAGGCAGTACAAACATATTAAAGAAATGATTTCAGCTTTCCTATTTGACCAAACGTTAGACAAACAAAATGGAAGTACGCAGTTATCAATTACATACGTAGCTCAAATCCCAATGGCACTGCAGGCAGAGCAAGGATTGAACTTATTCTATCAAATACAATAACGTGATAGCCGACGTGTGTCTCTGAGGGTTTAGAATTTTAGTTTCCTTTCAATGCTATTTCATTTATTGATATAAAGTTTGCTAGTGTCTATACATTTACAGTCCTTAAAATATAGCTCGGTCTCTGTAATATATGGATATGAAATTGACAAAATAAATTTGAATAAGCAATTTTATTTTATATATTCTAAACTTGAATTCTTAACTTGCCAGTTTTATTACAAATGAGGTGTAATACATTATACGTATAAAATTCTCACCTCAAATGTACCCCGTAAATTTTAACTGTAGCTTTTTTGTTGGATATTTTTTTAATAATATGTTCTATAAAGCGAAGTTAAGGTATTTTCTTGTCGCTTTCCATCGAGTGCGTTAGATTACCAAAATACCTGAACCCAAACTCCTGTCCTTTTGGCTCTGGGCGATTCAAAGAGTGTCACTTGAGGAGCGAGTGTATCTAGGTTGATAATAGACACTTACTACTAGGTTGGCCATCTGCTCAATTGCCCTCCAAATTAGTATAGAGGGCAAACTAGCAGATGGTAAAAATAGTGTGAAAGAAGTTATCACGACTCTTTATTAAGAAGACGTTGCTTCTACAACTAAAACGGAATCACTTTACTGTAGTCGAAATCACTTTATCTCAAAGTAATGTCATCTAATTCAACCTTTTCCTTGTTTGCAGGGCAGCCGTGGTTCGTGTTAGTGATGGGCTGCAATGGCATGGCGTAGTGGTGAGATGGCTGCGCCGCGGGTGGCGCTAGCAGCGCTCCTCGCCGCGCTCGTCGTGTCGGCCACCTCGCGCTCGCCCACGCAAGAACCCGCGCAATTTGAAGCGGCTTTTCAAGGTAAGTTATGAGCTTCACTATAATGTAACAGAGTAGACATAAATAACAAGAGGCAACGTGGGTTAAATACGTAAGTATATAACATATATATATTTCAGTATGTACGAGTACATCTGTTCCTGTACATCTTTATCTCTTAAAGAAATTAAACTTACATAGATTCTAGTACATCCGCTCAATATCTCTCCAATTTCTGAAGGTTAACTGGGAGAAATTGCCTATAGGCATAAGTCCAAAATTGTACAAATGTCAATTGTGCATAAAAAGTAAAGAAATGGTTACATAATGTTTGTTTCCGAGAAACTTACTAATTAAAAATAATCTGCTCGAAGACTGTTATCGTATCTTAGTTATAATTTAATTTCCTAAGGTTATTTTTCTGTAAATATCTAGTTGTGTAATAAACAGTTATATTAGTTTTTGTTGGTTTTATCTTCTTATCCATAAGAATAGAAAGCATGAGTGTTATACATATGTTTGCATAGGATTTGTACCAAAAAAATCTGACGTGATTTTGACCTGCCTGTTTCTTACGGCTAAGCTCCAGAATGGTAAATTGATTTCCACAGAATATTCACTGGTACACAACTGGACATAATTTAACTGTATTTTATTCTCTTCTAATGGAATATATATATATAGAAATGTAATTACCAATAAATAAGTTTTTGACGTCAAATATCTAAACGGTAAGAATAACCGTTGCCTAAAATCTGTATACGGTACAGATAAAGTGGTTAGCAGTGAACAGCTGCAAAGTAGCGTGTCATCTATTCGAAATAAATGAAGCAAGAAATAGACAATTTATTTTCCTAGATCGCCTCACTGACGGAAGAAATCTATAAAGTTTACGATATCAAAGTTTGATTGAGGTTTTATCGCTTTCTTTATTCGCCATTTCAGAATGAAGTGAGACATACATCTAGACAGACAAATATAGAGTAGTACACATGACATTGAATTTTTATATTACATAAGCTGACCTCTTTTATTTATTTGCAAAATATGACGTATAATTCTATGGACGGCAAAGAAATATTTTTATATCAACTTATTCGCTCAAAAAATTGACAATCCTTGAATCAGCTAACTTCTTGAGCTCCAGAATATTCATTTATTTTCATTTTTTTTATTGAAGCCCAAAAAGGTGACTCTACTCTGCCTGATGGAAAGCCTGAATACAATCCAAGAGTGGTGGACGATATACTCATTGTGCATGCCGACAATGTATGTAGTATGGTGATCCACGCTATGACGGCCTAGTGAGATGCTTCTTCACAACCCGCTTAAAAGACTCGGGATTATAGTGGGAGGGAAACACATGTTCCAGGCCTTAAGCAATCTGCACAGGAAGGAAGAGCCACACTGTTTAGTTCGGGAGTGTTTATCTACCATTATATATTATGTAATAACTTAACGAAAAACGTTGCATGACCTCAGCTTCTCAAGTTACTCCTAAAGTCTCTGTCCCGTTGCCCCATCAGAAGCAAACTGTATACCTTACTGATTTTTTCCTTATTCCATCTTTTCTACCCATCTTCTTCAAAATGTGTCAAAACGATTGACTGCCTGAGGGAAGTTCATCTCTGGCAGGCGATTAGAAAGACTCAGACAGACTGCACGAATGGTGTAGTTCTTTAAGCAGTTACTGTGGGCTCAAACCGATATGGGACAAGAGTTTGTGTGATTCACAGCTCATTGTTCTGTGCCTGAGTATTCTTTATGTCCGTTTTATGTATATTTGTAAAGTCCATAGCGATATAGGGTATATATTTCTTATGCTGGAGTATTCTTTAAAATAAAAAGAAAAAAAGAAACTAGGCAAAACTCAATGCCATGTTATATAAATAGCCAACTAAGAATAAATTTGAGAAAAGGTTTCTAAGACAATGATGATGAACTAGAGATATATAACAATCTAGCTAATAGAAAGCCTTAGATTAGATAGGCCTTAACTAGTATTTCCACAAAAAACTTCTTCACAAATAACTAGTTATGTCTATTAAAGTATACAATAAACTCCCTAATAGCATAAAAAACGAGAATGAATTTATTACTTTTGTAAAAAAAGTAAAGGTTTTCCTAATTGATAAATGTTATTATAGTATAAAAGAATATTTAGATGATAACACCACATGTAAATAAAAAAATACCTAATAAAAATACAATAAATAAGTATTTTCTGCATCTTTAATAATTAAGTATAATAATAATGAAATATAAAATAATGACAAAATAAAATAAAATAATATCGATATTAGATAATATAATAACAATGACATAATATAATAAAATAAGAATAACATAACAATAAAACATATGGCATGAACATAGAACAATTAAAATTTAAAACTGCAACATAAAAGGCATTCGTTGACAGTAAGTATAAAAAACCTGTAATAATGAATGGAGCAATGAGTATGTAATTGAATGGGTATATAAGTGTAATCGTAGGCATCTTCCTCTCTCCCACCAACACAAAATAAATATAAGCTGTGCCCGACAGGGTCCATAATTGATACTGTACTATTTTATGTTGACTATCTGTGAGACATTATGGTAAAGCAATAAAGTATTGAGTATTGAGTATTGAGTAACATCAACCTTTTGCTTAAAATTCTTGAGGAAAGTCTGTTTTTGTAGGCAAAAGATAGAAATATTACGAATATTCACTTGTGAAGAAAACCAACAAGAATATTTAGGCGTAGCTTGAGAAGTATTATATTGGTTAAGATAAGATGTATTGGAAAAAAATTATCGTCTGCGGAAATGTCCAAATGGAAATATCCAAACCGATACGATCTTCAAACTTTCAAGAAAAACTTACGCTTTCTCAAAGGCTGCAAACGCGTTTGTGACTCCTGAGTTGTAGATGTTCTTTGGCGACGAAAGTCACTTTCCATTAAGTGAATCATTTGCTCATTTGACCCTCTTTCTTAACAGAAATCTCCAGAACATTTTTGTTAAGAAGTAGTAAATGAATACGAAGTAGCTCAATTTCCTAGGATTCCTAACTCAAAGTCTCAAACATCGCCATTAAAACTAAGACTCTCCCCAAAGACATAAATAATGTGACTTAATTCTATTATGTAATAGAATTCTAGAGATAATCTTCCTTTGAAAAGGGTCTGGACTGACAGCTCGACGATAAAGGTACACAAAGTGATATATGAATAGTATTTTCATGTTTTCGAAGTAAATACCTTTAAATAAGTTCACACAAGTCTGTAAACTTTTACAAATCCGATAGTAGGTTCTAGAAACTGTCGGTAATTGCTTATACATATGTTTGAAGATTTACAAAACTGGACTACTATATTTTTCTTAGCAAAGGAATCCACAAACATACATTAATATTGTACTCTATTGAACTCTTGCGCCAACTTGACTGCACGAATACCGTACCCAACGGTTTAAGCAGATACTTCGGCCTTTCTACTGCTCTGCGTGTAATGGATTTTAAAGACCACATCCACATGAGACAACACTCAAGTTGTTGTTCTAAGTCTGGGTGTTCTTTGTGTCCATTTCATGTATGTTTGTAGTGCCCCCGCGGAACGGGTCTTTTCATAGTGTGGAGTGTGTTTTTTTAAATAAAAAAGAAAAATGAGAAACTGTTAACATATTTTTTAGTTTATGAATGAAAACAACTTCTATTTTTCATAAAAAATAGTTTAAAAACGCAAAATCAAACAACTATGCCTAATTTTCCCGTTGACATTTGCGTAATTTCTTAATCAAGTCAATAATTTAAATTCGGAACACAGATGTCAATTTTTAGTTTTATCGCGCCATTTTCTTTTCCTAATAAGGTAATTTGTATGTAAATGTACTTTTTATGATTTTATACACCGTCTCTCACCGTTTTTTCTTGTATACGAGTATAATCCCTAGATATTCCATTCATGGAGGGTAGACGACGCATAATCCACATTTAATTATGTCTCGATTCGAGGAGCTCGGTCCGACAAAAGTTTGAGGCCTAACATTTAAACATTTTAATCAATTAACTATCGATCAACTCTACTAATATGTTCCAAAATCTATTATATAGCCGTAACGTGGGAGATTCTATTGTTCCTGTAAACATTTTGTGGGGGAAAATGACCAACCTAACGTCCTCAGGTTCTAGTGTAGGAACCTGCAGCCCTCTAAGATAATAAGATCCTCTGACAAGGTAAGTTGTACCTGGTGGGTCGCGGTCCAGTGACTAATATTTGAAGTTATATGTACCTACTTATCCTGATATACGTTATCATTGTCTGATGCAGGTTTAGAAGATATTTTATACTTTGATGTCTTTGCTATATAGTATTGCAGTACCTGAATTTTTCGTTGAATGTTGAAGTTAAATATTCATGGATAAATAGTTAGATTATTGGTATTCTACTCCACATTTTATACAGTAGATAAACTTTTACAATCCACTGTTGGGCATAGGCCTCTCCTTAGCAAGGAGGTTTTGGCCTACTATACCATATTAGCCAGACGGGTTGGAATAACGTTTGTTTCAAGTTTTCCTTCTCTTTGTAATGATGTTGTCTGGTATACTTTGTTTCCTTCGTCGCCTTTTACGACACCCATAGGATGAATAGGGGTGGTAACGCTATGTATTCTTAATCCGTCACCACACGGTAGATACTGAAAGATAATGCAGTTCAAAATAGGCTGAAGTACAATAAGATGTCTTATTGCTAAAAGCGATGATTTACATATAAAAATTACCTATCCTCTTACCCTTTGTATGTTAGTAATGGAGTATCATGAGCAATAACTGGTCTATGAATATATTTGAAATTTGAACGAAGAATTTTTTTTTTAATAGCTACTATAGGTATATTCTGAAACAGTTTCATTTTTGTAGCGGTTAGCGTACGCATCTGCCGATCACGAGGTTTCGTGTTCCATTCCTGGGTCGGTTCAAATAGTGTTACAGAGTTTTTTGGTGACATCAACAGTTAATAATAGCCTAGAGTTTGACAGTTGGAGTCTGGACGACACGTAAAGCGGTCTACGCTTGATTACTTCGTGTTCGTGTCGGGTAACCGTGTCATCAGATTGTGAGAGGAACGGCATAGAGAGTGCACTTGTGTTTACACACACACACTTTTGTACTCCAATGTCTCCTGCGTAATTGTCTGATCTCGGTGGAGGCTCATCAGTACATCATCATTATCATGATTCAGATGTTAATTTTTATATATATAACAACACTCCACACCCAAATCAATTGATCGTTTCACCCACCAGATTCGCTTTAGTGGACACAAAGCCTATAATAGGATAGGCGTAACATTTATGATCCTTATACCTCAGACCCTTTCAAACATTTTTGGGTCAGTATAGCCGAAATAATTTCCTGTAACCGATCCCTTTTATCGGTGTCTTTGATAGAAGATAATACCGTAAGTGGGAGTTGAAGGTGGCTTAACATAGAGTTACTTTGGTTACGGCCAACGAGATTTTGTGTTATTACATCCATTATTAGTTACTAGTTTTATGTTTAGATCCTATTACTGTAGTAGGATTCGATTTCGAAGTAGAAATATGTGTGATTGACTGTAAAGACTGTAAAGTCTGTAAAGACTGTATAGTCGGCAAAATAACGTGCCTCTTTTGTATGTGTGTCTACGTATACGCGTATGTAGTTCTTCGCTTGCCTTTCTTTCGCTTTTTATATTATCAATAGGTCTGTTTCTTTTTATACAAAAACATTACTTTTTTATGTTAAACGTATAGCGGTCTAGCGGTTAGCGTATGCGACTGCTAAGCAAGATGCCTGGGTTCGAATAAAAAGTGTTATTGATTTTTTTGTAATTATAGTTATTATAGAAATGTTTAATAATAGTCCAGCGTTTCGAAGCTGGGGTTTCAACTCCCGTGCCGAGAGTATGTAAAACCAATAGCACCTGTGCACTATAATATCTGCTGCTAAGACTAGCCGCCATGGTCGAAATCAGCTTGTACACCATAGGCAACCTTTTTAATTCGTCATTGGATTTTTACATTTTTTCCAAATCTCTTTTTCGGGTCGATGCAATAAGTTTATTCTTAAATTCTCCTTCATCGATTGTTGTTTTTTTTATTTCTGGTCCTTCTTGAATAAAGAATTTAAGTGTTAATCTTTTTTTATTTAAGTAAAAAATATAATACGTAATTACCAAGCAGAAGTTGTTACATTAGGTTATAAATCTACTCAATTGCTGCCAAATAAATTAAAAGAAAATGCCATCGAGAGTCGGCTCACTTAATAACGCTACGAGCTTGTGTGTGATGTAATTAACACCATTCTTGTGCCTTCCAATGTTAATAGTTTTTAGAATCAGCTTTGAAAACCTTTACTGCCCTCTAATAGCACTTTAAACAGTTTGTCTTGGGTTCCATATGAAGGAGGCCCATTGATGCAGGGGTGACAGTTATCGTGGTAACTGTGTAAGCCTTACACTGTCACGATGACTGTCATACCTTTTACGCCCTGAAGCGTGGTGTGAAAAAGCATCTCACAAGGCCGCCATAGCACTGCATTGTCTGCATTTGCAATGAGTATGTGACCACAACTCTTGGATTCTATTCATGTTTTCCATCAGGCAGAGTAGAGTCACTTTGGCAGGCTCTAAATATAGAAAAAAAAGAACGTCTAGTTATAGTTGCGGGTAGTTGAAACCCTTACAAGTCTCGCGACAGTCTATCTACAGATCTACAGTAATTGAGCAATTTATTCTTTACTTAGTAGCAAGTTCATGTTCATTACTCATGTTTAAAGTAAATTTATAAGTTCAACAACTTTGTACCTACGATCGCATCTTATTTTTACATCACTTGAAGGTCGACTTGGAGAGAATACCTCATGGCATTAAGTCCGCCTTTGTACAACAAATGCATTAAAGTAAATAAAATAATTAGAGGTTGAAGGTCTGATGGTAGTCGTTTCGCTTAAAAATTGAGGCGTAATATGGCAGTAAACTTAAAGCCAATCCCGACCCAGTTTGAAAAAAAAAATGAACGTATCACGGAACACGTATTTGGGACGAAGTCCCTTTCATATTTAGGAAACCCATAAAAATTGTTACTTTTGGCCTATTTTGCTTTCTTTTCCAGAGACCACGTTTGTTTTGACTATATATTATTGTTAAATAATTTGGAAATAACTTCGAAGCAATTATAATAACTTTCTTATTATGCTATATTATTTTGCTCCGATTATAAACATATATCAATAATTACATTGCATTGAAGTTATTGTGTTTTGTACGGATAACGTAGGAATATAATATAACATGTAATACAAATAAATATAATATATATATATATAGAAAAGGAACTCCGTTCCAAAAAGGCTCGGAGGAAGGAAAGCTTTGAAAGAAAGTATTGCCAATTACAACGCGTCTAATTCATGGAAAGTAAAACTTTGACTCACTCTAAATTAAGTAAAATTATCAATAGTTCTGGAAATCAATTAAAGATGAGACAGTGACATGTAGTGACATGTTTCTGTTAAACTTGTTGATTGATGACATGTGTGTTTTTTGAAATGTAATTTTCTTGAATATTTTTCTTTGAATAGACTTCAGTAACATTTTTTTTAATTTATTCATTCACATTATAACTATATGTACATTGTTAAATTTGATTTTTGCTTCAAATATTTAAATATTCCAGTTTAAATTATGGAACATTTTACTTAGGAACACTTGACTAACAATAGGTGAAGTGTATGTCAACACCGACGTCATTTGGCGTTTCTCCATTGTTGTCAACAATAAACCTATTATCTTGCTAAATTGAATGAATAATTAAATCTCCACCATAATTCGTCTATAGACCTACTATACGAAATGGTTGGTTAATCTCTTTCCTAATTTAATCTATTTGGATTTGAATATTGTATGTAAACTGGTAATGAATGTGTTGTTCTGTACCTATTGAGAAGATGTTAAATTTATTTAAATCCGAAGGTGTCACCTAACAATTTACGTGGTAAACATACGTATTGATAATATTTAGTATTATTTTGAGTGTCTAAATGAACACTGTTTTTCATGACATTCATTGTGCGGCAGGGGAAATACGCGGCGGACCAACCAGATCAACTTCGCGGTAGGGGTTTTTACTGAGCTTTGTATCTGACTGTATCCATCTACGATGGTCTATCTGCAGGGAGCCAAGGTTAGAGATCGTACAACGGGCTTTGTCTGCCTCTACCACAGATGTTGACGTCTCAACGTGACTGTTCTGACAAGAATGACTCGACAGAGACGAAACAGAAGTCACATATCTCTAATTTTTGTGACAGCTCTAGGTAGATAGGTTTAGGCTACAACAAACCGCCAATTACAAATATTTTTAGGGCTCTAAAAACCTTCATAAAGAATCACTTAATTCTCCAACTGTCTTTCCATATGTTTCGTCGTTTTGATTATTTCTATATATATCAACTCAGAACTCCATCATTTACAAAACTGATTAAGAAAATATGTACTTTAAGTTTGAAATTACAAATTTCATTTAATTTTAATAGAAAAAAAATCATCTTGAGTGAAAGTTAAGAAATTAACAGTTCGGTATATTATCCCAATATTGCCACAAGCTCTTGCTTTGCTCTAAAGTAATCTAGATCACACCAACATGTTACACATACTGCGTCATTTTGTTATAGCGTCAGTAACACTGCCTTTATTAATATAGTTGAACGAGACACGTATCTCAAATATTGCTAACCGACTGCTAATGAAATAAGAATAAACAAACACGTCGAATGTCTGTGGGATTCTGGAAATCTTCGCTTCTTCAATTGAATTATTCAGTTCGTCGCGCGCGTGTATAAATCTCCGTAAACTGTAATCAACGTGACAATGTCTTACTTCCACTCCCTACTAAAGCCACAAGCTTATTAAGCATACAACAGTTTTGCATGTAATCCGTTTTATTCGTGGTTTTCTGCTTCAAGTTATATACGAATTCAATGTTCTTTTGTTATGTTAGCAGTTTCTCCTGAAGCTTCATGTATACTTTAAACAGTTGTTTCTTTTTAGATGTTATAGTCTGCAGTCAATTAACGTGTATTTCTTTTAATATAGGTACCAAAATGACTTGGTTTTGCCTGATACAAAGCGTGAGTAGAATCTAAGAGTAGTGGTTACCAGTCTCATTACAAATGTGGTATGCTGAACTACACTCTAGCAGCCTAGTAGGTTTTCACACACCGCTTAAAATACTCGAGATTATATTGGGATGGAAACATGTGCGCTGATAGTGAATTCTAGGTTTTGACCGCTTAGGTATGAAGAATCAAACTTTTTAGCTCGAGAGCAGATGTCTTCCACTCTAAAACGGTGGCTTCCACGGCCAGCACGTGTTGTCGTGTAGAGAAGAGGAGAAGGTGAGACCAGTTGAAAGAGCTCGTCAGAATATTTTACAAGATAACGGTGGCAAAGGACTGCCATCTCTTCGCAACTGCAAAGGCTTAAGGGACTCTATGGACTCGTAAAAGGCTCGTTACTGTCAATAATGCGGACTACTCACCGCATAACCAATCGAGAGCATCAAGGAAATACTGCACTGAACCATTACAAAGGTGAGGCCCCTCAATGACGCTCTCGACGTACTCACGTAGATTGAGGTCCCGACAAATATCCATACCTAGGATACCGAGCTTATCTAGTAACGGCATTTGAGTGTTCTGAAAAGTGGAGAGAGGACTGTAAACTTTCTTGATAATTTGTTCAGTAGTTTTGAAGTTAACTCATAAAAATAAGAAAATAAACTCACTATCCATTACTGTGGGAGAACCATGCACAACTGGCCAGATTCGACCGGAGTGATATCATTCCTTTAGAGAAACCCATGTTATTCTTCTTAAAGTATTGATTGATCTCTGTGACAGCTGTCACTAGTGTCATTTTAGGACTTACGAGGTACATTTTAAGTGTGAATTTTTATATTCGTGTATTGTGTATTGCGTTTCACTTGTAATAAAACTAGCCTGTTAAGACTTAAAATATAGGTGGTACAAAATAAAATCGCTTGTTCAGAGTTATATCGTCAGTTTCATCTGTCACAGAGATCCAGTTATGTTATAAGGACTGTAGGAAGCTTATTGGTTGGTTATACGAGTGAGTGTGATTAGTCTGGTCCGGAATTTTTAATGCGCGGTTGGCGGAGAAGAGGGGAACACGTTGCAGGCGATCTTTTACTCCCAGATCACACATCTGCTCGTTGGCCTCTATACCATTAAAGATTATCCACGTTTTAATTTGCCATTAAAACTAAAACATTAAACTCTGGAATGGAAAACACCAGAAATAGGAAACGAAGTGTTTATCAATCAACACAAATAAATAAAATTGAAGTATCTATTTGTAATTTCAAATAAACAGCTTTCACTAAATGTATATAAGAGTATATACGGTACTTCTATCATAAAATCTATTTTTGAATTTTCTGTCTATTAGTTTGTTATGACTTATCGCTGCAACGGCTGGACCGATTTCGACGGAACTTTCACTGACAGATAGCGGATGTTATAAAGAGTAATTTAGGGTACTTTAATTATAGAAAAAACGTTACGTGAAAACAAAATTAAGGCCAATATAATATTAAACAACATTCAATTGAAAAGTCGCAAGGCGCAGCCAGTAACAAATAACAATATACATTAACCACTATCACTGTAATAGAACGTTTCGGACGCACGTTTATTTTATCGTATATCGTAACATAAATATCGTACCGTAACATATTCACATATATCGTAACAAAATATCGTCAAAATTCAACCTGAATTCATCCGCGACGCAACCCCACACCATTACAGCAAATATTTACAGCAAAACAGCATCTCAACTTAATATGGTCAAGTAAGCAAAATTTCTAAGCGTATTTCAACAATATCGATCGGTAAAATTACAAAACCTTCAAAGTCAAACAAAGACCTCGTGAAAACAAAAGGCTTCAATTTATTAAACCTCAAATCTGAAGCTCAATACTCTGTAAATTAAATGAAATAACAAGCAAACGCAACGTTTTTACGGCGGCCCGCCATTAAACAGTGTCCGTCGACAGGGACTAATTGCAAACGATATAATACTCAAGGAAGGCACTAAATAAGATTGCGGGGTGGTACTCCACTTTCGTTCGAAGCGAGAAAATATATTTTACAAATGGCGGAGCGATTTCTGTTCCGGTCGTATAATTAAAACATACGAATCACATCGTTCAGGAATTACTCAAGCGAAATATATTATAATACAAAAAGTTGTGTATTTATACTCTTGAAATTAACTTTTGATGTCACCACTGTAAACGAGCTTCATCGAAATTTGCCAACAGGCGATAAGGTCGCCACTTGTACTTCCTTAGCTTCACCTCTGTATTTAATCTGGTGTACAATAAGGAGATATATTATTATGAATACAAATAGCTAAATAGCAGTAAAACAGTTAAATCTCTTTATTAATTTGACCCATTTACGGAATGAATTATTTTTGCAAATCGCGTCCATGTAGCGGTCTAACAAGTATCATTAAATGTCGACTTACTCTTGACTAAGCCGTCAATAAAGGAAATATCACAAAGACTTCTCATATTAATACTATTAATTTATTTTATCAAAATCACACCCTGAATCAGTGTTCCGCTCCTTAACATTCTCCTTTCTACTTTTTGTAAAAGACGACGTCAGCATTCGAAACATACCCGAAATCACCGGGGCCTTACAAACAATGAAATGGATACAAGGAACAACCAGATTTAAAACAACAATTTGTAAATCACATAAAGTGTTTTCCCATGTGGGTTTGGAAACCACATTACTCAGCGCAGTAGAAAGCAGCGTGGTGACCGCTTAAACCATTATGCCATCCGTGCAGTCAATGTAGTGGGATACATTGTTCATAGAACAAAAGTTCTTATAACACAAATAATAAAGAATAAAATCGGTCTCATAGTTTCAAACCCTGGTCTGTTTAAACAAAAGAATCACTATTGGATTCTAGTGATGCTTTCTAGCAGGCAGAGTAATCCTTTTGGCAGACGTAATAAATATAAAGAAACTATCAAACAAAACAGTTTTTTAGTATAGTACTATTTATATAAGTATTATAAGACGATTTCTTTTATTTTAATCGAAGTTATGTACACATATATGTAGTATGGTAGGTATAGTAGTCCAAAACCTCCTTTCTAAGAAGAGGCCTGTATCCAGCACTGTATTATTAAAGACTGTTGATGTGCTATACACAAAAAATCATTTGTATAAGCGATTTTTAATGCTTTATATAGCGTTGCTTTCATCGGAGGCAAATCTTTACCGAGTGAAAATTCGTTTCGAAGAAAAATTGTAACAGTCTTAATGGTTTTAGGCACGAATTTTTTTTCCACTTTTTGTTTGTACCGTCGGTTTCGAATAAACCAAATATTGAGAGTTTCGTACCGGTAGGGTACGAGAAAATATTTAGTTAAGAATATCCTGTTTTTTTGATTTACTTACGTTAATACAAGGGGATTAACTTGAAGAGTTTATTTTTATGTTTTAATATTTCCTTCACGGGATCTATGTGATATATTTCTGAGTAACATATGAACTGAATGTGATCGTAGGTAAATTGTGTAATAAGGTAAAACAATTCGACAAATCGCATTGAAAAAACATTATCTCAGTTTAAAGTAATTTAAGTTATTAAATATGATACGATGAAAATGGTTGTAATGGAATAGGCGTTTGTCTTCCACCTCACCTGATGGGAAGTGTAGATGAAGACGAAGGTGGTAAACGCCCATCTAAAAGAGACCTGTTCACTCTACTCTTAAAGGCTCCAGAGTTTAACTTATCAGGAAAAATAGACTCAATCAGGTCGTTCCAAATCTTGGCGACTCTCACCAAAAACGAGCTATCAAATCTACACTGAAATTAAAAAAAATACAAAATCATTTCCTACTTACATTATGATAATAGTCTAAGTCTAAAAGCTAATGACATCACGATGATCATCAATTAACGACCAACAGTGGAATCACCGTCAGATCTGCTCATTTGCCACCTTATATAAGGTGGCCACGAATTAGTCAACATTTTAAAAATCATATAAAAACCGTTTGATATATTATAAAAATAGTTTATTTATAAGAAAGCTAATTAGTTGGAATTTATTTTTTAAAAATATTATCGTCTAAATGACCACCGTTTCGATGCTTACACTCTTCAAAGCGAGCATCGAAATTTTGGGATACTCGTCGGCAAAGAGACCGCGAGATCGCCGCCATCTCTTCGCTGATTTTTTCTTTTAGTTGACGTAGTGTATTTGTTTTATTGATGTAGACATGGCCATGGCATGGCCATCTGGAAACTAACTTTTCCGAAAATATGCCTTTGACCACCAGCAGGGACTTGAATGTGTAACAAGTGGCTCCATCTTGTTGAAACCATGTTTTACGATTGCAGCCAGCAAATTCCAGTAGCATCGGTCCTAACAACCACCACCCCTACTCACCCCATGGGTGTCGTAAGAGGCGACTAAGGGAGCAAATTACATAGGACAACATTACTGCAAAGAGAAAAGAAAAATTGAAACAATCTCTACACTGATCCGTCTGGCCAGCGTGGTATAGTAGACCAAAATCTCATTTCCAAGGAGAGGCCTACGTCCAGCAGTGGACTGTTAAAGGCTGTTGATGTGATTTAATTTATATACTTCACGTTAATCATCTTTTTAGGAAAGACCTTTTTTGACCTACTGTAATACGCGGACCAGACGAGTTGATATAAATTTATTATCAAACGCTCATGTCGTGCGATGTGCCACTGGGGTCTGTCCTCAGACCACTCCTGTGAAACATGGGATGCAACTAGGACCTCTGGGCCGAGGTCGTCAATTCCCTGGTCTGGGTGTAATTTATTACGCCGATGACACACTGGTCACGGTCAGGGGGACGCCTAGCCCCAGTCTCCTTTCTAAGTAGAGGACTATGTCCAGCAGAGAACTATTAGAAGCTGTTCATGACGATGTTGACGATAAATAATTGCTTAAGTTACAACACATATAAGTCCAATAATAAAACCGTTTAAAAATAAACCTTATCGCTTCAATCACCTGAATATGTACAGATACAAACAATATCCAACACATACAAACATATATAGCCACACATACATCTAACGTCACACGACAGTATCAATATTGCTTAACCAGCCGAGCGGCACACGATCAAAGAGTCTCATATTAATACCATCATTCATTCAAGCCATGCGGTACAAATTAGGGTTCACACTTCCTTTGTAAATAACCGTTGACACTGTAGGGTTGGCAAGAATAGTTGTGTTTACAGCTTCATCTGAATGCGTCGATAAATTGACTGTTTGAAAGTTTTAAGGAGAGAAATTTCTAGCTTAGGGAAATCATGTCTTGAAGGTTGCCGCGTAAATTATGTTGTATCTTAAATATTGTTTAGGGTTCCGTACTTCCGTACTCTATCACATACACACAACGCTACTTAGTCCCAAATCAAGCTTGTAATGTTGATACTAAACAAGTAATTTAAATACTTATACGCTATTTTTTGGTTAACACATACGTGTGACGAAAAGATAACATCTAAACTCAGAAACAAATATTTGCAGATTATATAAACATTTGGTGGAACCTAGGAATCGAACCCGAAACCTCAAGCACAGCAGTCGCATACGCTACCACTGTACCACCTAGGCAGATGAATCTTAAAATATAATATCTACTTTTATCTGTAGCGACTTCCACGTGCAGAGGAAACAAAGACACTACAGCGCAATCTATCGAAGTCATCGAACCGAAGAATAACTGGTCCTGTATCGCGATATAGAAGTGCTCGTATCGATTAGTATATATACTACATAACAACATCAACCATTAGTTTTAGCCCGTCAAGCATGATCACCTTGCCTGGTCGAAGGATTCTCTCTTTGTGTTGGAGGGACATGACACCCGTTCCTCCACACAGGGTAACATTCATAAAAATGCCAAACGCCGAATATCTGTAACATATAGAAACTAAAGCACTATATCCGGCTTCACCAACAGCCTTCAGCAGTCCACAGCTGGACATAAACCTTTCCTTAGCAAAGAGATTTTGGCTTACTATACGCTGTCCAAACCAGGGTTGGTATACTAAATAACCAAAATGTCGTATCTGAAAGACATGTCACCCGTTACTTCACATATCTGTCTGTTTTTAACCGACCACTTTGACCAGACATCATTCAATCAAACTGTAAAGACCTACAAAACACAGAAGTGTTAACAAAAGTTTAAAATTCTTAGGATAACATGATGAATCTCTTAAAATTTTATATACAAATTTGTTCTTGGCATTCATCGTACGAAATCTACGCAAACGCAACTCACACTTGGCTTATATTTTTCGATTGCGAATCCAATGTATGTATTTATTTTCCTACTTTGTTTAAACAGGTTCAATAAATATAAATTATAATTAAAGCTTCGTCTAAATGTATTTTCATTACGAAATCAAGCACAAACATTTGTGATAAATATTTTTATGTGAGGTTTTCTTTGTTTCTTTGAATACGTTTAGTAATTAACAGTTTTAATTAAAGTATTTTTCTAAGTTAATTGTATAACTTAATAAATACGCAACGGCTCTTAGTAAGAAAATTATGGTGCTTCTGTTAATTTTTTTTTTCAATATCACTTACCTTCTACTTTTTTATATTACAAACGAATAGGGCCACGCTAATTTAAGTATAAGTGGACCGGTTAAATCGAGGCAGTACTACCATCTCACAGAAGACCAATCTAAAGCGACAGCATCCGTGCTGTTGTTTTTCATTGATGTGTAAGACTAGGATAACATTGATGAAGGGGTGATTATTATTCTTCGGAATGTATCTATACTCGGTTGCCATGAGGAAATTGAGCCTGTCACCACTGCGACTGCAGTGAAGACTCGGCTCAGCACACACTAGCGCTTTGTTCCACCTGGGCGGCGTAGTGTGGGCTCCTCACTGCAGTTATTGGAGGAGATCTCTCACTATCGGTCGTCATACACTCCATGGCCGGTAACGACAGTTGTTTTGCCGCGGTCGCAACCTTCTCCGAAGACGTCATTTCGCGGAAGTAGGTGGCGGAGAAGGCCCGGGAGAACGATCTCCACTCAGACCCTATTCACCGCCGGCGAACCGATCGACAGAGGCACGCTTATTAGCACCTCATGCCGCCTTGAGTGTGGCCGCGGGTGGACGAGGCGGGTTTTCCCCTCCATCTGCTACACTGGTTAGCTAAAGCCGTACGTCTCCTAAATAGAGAGTTTACCCGCAGATGGTGCCCGCGGAAGCGGCCAGGTGTTAGGAGCGATCTGGATGTCGTAATAGCAGCTTTTCCCAGATCCCTCCTATGTCAGGCACAGAGTGTGTGTGTACACCGTGTGGTTTTAGTCGGTCCGATTCCGACACACCACCTCGCCGTAAACACCGGTGGGATGACAGCCCGAAAAGGTTCCCACACGTAAAAAAGGGGCTACTATTATCGTGGTCAGTATTTAAACCTTATACTGCCACGATGACTGTCATGCCTTTCACGTCTCCAAGTGGGGCGTGAAAAAGTATCTCACTAGGCCGCCATACTGTTGGTCGCCATACTGAATTTTCTACGTTCACAGTGAGTATGACGATCACCACTCTTCGATTCTATTCATGCTTTCCATCAGGCACAGAAGAATCACTTTGGTAGGTCTAGAATGAAATAAGAAAACTCATACACGGTCTCTTGTTAATCAGCAATTGTTTATAAAAATTATTCAATTCTTGTACTTCTTTACTAGCATACTATGCGTACTTAATATGAGTTACGCGCAATAAAGCACTAGAATTGTTTTGTTGTAAATGTTGGTCTGATTTAGTAGAAACATACTCGTGGTATACTTGGTATTTTACAGCGACCCTGACCAAAGACAAACGAAGCCATCATCATCATACATAGCCTTTAGCAGTTCACTGCTGGGTATAAGCCTCTCTTTAACAAGGAGGATTTTTCCTACTATACAAAGATGGCCAAACGGATTTATATTGGATTTGTGTCAAGTTTTCGTGTGCTTGGCAATGATGTTGTTCTGTGTTTGATCTCTTACAAAACCCACAGAATGAACAGGAGTAGTGACATTTTATAATTTTAATTCATCACCACACGGATACGACGAATGAACGAAGCCAAAAAACACTTAACCAATCTTTAGGAGAACCATATGTTTCATCACTATCATCATCAAAAGCCTTTAACAGACGACTACTGGGCATAAGCTTCTTAGCAAGGAGGATTTTGCCTACTATACTACGCTCTCCAGACGGATTGATATAGGATTTGTGTCAAGTTTGACTGCTCTTGGCAGTGATGTTGTTCTTCGTAATTACATCCTTTACGAAACCCAAAGAATAAATAGAGGTAGTGACATTTCGTATTTTTAATCCATCTCCACACGAAAGATTCATGACGAACGAACGAAGCCTATAACTCTAGAACTAAACCTAAACAAGTCTTTAAAAGAACCCTATATTTCATCATCTTTAATAATCCACTGCTGAACATAGTCACACATTCTTCTTTAACCCTAAGTTTAACTATGAATTATTTATCCCTAGCTAACATAAAAAAAGAAATCAACCAACTGACCTATAACATCATCAGAGAAAATTAACAATGTACTTATAAGTATTTGCCAATTTTTTCCTCAAAAAGTATAAAAAAGACCACGCCATATCGTCCTTCAGAAAAATTTAAACAAGAACAAAACACTTTGATGTATTAGATTTTACGCAACCTTTCCGATGCCTTTCTATTACAATATAAGAGAAAAACGTGACCTTTGTACTCTAATATGGAATGAAAAAAATGCTAATATTAAATATTTATACACTAGTATAGTTACGATAGATATTAATCTAATACTAGTACGTACAAGATTTACATAAGTAGAAGTAACGTTTGTTTTCTTTTCAGTTACTAATACATTTTTTTTTGCGTAAGTCAATCCGTACAACGTAGAAATCAATACATTTAAAACTGCTTTTCCTGACTGAGTTATTTGATAATGCAGTGTTAACTTGTATACCCACAAATTTGAAATTTTGGCAGCTAATGCTTATAAGTGGTATACTTAAAAGTATTTGTGAAAATGTCAACCTTAAGTAGGTTAAAATAAGAGATCATACGAACGGAGCTAGCGTCGCGACGAGACGGCTATACACGGGGGTTGTCCGGTCAATGGCGCTGTATGGTGCACCGGTGTGGGCGGCGGCTCTGACCGCCCAGAATAGGGCTCGCCTCTGGCGCCCTCAGAGGATATTGGCGGTTAGAGCCATACGTGGTTACCGCACCGTATCGACGGAGGCGGCGTGCGCCTTGGCCGGAACTCCCCCGTGGGATTTGGAGGCGGAAGTGCTCGCCGAAGTTTATCGGCGGACGGCTGACTTCCGGGCGCGTAGCGGCATACGGCCCCCGCCCGAAGAGATACGCGAGTGGCGAGAGGCCCCTCGTCGAGCCACAATGGCTCGTTGGTCGTCCCGGCTGGAGGCTCCACGTGCTGGTTTTGCCGCCGTGGAGGCTCTCCAGCCGGTCATCGCCGAGTGGGCAGGGCGGCAGCACGGGACCCTTTCCTTCCGACTGACGCAGGTCCTTTCCGGGCACGGTTGCTTCGGCAAGTATCTGCACTCGGTCGCCAGGAGGGAATTGAGTCCCGCCTGTCACCACTGCGACTGCAGTGAGGACTCGGCTCAGCACACGCTAGCGGTTTGTTCCGCTTGGGCGGCGCAGCGTGGGGTCCTCACTGCAGTTATTGGATGAGATCTCTCGCTACGGGCCGTCATACGCTCCATGGCCGGTAGCGACAGTTGTTTTACCGCGGTCGCAACCTTCTGCGAAGACGTAATTTCGCGGAAGGAGGCGGCGGAGAAGGCCCGGGAGGACGATATCCACTCGGACCCAATTCGCCGCCGGCGAGCCGGGCGGCGGAGACGCGCATACCAGCGCCTCATGCCGCCTTGAGTGTGGCCGCGGATGGACGGGACGGGTTTTCCCCTCCATTCGCTATAGTGGCCAGCCGCGAGGAGGTGACGTGTGCGTGTGCCGGACGTCACCTAAATGGAGAGTTTATCCGCAGATGGCGCCCGCGAAAGCGGGCAGGTGCTAGGAGGGATTAGGATGTCGTAATAACAGCTGTTCCCGAATCCCTCCTCTCTCAGGCGCAGAGTGGCACACCGTGTGGTTTTAGTCGGTCCGATTCCGACACACCGCTCCGCCGTAAACCCCGGTGGGGTGACGGCCCGTGGGGGTTTCCACACGTTAAAAAAAAAAAAAAAAAAAGAGATCATACGAACGAAGAACATATGGAAGTTCGTCATTTTCAAAGTTAGAAACACGAAATAGGAAATAATCACACGAACGAAACTAGAAACGGGATAAAATGATGAAATACGCTATTCTTCTTTCTCAAGTGTGGATACCTCTTGAGATATCAAATCGACCGCTCGACGTTTATGCCGAAATTCGTGTCTGTCTCCGATTGATAGCCTTAGCTTTCCTCGATTTATGAGCATCTAACACTGAAAAAAATTCAAATGAGATCAGTAGCTGCTAAGACTAGCACCTTGAACCTAACAAAATCTTTAACTTTACAATATTAGTTTAGATAATTTCCTGGGAGTTTTAAAGAAATTCGTTCACGCTGTATAATAACACGCTACGGGGTCAGCTAGTGTTTTATAAAAAAGTTTACAGCTCTTGGTGCATTCTTTGTGGGAAAGACCAGTATTCTAGGACCCCCAGTATTCTCCAATTTCTTTTGTGATGCTTATTTGGTGAATATTATTTGCTCGTAAAAATACAGCCGCAGAATACCACGAACTCATACTGCATGATGCAAACTAATTAGTAATAGTTTTGTTTTAGTTGTGTAATTTCTGCAATTTCAATTCGCAACAAACCACTTAACTATAACGTATTCTTAACAGTTTATAGAATTTGCTGTACAAGTAATTTAAATGTGTTATGACAAAAACAGTTCTAGCAAAATATTTCGATAACAATTAAGAAAAAATTGCCACATATTTTATTCGTGAAGCAATTTATAGGGCGTCGGTTGTAACTCGCACAAGCGATGCTCGATGTAATCGAATCAACGCGTTCTGTGAATCGATTAACACTACTAGTACGCCCTTTATGTTCAGATTAAGCGCCGATTGTCAATTGAGAGCAATCAGTATTAAACGTGTATTTATTTCGGGACCTAGTGTTAAACCATTAACGCTTATATAGACTTTAAAAGGGTTTGAGTTCGAGTAACGTTTTGTTCGAATGAGAAAATGATCGTCATTTTTTTTTCTTTTTCATTACCTTTAAAGGTTCACTAATTAACATAAGTCTCACGCTGGCCTGATGGGTTGAAATAGAGTTTATTACAAATACCATCCACCCTCATCCAGAGAGGTTTGGCGCTGTATGGGTCAGCTGTCCTGAAGCCACTTTCAAAGTTTAGGGCGATGCTAGCAGATTGCTCATCAGTTTCGTGAACGCTAAAATCCTAAAGTCGCTAAAGTCCTGACGGTGAGACCGATGAGGTGTTTCAAATGTGTAAGCGAGTCACACACGCGCCAAGTATGTAAATTTTTGACTGTAGCGGACTATGTTTCCGCTGTGGTCGACTGAAGCACAAGGGGGCAGAATATTCTACCGTCCTTCTCTACTCAGCATGTGCGACGGATAATAAACCAGTCAGTCACCAGATTGGGCAAGAGAACTGTTAACCTTCCCACGAGTTTCCGCAAGCATCGGAAACTAGGCAGTCAAACCAGGCTACCTCTGACGTACAGTAGTACAGTACAGTCGGCAGCGTAACCACGAAGTCGGGGGAAGTACCACCTTCATGAGGAGTACCGAGAAAAAGCCACACCACAGAAGTGAAGTGAAAAGAGATGCTGCAGGGTCTCCATCGTGACCTCTGGGGTTATACTTATCGTGGGGCACAACAAAAACTCCGGATGGTAGGCTCCTTTTCTCTTTAAGTAGACTCTTCAGCCTAGCTGCTTGTAGGAAGGGCGGAACACACACCCTCGTCGATGACCTTCTTGGTTGAAAACGAAGGGGAGTCTCTTTGGTGAGTTTTGCTCCCCGGTGCCCCCATCATGACCAATCCGGTCATTGTACCGAATGAAGTATCTAGGCCAGATCCTCGACGTGAAGTAGTTTTTCGACGAGCACTTGCGATAGCTTTCACCGAAAGTGGATGGCGTTACCCACCAGTTTTGTTCTGGCTTTAGTTGACTTGCTCAATTTAAAGGGTGCAACCCCAGTGGAGATATCGCCCCAGGGGGGCAACAACTCAAGAGGATACCCACACGGTAAAAAAAAGATATTGTTGAAAGTTTTCCTTTTGTTTGTAGTATTATTGTCTTGCTTAGTTTGCTTCCTTATTCGGCTGTTACGGTACTCATGGGGAAGAATATATGTAGTGACACTCCGTATTGTTAATTCATCAACATACGGATCATACTTTTGCTTTCTTTGTAAAATAGTAATGTACATCAACATAAAACTATGTGAATGCATATACATATTACAATCATTAAATGTATTTTACGAAAAAATCCACAAATTCTCAATTCGGTCTAAGGACCTAAGTGTAAAGCCTGGAAACTGAAACTGCTTACTATAGCAAAGATAATTTAAAGTTTCTAGTTTTGAGTTTGAACTCGATGGATATTCAGTACTCAAGGCCCGAATGGACGAATGATCTTGGATAAAATTAGCACAGAGATAGATTGAGATCAGTAAAAGCACATAGATTAGCAATTTTCCGGAAAGAGAAATAGTTTTATCCTGAAATATAAGATTAATGAAATAAAAAAATTACTTGAGAGAATTTATTGTTATTAAGCGAAATAGGTAAAAGGTACTTTTTTGGTACCTTCAGTTATTTTATACATAAGAACCTTGCTGACTTCTGTTTTCTACTGAAACAACGATCTTTAGCATTTATAAAAGTATGACGACTAATGTTGTGACTTTTAAAGATACTGTATATTTTTTTAGGGTTCCATAACTAAAATGGCGAAAATGGAACCCTTGTAATTTCCTTATATTCGTCCGCCCGTTTCTCTTCACTACCTCTCAGAAACCATTAGTGCTAGAAACGTATAATTTCGTATGAATTTACATACGAATACTAATTACGGCAGCAAGAAAAAATTAAAAATTAAAAATATATTTTTAACCTATATACGATCGCATTTTCTTGTTTTTATGTTAGTAGTTACTCATGCTGTTTTCTGATTTACTTCTATGTGTTAAAAATCCATATAGACCATGTAGTTAATTTAATATCAACCAACTCAAATTAGAAATTGAAATTCTGTAGCTTCACATTCTGTTACATAGGTACTATATCCCTTTTGTAACCCTAAATTATGATTAATTACGCATCTAAGCTGATACTGACGCCTCACCAAACCTAATTGAAGATAGCTAGATTAACTGGACTCATTTCCTCGGGCACAAAGCCTGTGAAACGAACCGGTGAACAGTGATTAGTTTATAGCCAAGGTTTGTTAAGGGTCAATCATCTTAAATTAGTAATGCCATATGCCCTCATCAACCTCATTGTTAATGAACTAATGTTTGGAAAATTGACCTTAGTGATATAATATACATATATGTGTATATATGAAAATGGTAATAGCTTATGAACTTCGACATTTATCGTACCAATAACTTTTTTTTTATTCTTAGTCTACCAAAGTGACTCTGTGACCTGTGTGAGTGAATTCAAGAGTGGTGGTCGCCATACTCATTGCGAATGCAGATAATTTAGTATGGCGACCCAAACTATGGTGGCCTAGTGAGATACTTTTTCACGCCCCGCTTAAGGCATAATGGGAGCGAAACATGTACGGCGGTAGAGAGTTCCAGTTTCTTACCGATTTACACAGGAAGAAAGAGCCGATGTTTTTTCTTCATTAAGAGCCTGCCAAAGTGATTCTACACTCCCTGATGGAAATAGAATCTCTGCATGAATAGAATCTAAGAATTGTGGTCACTATACTGATTGTAAATGCAGACAATGCAGTATGGTGACCCACACTATGGTGGTCTTGTGAGATACTTTTTCACACCCCGTTTGGGGACGTAAAAGGCATGACAGTCATTGTGACAGTGTAAGGCTTACACAGTTACCACGATAACTATCACCCCTGCATCAATGGGCCTCCGGTCTCACACTCACCAACAAAACACGACAACACGGATGCTGGCGCTTTAGGTTGGTCTTCTGTGGGATGGTAGTACTGCCACGGTCGAGCCGGCCCGCTCGTGCTTAAATCAGCGTGGCTCTACGACCTAGAGTTTAGTTCGTGAGCGTATATCTAATATAGCACATATCTATATATAATTTGTTTACACACCCAATAAGTAACTAGCTTATTACTTCAAAACACTACGAATGACTATTAAGGATGATTAAAAGACAAAGATATGTTTAAATACATAGGCCTCGCCTTAGAAAGGAAATTTTACTTACGAATAGAAATTCTAAGGAAGAGGTCGACAAGAATAAAAAGCAGTTAGGGAAAAACGATATTGCTTACTTAAATAGATTTGGTTTTCCTAATCTGTATCTTTGGTTTGAGAAGTTTGGATCGCATGTTTGTAACTCAAACGGACCATTGACATGAAATCAAAAATTTCAAATTTCCTTCTAAGTGTATACGTAAACTCTGTATAACGATTTATGTTTTTAAGAATAAATACTCTCTTTTACCAATTACACGCAGACATTTGTCATAACGAAGTAATTCTTTTTTCAATTATCATTTCCACGTCTCTAAAGAAGTTTCGTCTTTAAAGATTCAAATTACGAGAAGATTTACCGGCTCAGTATGAGGACCTTCCCGTCAAGGTCTTGCTAGGTTACCTAAGTATTATTTACGACTGTTTAAACCAGCTTAGAATTAAATGCTAAGGGCGGTACACGATATAAAAGCTTTTAGCCCTACCTCATCAGTAATGGGCAAAATGAATAAGTGTTTGATAATTATACGCCATTTTCGTTACCCCGCTTTTTACTCGATTATAGAGACAAAGGAAGGGTTGGCATTCGATTTTTCGTCTGCGAGCTTTTAAGCAATGATGAGGGTTTCCTTGGAATGTTTTAAGACCCCTTACCGGAATAAATGTAAGTCGATTTAATTTCAGCCGAATAATAGTCAAATTTTTGTCGGGTCTTTTTCATTTTGTATTATTGATAATAATCTTCTTAATTTAAAAATCTTGTATGTACAAGTATAAACGAGTTACTAAACATTGAAATATTGCTTGTAATAAAAAATGATTAAAAACGGTTTGGTTGCTACTGGAGACTTATTGTTAGAAATCGGCAAATAGAATAACCGCTAGAACGACTAATGACCTAGTGGCAGTGGCTGGGTCTGTCAACCGTTGCTGTACAATACTTTGGTTGTTTTTTACCGAGTGATTCGAGAGGTCTGGCACTCAGAGGACGTCAACCCACTACTATTTCTTGAGTTAAAAGTATCCATGAGAAACAATAGTCACTTACCATAAGGTGATTCATCCATGGCCGCCGGGAGGAGTGTGCAGTGGGATGCACTCGTACCCCCCTGGCAGAAAAGAAAATATATAGAAAAACACATATTTTTCTATATATTGTTTAAATATTTATTCGTGTTTTTATCTATGTATGTACCTTTTTTTAAATATATATATAATGTAAATTAATTTTCATCTATATGTAATTATTCATTGCTTCTCTTAAAGACACGCATGCGCCTGCCATGTCGGTTACTGGACCACCCAAGGTTGACTGGT
This sequence comes from Hypercompe scribonia, assembly GCA_949316085.1. NCBI lineage: Eukaryota > Metazoa > Arthropoda > Insecta > Lepidoptera > Erebidae > Hypercompe > Hypercompe scribonia. The sequence continues at coordinate 3,873,446 of OX438991.1, read as the reverse complement.
AGAGAATGCCAGGAGACTGCAGGAAGTATTAAAAATAAATTATCTAAAGTAGTCGATTTCATATATAAAGACCTAGTATAATTCTATATTTGATATTAGTAAATGGTATGTGTCGATGTAGATTCACCCTCCTGAAAATAACGTATAATACGCATAAATATGTGTGTGTTTGTGACGTATGTATTGTATATGTGTTTACGTATGTACAATATTACTTATATAGTGTATATTTTCATCTGTAATGCAACCTCTGTGCACTTCTCTTACAATATTTCTACACCACCCAAGGTTGACCGGAAGAGAATACCTTGGGTACTATGTCCGTCGATGTACAAAGTGCAAAGTCTAATAAATAAATAAATAATACTACACTGTCACTAATAGGAGCTGTACATTAATAAAAATGTTAAAAAACCAAGTGAAAATATTCCTTTTCAGAGACGAAGATGAAGGTGTACGGTTCAACTAGTTGTATATAAAAATCGTAAGGGTAAAATTAAGATATACACATGGTAAACAGATTATAGTACCTTTTTCGTACTTCTTAGAAAATACATTAGCTATAGAAAGGTCCCACGTCAAGTTACTAGTCAGGTTTGCTTGTAACGCCAGGTGAGTCTTGGAAAGTAATCCCCCACCATTTGACATTTATTTTGTAATGGCTGCCACGTTTTTCCTCAAGCCTCTGTATCATTTATAATAGCGTCGGGTCGGGAGCTGTTCCATTTTTTTCTTTCATTTACCTACTTTATAGAGAAGAACCATTTTTTTATTTATGTTGGGAAAGTTGATAGGGGTTGATTTTTATTTATATCTTTGTATATTATTTAGAAAAGAGGGTTAGTTGGTAGTTAATGCTAAGATAACATTTTGGAATTTTATTACTTTGTCTAATGGGTATTTTAAGGTACCGTAGTTCGGGAAGGGTCTCTTGTAGTTTTGCGACGTTAGTATGTGTGACTGTTTGTTCGTTCCTAGTTTTACATAATAATAATTACTTCACACAACTGACACATAGTAGTCTAATTCTAAAAGGGACAGAACGTGCACTATGTTAACCAGACTGCTGATAAACATACTTCAATGTCTAAATCCATACTCATTCATCAAAATTACTGAAGAAGTGTAAAGATAATTTCTCATTGATATGTGCAACATAAGTTATAAAGATACAATCGCCTTTAGACGCCAAGAATTAGGTGGAGATGGAGAGACTGAGGCTGCAAGAACTTTGTTACATACTGAAAAGATATCAAACGTGATAGTAACATCATCACAAATGATCTCTTCGTTTACGAGCTACGGTACCACAGATAAATACACAAACTTACCCACTAACATAATTCTTTTTCTGAATCGATGATTAAAAAGCCGAGATTGAAATTTTGACGGGTCTTCATCGTGAATCAAATACTGTTTCGTGGTCTTTATCTAATACTGAGTACCATTTAATTAGGCTGCACGGTTGGCCTAGTACTTGAAGCAGTCGTCACGCCGTTATCTACTGGTCTAAGTGTTGTGGGTTCAAACCACACATGGGAAAACACTTTGTGTGATCCACAAATTGTTGTTTTGAGTCTGGGTGTTCTTTGTGTCCATTTCTTATAATGTAAAAATGTATGTATGTGTGTATGTTCGTAAAATCCCCCACGACGCAGGATTTATTCATAGTGTGGATGTTGTCTTTTAAAAAACAAAAAAAAACAAGACATAAATATATTCTATACATAAATAAAATGTCCATATTTAAACCAGAAATTCGTTGAAACTCCATTGCGCAGTGACTTTTTGTAATAGTCCTTGTCACGATTACCTTCGACAAACTTTTCTTTAATCAGAAATATCTAAAAACGTGATAAGACTCTGAATTCCTGCATCATTCCGAGCTAATGGAATGAAGAAACCTTGAAGATTTTCTTTCGTTATAACTTACTGTGGGCTCCTCGTTAAGTAGTAACCGAGAAGGCTAGCATATTGTATAGTTAAGCAATCCGAGATAGACCAGTCTATAGGATTGAAATATAATGAAATATTTATTTGCAAAGAATACACATACCAGGTGTAATAATGGAGGTTTACATTTTTGGAGAAGTTTTAATTGAAGGTTCTGACATGCCAATCGTAATTTGAATTTGAATTTGAAAGGTTCCTCCAAGAACCTAGAGCAAAAGTCAACCTCACCTGCAAGTAGTACACGTGCTAATCGACGGACTAGCCTCTGACAAACGAAACATCCCCATTAGTGGTAATACGAGTATGCTCGCCACCTATTACGTGGGACCAAAACACTGCTGAAAATTGAGCGTTTGAACCTCTGTTTATCCCTCCGGAGAAATAGACGTGAGTTTGTGTTATGCATGTATCAATATTGTGATAATTGAAAAAATTGAAGAAATGCAATTTCTTAACCAATTTTGATTATATTATTGTTTATTCTTTGTTATTTATATAACATTGTATATATTATTTTGCTCGTAGAATAACATTAGTTCTTGATTCAAAGTATTGAAGCCTTGTGTACATCTGAATTAGCATAAACTTCTTGCTTCGATAACTGTGAAATTGTAATACATGAACTTAGTTACATTTTCAGTGTTAGTCTTGGCCCTGGAATACCAATAACGTTCATTTTTTATATTTGGGAATAGGTATTTCAAAATATCCTATGTCGTGATCTAACCTTGTTGATGTACCCTTTACATCAATCATATTATTAGATCTATACAGTTGTTTTTTTTGTGTTAATTCAGTAATGTGTAAAGGTTAGTTATTTTATATACTTTTTTTCTTTTTTTTCTTAAAAAGACAACACCCGGAATAGGAATAAATCCCGTGTCGCGGGGGACTTTACAAACATACACGAAATGGACACAAAGAACACCCACACTTAGAATAACAATTTGCGGATCACACAAAGTGTTGTCTCGTGTGGGATTTGAATATACAATATTCAGAGCAGTAGACAGTGGCGTGGCGACCGCTTTAACTGCTTTTTATTTTTTTTAACGTGTGGAAACCCCCTCGAGTCGTCACCCCACCGGGGTTTACGGCGGGGTGGTGTGTCGGAATCGGACCGACTAAAACCACACGGTGTGCCACTCTGCGCCTGACATAGGAGGGATCTGGGAACAGCTGTTATTACGACATCCAGGACCGCTTTAACCGCTAGGCCAACCGTGCAGTCAATATCAAGTCAATTCATAATATATAATATAGATTCACGATAATTATTCGTTCGGAATTTTATCCATGTAAATACAATGCAACAACCATGTTACAAATTATATCAAATGTTGTACTCCTTACTACTAATACTGTGCTAGTAATACTGTGTTATAATCTCCAGTAACTATTTTTTCATTAAGGTATATTAACTTAATAATTTATGCAATGATAATTCTAATTCATTTAAGGGGGTATTCTGGTCTAGAGACATAAATTTTAGGTCATTTTTGGAGTGTTGTAAAAAAAAGCAATCAACATTTTTACGATCCATTTTTTTATACATTATTTATTAACATTAGAAGAATACAAAAAAAAATTAAAAAGTCAAAAAAATCCAAAATTCCGTTAATTATCAGCTGATGAAGTGGGGAGTCTCAAAAATTTGGTGCGTGACCATACCCACGATTTTGACCCTCCTAGTAATCTGAAACCAAAAAAAAAAATAAGATTCTTAATCTATAATAATGTCGCAATGTCTGCAACTAAGAAAAAATTGGAAAAAAATTTTTTACAAAATGGCGACTGCCTTAAAAAAAAATTTTTTTTGTACCACTTTTTTTAACTTTTTTCAATTTTTTAAAAATAGTAAAAATGAAAATTTGGGGATAGGCGTAGTTCCGGACATAGACAAGTTTCTGAAGAAGACTCTCTTAAAATTTCAAGTAAATCGGTTCGGTAGAACCTGAGAAATCGTGGGTATCGTATTAAAAAAGACAGTTCTGAGAAAAACGCGTTTAAAGTTTCAAGTAAAATTTTTGCAGTCTAAGTCATACAATTATATTTTAAACTTACATTTATTTAATCTGCCATTCCTGCTGTATACATTGGACCTTCTTCGACTTCGAAAAAACTATTTTCGGCATTTCTCTCTTCCAATCGAGCAGTTCTGGCCTCCTTTGATGCGATGGATGTTCGTATCTCGGAGCGGTCAATCCGGGCGTTGTCTCGTTTGACGGCAAATGCATGAGCTTCTGGACCAATTTTTACACCCATAATCGTCATCATTTTGAAATCGCCTTTTTTTTGTCGCGTAATCCTTTGCGCTGAGGATTTTTTATCCATTTTATTTGACAAAAAATTGAAATAATCACTCAAAATAATTTTATTTCACTCACAGCACATACGTCCACGTGGTTTAGAAGTTAGAATTCAACTGTTAGCAGCTAGATGTAAGCGAATACTAAATATAAAAGACACAGGTCACCTAGGGTTATTGTATTACAATATATATATATATATATATTTACTGAGAAATATGGATTCAGGTAGACGGAGAATCCATTATGTCTTTTGTTCGATGAGTTGCCGCCCAACTGGTTAGTATGCCAACTCAGCAAAGTACCTATATCTCCGAAAATAATTTGAATTTTGAAAAATCCTCTCGTAGACATATTCTTAAATAGTTAAACTTTGAAAATATGAAAAAAAAAAATCGATTTTTTCCTATTTCTAGACCAGAATACCCCCTTAAAAATGAATTATTGTAAGATGAAGTTGTTTAAATACAAGTTATTACACAATTAAAATTATTTAGTTCTATATCACAGCACTCAAATAAATTTTCGCATAAATATTCTTTGTATATTTCTACTGACGTTCATAACGGAGGTCACTTAACCATAGAGAAGGTCAAACACGTGTTAACACATTAAAACTCTTTCGTGCCTTGGACAGCACGCAAAGCCTTTGTGCCCGGTTGCCATACGACATCTGTAGCAATCGTTACGGGTTGTTGGAGTTTTAAAAAGTCTGACAATGGTCAAACAAAATTTCGATATCGTCTAATACATGGATTGTGGATATCTGATGACAGTTGCATTACATAACAAATCGTTGTCGTTAACCCCAATCTATTTTATACTAAGTAGTTATGATCCCTATAGCCACAAATATTAACCACATAAGAATGTTAACCCGTATTTTTAAATCTATCTTTCAAATGATGCTTAATTTAAGTCCAAAGAATGCTGTGAATGTTTTAATACAGAATATAATTGTATGAACACCGATGATATTAATGCTTCTAGATAACTATCCAGTATCAATTTCTACTGTCGATTGGCCAGAGATTATAGGTTTGATTTCCATCCATGTTAACTTATTGTGTAATGAGTATGATCATTGGTTCTCTATCGGAGTGTAAACTTTCTATGATGTGCATGTATTTAAAAATATATATAAGTATGTTTATCAGCTGTCTGATTACTATAGCACATATCTCGCTACCGGCCGTCATACGCTCCATGGCTGATAACGACAGTACGGTAGGACGGTAGGTGTTTTACCGCGGTCGCAATCTTCTGCGAAGACGTCATTTCGCGGAAGAAGGTAGCAGAGAAGGCCCGAGAGGACGATCTCCACTCGGACCTAATTCGCTGTCGGCGGAGGCGTGTGTATCAGTACCTCATGCCGCCTTGAGTGTGGCCGCGGGTGGACGGGACGGGTTTTCCCCTCCATCCTCTAAAATGGCCAACCGCGAGGAGGCGACGTCCGCGTGTGCCGTACGTCGCCTAAATAGAGAGTTTACCCGCAGATGGTACCCGCGGTAGCGGGCAGGCGCTAGGAGGGATCTGGATGTCGTAATAACAGCGGTTCCCGGATTCTTCCTATCTCAGGCGCAGAGTGGCACACCGTGTGGTTTTAGTCGGTCCAATTCCGACATACACAAAAAAAGGCTCTGCCTTGTTTGGGACCAGACGCCGTGTGTGAGAGATGTGAGATTAATATTATCATTATATATTACATTCATTGATATCGTTCATGGTGTTGTCTACAGGCCGGTGCGGTGAGGGAAGTCCGTGCGAACAGTTGTGTCGAGAATTACACGATGGCACTTACGAGTGCGGGTGCGGGCCAGGTTATGTGCTGCAGGTCGATGGATATGGCTGTTTAGGTAAGTCTATCTAAGGGAGTATATATACTCATAGCTGTATATATAAAAGCAGTGACTAAATGGTATATAAAAAACTAAATTCGTATGGTGTGCCGTCCTAATAAAAGTGGCATCGAACACCAGGAAATACGCAACGACACAATCGATCGCCTTCAAGAGCATTGGCCTGACGCAATGAGACTGGCCCAAGATCAATATGCCTGGCGAACTACAGTTATCTATATAAACTAATCGGTGCGAGAACTATTATTGTGCGATAAGTATTAGTAATTACTTCATAATTCAATGTTTTCGTTAGATGTTTCTGTAGAATACTTTTGCTTTGTTAGATATAAAACCAAAACCTCCTTTCTCAGGAGAGGCCGATGTCCAGTAGTACACTATTACCCTTTTTTACATCAAAAGAGATGAATGAGAAGACTGGTCGCCGTTGGAAAGTGACTACCACCGCCCATGAACTCCTAAAACTCAGAAGTCACAAACGCGTTGCCGTCCTTTTTGACTTCTTAAGTCACTCTTTACATAGAACACTTTATCTTCAGCTGTAAACGCTACAACTTCAGTAAGATAAACGAGATTGACTCCTTCAAAGACTCACAAAGTACTTTGTATAATATTTATAGCATCCATATCATAAAGACGTACAATCGTATTCGACAAATAAATCGATTTTGTTCCACTTATTCTCTCGCCTCTTGAACAAGTGATGAAATTGGTGCAGCTTCGACTTCACTGAAGCTTTTAGAATCGAATAACGCTCAGCATTAAAGTTCACGTGTTTTATTTGAACGTTAAACGTGAATTTATGCATGAATAGAGAGCTATAAGGTGATGATGGGATACGTAGGTTATTGCGACAAAACTTTCTGTATCTAAGCCTTATCTTGGTTTTTTATACAATATTAGTAAATAGTCTTATTTTTCTGCATCTAGTGAAAGAATATCCTTATTTTTAGTGGCCTGTTTTTCCGTGAATATTCAAAATGAAAGCAATAAGTGTAGGTTTTTCAAATTCTGGCTATTTTAGTAAGTTTAACAGTAAGCTTAGAGGTTTAGGCGCTTATAGGTACCATCACAGACAATGCGACAGGGTGATATATACACAAGAATATAAGTTCCATTTGAATATTATATATTTTATAACCTTATCTAAAAGTTTTTAAGCTGAATGATTCCAGATTTTCTTTTCAATTTTTAAATATTTTTCATCTACAAAAGTATGATTGAGGAAGTTGCTTGTTTTTCTCTTTTCGCAATCATAACTTTTAGTTTGATATCTACTTTGATATCTATCCATCCTTACTACACTCGTAAATGGGGTTCCAACTTCGTAATCTTCAAATAGATTTAGAGACCTATAGTCTCCCTTGTGACAGTTATCTCGATAAGTTCTCGAGTTGCGCTTACAGTTTGATCTGAGTATATAAAATGATTTTACTAATCTTTTCCTAAACGGAATTGGATAGGAAATGAAGTAGGATGATAGATAGACTAGTGACTATTTTCTTGAAAAAAAGAATTCCCACTAATTTCATATTGGAAACTCAGAGAAGAGAAAAACTCGGGATCATAAAGGATTTTTAGTACAGGACAGTTCTATTTCAAGAAAATAGGTTATGTTATGCCTCATCCTATTCTATTTACGTTTTTAAGTTCAGGCTAGTCTCTGGAATAGCCAAAACCCTTGCAATACTATACGTTACGCTATCCAAAAAGATCATGAAAATTATTTCAATAAAAATTCGAATTCCATAATTACTTACTTCTTTTCACAGAACTAAACTCAACGAAATCAACCGACATAGAAGAGGAAGAAGAAGATGTCCTCTATCAAAAGGATGTTTCGTTTTCAGCTGAACTAGAAATAGCACCGTCCAATAGAATTAGTAAACCTAATCTAAGCGTAAAACATATCGACAAAGCAAAGAGACTTACAACAGCACTGCCAATAGTATCTAAAACACCCAACTACACGTATACTGGAGAGAAGTATAAAAGAGTCGATGGTTTGAGGAGTTTAATAGAAGATGGAGTCAGTAAAATGGATCTGAATATCATAGAAGATGAGTCAAGAGATGGTTATGAAGAAAGTGCAAGTGAGAAAGTTACAACGCTGGGGCCTAGCTTAGAACAGAAAGTAAGTTCGAATTGATCTAAGCATTTTTAGTGTAGAGATAGATATAGGAAGTTTTCATTAAAAAAAATATATAGTAATTCCTGTCGAAAACGAGAAAAAATGGGGTGAAAAAAATAGTTATTATAAGTTCAATTCAAAAAGTTAGCTAATCATATAGTTATAGCGCTACGTTCAAAACTTTTTGAAACTATACTAAATTAAGATGAGGACAGACTTATCCAAACATTGTTATCAGCAAGTATTGGTAACAGCACGTTGATATAAATTACTAACTAAATATAGTAACGAATTAGAAAATTGTACTTAAAACTTAAGGGAATTATAAATGACGATGTCAGAATCAGAAAAAATGTAGTTTCTAACATTTTTATAATATCTTAGGTACCAGGAGCAACAGCATCACCACCGTGGACAGCCGCTGTGGAAGCGTGCGACTGTGAAACTTGTGGCGAAGACCAATGTAGCTGTGGTGGAAATACTTGTAAACCAGGTATTTATAAATGAATTAGCATAACATACATAAAGAAACATCACAACTTCATTTGACCAGTTGGATTATTCTATGTGATCCGAAACGAATTTCTTTTACCAAATAAACTTTTTTGTTTATGTGTGTAGTGTATATCTATATGGTTGAGTGGGTGTGGGTATCTATGAGTGTGTATAAATAGACGAAATAATTTGATTCTGAAATTACTGAATTACATCTCGCGTCGTCATAATATCTAGCTTTAAGACAAAAATAGATATGCAGAACCGATATCTACTATTGAATAAATACTACAAGGTTAGATTTACAACAAATCACTGTTATGTCTTATGTCTTAAAACGAAAAACCTTGATGAAACTACCGTCAATTTTGCCAACAACCTTTTTTTTAAAAGCCAAAATGAGTCTACTCTGTCTAATGGATAGCATGGGTGAATCCAAGAGTTGTAGTCACTATACTTATTACGAATGCAGATTATGCTGTATAGTAACCCACACTATGTCGGCTTGTTTCTTGTTGTCGGGGTGGAAAATCCCTTCGGATCTCTGGCTGCTCACGGACACAGGAGCCAGGAGTATGTGGTGTTTCCACTAAAAATCACCCCGACGGCCGGCCTCAGGTGTCCTACTCTGAAGGTCCCCTCCAGAATCAACGCCACACCTAGTTAGACCCAATCCTGGGCAGGCCACAGAGGCTTCAAGGCCTATCAATCTGGTAATTCTAATTTGCTATTGTGGCCCCATCGTATTTTTGTGACAAGGCTGCTATCTTATCGCCTACCGCAGCAAGTAATCTGCCACCAGAGGTGCCCACTCGCCGACGGCACGCGGTCCCGCGGACGGTTCATAACGCCGCCGATGTCTTCTTCGCTCGAGATCGGCCCTTTCCTAATCCCTTTCAGCGGTCTCTTTGTGGAGCATAACAGCTTCGCAGAAAGAGACCACTGTGGTTCTGCGCTTCTCGCCCGCTAGCATGGCAGCAACGATTGCTGGTGGGAACAGGTTTCGTCCGATTTCATCGACTAAGGCCTCATATTTAGACGTCCACGCGGGGCAGTCCTCCAGCGTATGCTGGGCGGAGTCCCTGCGCAGTAATGACAATGTGCCGTCTCCTCACGTCCGATCTTATTCAGATACTCACCGAAGCAACCATACCTGGTGAGTATCTGCGTCAGTCAGTAGGTGACGCTACCTGCCTCCTTATTTACTCAAGCTTCGAGGTTGGGCAAAACGGCACTGACAACGCGTTGTACACTATGGCGGCCTAGTGAGATGCTTATATACTCATGTATAAATATATATTACTAAATACCTTACAGCATCGCAGCCAGTCGACTCTCAAATTTACTTTGGTATCCCTAAAATATTTTCAAACATATATATGCTTAGTAATCTGCAAATACAAATGACTCATCACAAACAAGCATCCAAATACACACGAATTTGTATCCTTTATATCGTAACCAACACAACCCAACTGTCAATTCCAAGGTGAAGTGAAATTGATTTAGCATGGAGCTATGTGCGTCCCGGAAGTACCAGGCTGCCATTACTAACGGACCGCTTCCGGCACAACTTCCCCTAACTTATCCCTGACAGTTGTTATTGAGTTCGCCCTTTCGCCCCTCATCCGATTATGTAGAATTCACTCTAAAATTTAGCAAGTTCATGTGTATTACTATCTATTGATGTTATTGATGCAATTGTGTTATATGCATACCTTATAAGAAAAAACAAAGTTCGGAATTTGAAAACCGTCTACAGTAATATAAAGCAAACAATAACGACAATTAGTAGTGATAGTAAAAACTATTTAGTACAATAGCGACAATTAGAACTGGTGGACTTCACGCTACAGATATTTTTGATAAGAAGAAAATGTCTACTTTAACGTGTTGTGGAAAAAAAAACTAGTAGAAAACACTTTAGAAATGCAAACATGACTATGAAACACTTTAAAATGTGGTAAAAAATAATTTACTATGTTATTTAGCTCCAAAAGGTGCTGTTGCAGGATAGGAATGTTTATGAAACGAATAATGTTATTGACTTGATTGAAAGGATTTTCTTTTCGAGTTATTCCGGCGTTACTAGAGAAAAATAGAGTCAAAATTCGTGTGGAGCAATCGCGTAGTAAAATTGGAATTGTAACTTGTGTGTGTATGATATTAAAGAAATACCCTAAGGCTACAAAACTTTTCTTAGGAGAAATCACAAGTGAACATAAGTCCCCTTTCACCGAAGAGGTGAGCGACCTCGATTTTTCGATTACCATTTCTTCCCCCACCTTAATCGACATCTCACGAAGAATGCAAGGCACTTGAATTATATTAAGTTATATCGAGGGTGCTTGATCTGCGGGACGAACACGCCATGTATTGAGAGAGAATATTGCTAGAGAAAATAACTCTGTTATCCAGGCGCCATAATATGGCCGAATCGCGATTGATTTTCGACACCACATACACTAGCAGTTTGTACGTCTTGATATTTTCTTAGAAGAGGAAACTTTGAGATTGTGGTTGGCAAATACTGTTAACTGTAAGGATTAATAAAAATTGTTTGTTAAAATAATACTAAAAACGTAGATTCAGCATAGAGATAGTTTCTTACAACAGATGAATAAATGCAATCATATATGCATGTATTCAATTTTTTTTTCAATGTAAAGTAAGTTAAAATGCAAATATAAATTTGTACGTACAATAATAAAATAAATAAATAATCGGACTCTAACACACAACGCCATCTAGCTTTAAACTAAGCAGAGCTTGTACTGTGACAGCTAAATTAACAGATTATCATCATTGTCATCATCTCAGCCAAAACATGTCGATTGCTGGACAAAGACCTCCCCGGAGGTTCTCCATAACAGCCGGTCCCATACTGCCCGCATCCAGCAGCTTCCTGCGACCTTCATCAGGTTGTTAGACCACCTCGTGGTGGAGCCTACTAAGGCTACATTTCTCAGTACGCGGTCACCACTCCAAAACTTTATGGGCCCATCGGTCATCGTTACTACGTGTAATGCACACCGCCCACTGCCCCTTAAGTTTACCAATTAACAGATAGAATACTCATATAATTTATTGTTCTAATCCAATAATCGAACCCAAGACCTCATGCAGAGCAGTCGCATTCGGTACCACTGCGCCACCGAGGCGTTAAGAAAATCTACCCAGTTATTTTAAGAAAATAGTTTACAATTTTATTAACTTTCAAATTCGGGCCATAATAGTTATGTATATGTATCTGGGGTATAGTTGAACTTTCTTATTTGACAAATGTATTCGCAACTGTACCTAAGTCCTATAACGATCCTTTTTTTCCGTACAGAACCCTATAAACAAAAATTAAATAACAATAAATTAAATAAAATATGTAGATCTAAATATTAATATTATGGCAGTAAGTAAGTTTCGTAGATTTATTTTTGTTGGATTCAGATTTTTGAACCCAGTTTAATATTTTTGTCGTTGAATCCCACAAAATGTTATTTTATATTTCCAATGGATCCAATCGGGTTTTACCAACAAAAACAAGACTAAAAATAAACAGAATAGAAATACTCGTACTAAAGAAGAATTTTAAAATCTGCAGTGAACACAATCACAGTAAAGAAATTGCAAACTATTATGTCTCGAGAGAAAAGCAAGAAAGTATCCAAGGCACAAAAAAATCTGTCTTAATGTATGTAAGAGTAGCTCAAGGATAATCTTAAGTCTGTAAACATTACTGTTAAAAAGAATGTTTATGTGATTTTTGTTATAAACCTAGTTCTTGGAAATAATTCGTTTTATTTTCAGTAATGTCTAGAAACAGTGTGTACTTGCATTAACCCTGTCAGTTATTTTAATATCGGTACAAAGTCAGTCATGTTCCCTCATCGAGTTCCCTTTGACCAATTAGTGTTTCCAAGTGTCAGTTTGGAAAGATTCGATTAAAAAATGTAACTATCGTGTTCACTGTCTTTAAAACGACAAGGCGTTACTGTACATCGACTGATAAGAAGGAATAAAACTGTTGTATCTTAATAAATTGATAATATTGTAAGATGTCTCACACACGGTTATCTAATCTCCAATTAGGCAAAATCTGCATTATGAACTGTCATGGTTAGGGTCCAGAATGCTAATCATTATCATTATCAACAGCCTTTTACAATCCCCTGCTGGACCTAGGCCTCTCCTTCGCAAGGAAGTTTTGGCCTATTATACCACGCTGGCCAGACGGGTTGGAATAGGGTATGTTCCAAGTTTTCCTTCTCTTTGTAATGATGTTGTCTTGTATACTTTGTTTCCTTAGTCGCCTAGAATGCTAATAAACATACTTGAATAGTTCGAACACGTGTGTATTATGTATGTACATATATATGCATATGTACATTCTCCTAGTCAATTTAGACACGGTGGCCGTCATCAATGGAGACCAGCTAACCATGCAGGAGATATCATAGTGCACAATTGTATACACAAATACAGGTGTACTCTCTATTTCCTCACTAGGACGGCTATCCAATACGACCGGTAAGAGATCAGTTGCAGGACCACCGGCTTTACGTGGTCGCCGAGGCACGGAAGTTAAGACCCCAACTTCTAACCTTCGAGTTACTGTTTAATATTTATATAATCAAAAAAATTCAATAACAGCTTTGTGGTCTGAGCCAGAAACCGGACCCGAGGCGTCTGGACCGGCAATTGCATAAGCTAACCGTTAGACCAAGAAGGTAGTACGGGGACGTGTATTATATAATAGGTATATTTAACCTTAGACACAGAACAAACGATCAATCCAACGACCAAAAGGCCAGAATCTGTTTACCAACCACCAGAGAGAAAACCACTTACATGGAACTGTTCTGCAATATTTCCTCTCCTCTTCATTTCCATATATAAAAGTTTTACCAACGTTGACTGTAGGTTGGAGGTCTGCAGCGAGTCCGAGACAAATTGCTTTCCAGAAAGCCGTTTATATAGGCGTGTTGTGACTTTGTCATAATTAAGAGGTCTCATCTATCTTGGTGATATTTCTCAATTTCCTACCATGTCACCGGTGCGTGGAATGGGATTCGGTTGTTTTGTATTAAAAAAATTTCCTCCCTCATTTTTATTAAAAAAGTAATTAACTACAAGTATGTTGCACAAGTTATAATACGACAGCACTTTCCACAACCTAATAACAAAATTTCTTGCCCCGATGGACTGATTTATCCCTGCGGCCATCACTGGGCCTACGAACTTGAAATTTGGGTATTGATGATTTTTATATTGTAAGCATCATAGGATAGGATTTCTATAAATTTCACTCCTGAGGGGTAAAATAAGAGATAAATGGTTGAATATCGTCAATTGCAAAGTCAAATACAAGAAATGATCATGCAAGTGAAGCCGCGGACAATAGTTAGTAACTGAAAAAAATTCAGCCTATATCACTCCTGGACAAAGACAAAGAAGTTTATTAATTATGAAAAAATATGAAACTCATTACCTACTGTATTAGTTAGAGTTAATCGAGTATAAACAATTAAAAGTTCCCGTTAGTTAATCGAGTACTTCTATCGACTAAAAAACGTTTACAGTGAGTTGACGGAGTTGACGTCGCCCTATTGTATATATATGTTTTTTTTTCCTATTTTAAGTACCTACCAAAGTGAGTCTACTTTGCTTGATGGAAAGCATGAATAGAATCCAAGTCACCATACTTGTTGCAAATACAGACAATGCAGTAAGGTGATCACTATGGCGGCCAAGTGAGATTTTTTTTACGCCTCGCTTGGGGACGTGAAAGGCATGACAGTTATTATGGCAGTGTAAGGCTCACACGGTTACTGCGATGACTGTCACTCTTGCATCAATAGGCCTCCGGTCTCGCACTCACCAACGAAATACGAGAGCATGGATGATGTCGCTTTAAGTTGGTCCTCTTTGAGAGAGTAGTACGGCCACGGTTAAGCCGGCCTGTTTGTGCTAAAATCAGCGGGGATCTACTAGCTGAAAGATAAAGAAATATAGAGGTGGTAGTCATTTACTATCAGATGAATCAGCTCTGTTACCTCTGTTATTATAAAATGTATAGTAATTCTTAGATGAAGAAAATTATAGTTGAACCGAATTGCTTGAAGATTAAGTGACGCTACGGGCGCCTGAAATCTTAATCATTGGAAGGGTTTTATTGGCATTGGAAATCGCTTACCATGCCTTAATATTAGTTGAGTGTATTTGTGTTTGTAGCCTTGACTTTTGGTTCAAGCTTTAACGGAACACATCTAAAATACACAACAAAATTCGTTCGACCTAAATTGTATGTTTGAAGTCCATGACACAATTGAGTCGAAATTGATGTCACATAACCTACTTGTAAGTCTTAGTTCTGCTGTAGAATTTTAGGAGTTCATTACTCTTGTGATCTAGCACATATATCTGCGTTTATTTTTGACATATGAGACATGTCCAGCCGTGGACTCCGATAGACTGATGATGATCTATTGTGATGTATCTCTAATTTAGCGTGCCGTAGCGTCCCTACCTTTATTTATCTCTTGGGTCTCGTAAAGAGTGACTAAGGGAAAAAATTATACAATAAAATTTCATTACAAATCACTACTGTCGCCGCCTGGCCAGTGTGGTACAGTAGGCCAAAACCTCCTTGCTAAGAAGAGACCTATGTCCAGCAGCGGACTGTAAAAGGCTGTTGAGGATGATAATAGATGATCTCTTAAATAATTCATCTTGTACGAACAAGATGAATTATTAGTATACTTGATTCCGCTGTGATCTTTTTTTTCAAATAGGATTAAATCTTCGCATATAATCGTGTATTCTTTGTAAACACGATATTTTTGAAATCAAAAAGTTTATTAAGATAAATATATTTATGTCATTGTCTTTTATTATAATGTTCAACTGGCATCTATTACGTAAACATTAGTTATTCCTGGACAAATCTATTAATATTCAGGACTAAGCCAGGACTGTGAGTACAAACGGATCATGCAAATCCCCGTCAGCGTGTTATGTTTACTCAAAGCGTCACCCGACGTCTATGTACGTCATTATCCGTCATATATTACATTTACGTACGTACAACGCTTTTGTATAACACTTAAGCTCGTCCTGGTTAACTGACACTGTGACGGGTGTAGCGCACGACGTCAAAACGAATTGTTTTGTAATTTCATCAACGACGTCTTTAGGCGTTCGCGAATGTTTCCATAACACTCAAATGTAATTTGATGCGGCTGATTACGTCATTTTGTACACGAGGGTTTCACTTCAGGCCCTCATAGTACACTTATAATTTGATATTATGTAGTTTATATCTTCCAAAATATCTGAAGAACAAAATAAGCTCGATAATCCTATCTTAGGATTGTAAAAATTAAGTTGTGGGTGTTTTTTTTTAATTAATTTTGCTAAGATCCTATCCTTAATTCCTACAATGTCCCATTAGCAATAATATTACCTCTATATTACTTACCCAAGTACAAGTCCGTGTGGTGACGGATTAAGAATACATAGTATTACCACCCCTATTCATCCCGTGGGTGTCGTAAAAGGCGACTAAGGGAACTTGAAAACATGAAACAAACCCTATCCTAACCCGTCTGGCCAGCGTGGTATAGTAGGCCAATACCTCCTTGCTAAGGAGAGGCCTATGTCCAGCAGTGGACTGTAAAAGGTTGTTGATGATTACCTCTCTAATCACATGTATCTAATTCTTTGAACCTTTCTCTGCCGAAGTACTTATTCTATAGATAAATATTTTAAGCGACTGTTTTATAAATTAAAAAAAAAACAACATCTTCTCACCAAGAATTTAGGGCTCCAAGCCAATCTCACCTGCGAGTGATGCACCTACTGATCGACAGAAGAAGTAAAAAAAAAACCGAATAGCGGCAATAAACTCGCCATGTATTACGTGGGAACAAAACGGTCGCGAAAATTGGACGTTTAATATGCCTCGTATCGTTTAATACATATGTATTGGTTTAAACTTGAACTGAAATTTTCACTTGAGAAATCAAGTGTTAAATTGCACAAAGAAACATTGTTTATTCATCATACACAAAATACACATCTGTTTTGCGAGTCATACAAAGCAACCATCTAAGCGTAAAGCTGCCCTCAATAGCACAACCTATTTTATCATACAACATTCAAATATTCAAAAGAAATGCCGAAAGATCATCCAATGGAAAAATATTTTTACGCCGTCTAGATCAAATAGACAGTCGCTGAAAATACAGCTAAAAGTAAACCAAACAAGAAACATACACACGAATGTCGTACACTTAACTCCGGTTTGAAATTCAAAGACAACGTGAGTGTAGTAGGCATTTCAACATATTCTCTGCCGACAGACAGCATATTTTAACACGATAAATTTTGCTCAAGGGCGAAAACGGGCGAAAATGGAACAATGAAACTTTTATAAGGAATGTTGTTGTTTTAATACCGGGGCGAATGGGGACGTACGAATCGGCATCCAGCGACACTTACATTCTAACAAGTACTGGGGAACTCATATAAGAATTGTGTAAATAATCTTCTGCCACGATCTGCTTACGACTTCGTGAAACTCGGTGAAATGCGGCCCGTGGTATCTTTTTATTTAATTCGACAGTTTTTATACCATTGTTCTCTCTCCTCTGACATTTTAAAATATACATTTCTATTTAACTGAGAAATACAGGGTCTGTGGCACATTCCTTTACTTTTTATACTTCTTTAAAATATGTTGCATGGATAAAATTACTTTCATTTACACAGTATCCACTGTTGGACGAAAGCCTCCCCAGCCTCCCCAAAGAGCAAACAATTATTACAATCTTCGACCCTCCACACTCATCGGGTGTAAGCGGGATCACCTAACATCCCAGGCCACATTAAGTCAACCTCACCAGCACATGGTGCACCCTGACGAACAACAAACGAGGCTCTTGCGACCGACTCTTGACGGTAAAGCTACCCCTCTGCGTGAATCACTAAGGTTTCTTACTGGTGGCGGGTAACAGCATCTGCAAATCAATGAGTTCCGCTACTGCGATCACCAACTCATCTGCCAAGCATAGTGACTATGGCCAATTGCCTCATTTCAGCAGAAATAGGTAAGGGCTCAGTTACGAAGGCTCGTTGCATGGGACGTTGCATTATGTTGTTGTTATACGACACTGCGTGCAATGATGCATACACCACAGCAGGCATTGCTGTGTCTTCTGCAACATTGCACGTAACATTGCAAATATCTGCTTGAAAGCCCTTATTGATGGATCTACATTTCTCTCGTCAAGCAACAACTACTAAGAATAGCCAAATGACCTCATATCACTTTCTTACACTAATCATTATTTTATTAATTAAGCCTTTTGAAAATTTAAACGAAAGGTATCCAGTTTGAGCGCTTATTATGAATAAGAATTAAGAATTTAAAATAATAATTTATCACACTCCAAATTTAATATAAAATTGAGAGCCGAGGAAAATCTTAAACCAATTAGAAAACTTTGTTAACAACAACAGATTGTTTTATAAATATAAATTTTAAAGCTTTTACCATAAGTGGCTTATGTAATATATACCTTCTGTGTTTTGGATATAATATTGATTATTATTTATTAACTTTACTTTTCCAAGGAAAATATTGTAGTAAAGAAGCTTGTAGTTCACAGCAGATACTTACATAGACAGATCGAAAGTGTATCTTCTAACTAAGGAAGCACATAAAATTTTAAAAAAGTTCTAATAACTAGTTTTTACGCTGTAGTTTCAATCCTCTTTCTTATTCGAAAAACCATCAGTCCGCGCCTGATCTCTCGCTAGTCGTGTCGGATATCCGTTCCATCGGATTGTAAGAGTGAGAGAACAGAGAGAGCACCTGTGTTTGCGCAAATACTTGTGTATTATAATGTCTCCTGTGTAGTTGGGTGGTGTCCGTTGAGACTGGCCGCCGTGGCCGAAATCGGTTAGGACTACATCCTCCTTACTGAAGAACTGTCTCCTCAGCTTGTATTATCCCGGTGTGGCTGTAGGCAGTCAATAGCATATACTCAAGTATTTAATATTATTTGTTAACAGAACTAAAAGTAACAACACCTCGTTTCTCTGGATCTTCATGGTTGGCGTTGCGCGCGCTGCGAGGCGCGTACAAGCGCGTGCGCGTCAGGATACGCGTACGTCCTGAACGTGCCAGAGGCGTGCTACTGCTCACTGGAGAGCATGACGATCTCTCTGGAGATTACTTGGCCTTGATGCTGAGAAATGGCCATGTGGAATTAAGGTAAGTAACTTAATACGAGAAAACAGTTAGTATTGTTAATTTGCCTTGCTATTTGTTGCCTTGTTAAGTAAAATTAGCTGTTTGGCCATTTAAAAATAATCAGCTCTATTCGTATCGTTTGAAGACATTTTTAAATTCAGAGGTATTCCAATTTTATCAAAGGAATTTTCGTTAAATTGAGAATTTTACTTGTTTTTGGAAAATTCCGTCATCGCAGGCAGAGTAAATGAAAATTCTCTTCTATCGTTCCACTCAATAATCAATAGAATTAAAATTGTTCGATTCCTTTGGAATAAACTAAAAGTTAATACTCTAGTCACTTAAGACCTTCTCTTAGCAACACATTCCTGATCATCATAAAAAGCTCATCCCTCCTTTACCGGAATGCACATATTCTTTCTCTTTCATATAATACTCCATTTAATCCTTTTACTCCACGTAACCTTAAATCATGGTTCCTAAAACCTGAAACTAAAACTGCCTGGACACTACCAAATTTCTTGACTCCCTTTCTGTCCAAGCAGTTTGTTTGTGGAACGCCCTAGTAGTGGCAATAAGATTTGGACCAACACAATTCAATAAACTGGAAAAGGAACATTATATGGGAGATGACCCGAAGCCAACTTTTTCTTTTTTCTTTTTTTAATCAACTAGGTCAAGTTGTTTCATTTAAATATGTAGTCCATACTTATACATTTAACTTATATTTTGCTTGTATTTAATCAATAGTCCACACTATGTATTATCACTTTATGTAATACATTACCCTACTTTGATTTCCCGTTCTCATCTACTTTAATACATCACCCTAAACTTTCTCCCAATCATGTTTTCTCTCCATCCTATGGTTGCCCAGAAGAGAGTGCCTCTAAGCAATAAGGCCGCCACTTGTACCCACATACCTGGTATAAAGTCCCTTTTGTCATTACCTGGTGTACAATAAAGGCTACTATTATTACTACCTGATATTGAACGTTGAAAGGATTAAGTCTTTTAATCCTCCAATGAGCAACGTTCACTCTTCAATTGTTTTAATTAACGGTAGCTGTGTTTAAAGTTTGAATTTTAATGTGTATGCTCGTAAGTGTCATAAGTGTGGTATCAGATTAAGAATACGGGAGGCAACTTATGGAGCAATTTACTCATAACAACATCACTGCAAAGAGAAGGTCAACTTAAAACAAATTCTATGTCAATCCGTTTGGCCAGCATATACTGGTATAGTAAAACAAAACCTTCTTTGTAGGAGAGGCTTATGTCAGGCAGAGGTCTATTAAAGGTTGTTGATGTGATGATGTGATGAAATGATGTATAGAATATAATTTGAAAGAGAAAATGGATGTGGGTGGCACGGGACCGGCTGTTGCGGAGAACCTTGGGGGAGGCCTATATCCAGTAGTCAACGTCTTTTGGCTGAAATGATGGTGATGATGATAAAATGTAAAGATCAATATCAATATTCTTAAATAGGTCGTGTCGAATGTGAAAATTAAATAACGTCCTTGAATTCCGCTGCTGAATATTGGCTTCAAATATCGGGTATTAAATAACTTTACTGAATACCCGTGATCGATCCTTGTTTCACTATTTCTGGGGCCGATAGGGAACAGAGCACTTTAGTGTCAGCTACGTACCTAAATATTTTTCTATAAGTGAATAACGACACAATCAGGCTAGAGGCCTCTTTCAGAGCGCAGGGGTGTGATATCCTTACGATGCCTTGTCAAGGTACTTTAATGTGTGTGTATATGAAATGGTATTTCTGGAAGGTTTAAATAAATCGATTTAGTTTTGTGAACTATGTGTTTACGCTGTTTAATACAATTTTAGGTATCATACTAGTTTCTAAGAAAAGTTCAGATTAATATGCTACATTCTCAAATGAAGATTTTTTGACGTTGTCAGAAAGAGACCTTGGCCGAAAATGTGGATTTATTGAATGAAAGCTTATAATGTATTATTTTGTAGGGGATCATTTTTCTGTTAAACTATTGACCAGTTATTTTTCCTTCAATTGAAGGACTTGGTTACTTAAGATTCCCATATTCCTCTCCCTAACTCTGAGGGACACAGTAAGTCACTTATGGGCCTAATGTGAGTTTACGAGTCATCTACTCAATCGTCACGGCGACCAGACTTGACGTAGCGATTTGCCCGCACTGAACTCTTCACCATATGTAACCCTGAATGCTGACACCGTGATGATCGAGTAGATACTACATACTTAACGTAAAAGACATAAGGGTTTTATATCCAGAACCAAGTTCTCGATTTCTCATCTTTAAACGTGAGCTTGCACATTTGACTGTGATGAAAGAGAGACTCCCTCCCTCATAATAAACCACAGACAATCTTAAGCTCTAAAGTAAATAAAGTAGTTCGCCGACTCGTAGGGATCGCATTCAAAGTGATTCTGAAGATGTTTTTCTGCTTCTTATAGCCCCTCGATAGAAAAGGTTATTGACATTCAAAGGCTTCAAAGAAGCTTCAGTGCTCTGTAAACGTACGATGAAATTAATCACGAACTGACTGCTCGACAAGTTTATTACTATGTTAGAAAGTAAATGTATAGTAAATTATTCGTTCATGTACAGAAGTCGAACCCACCGTATCTGTTTAAATAAATATTATTTCTGTTTACTTAGGAATTAAGTTCCAATTGGCTCGTGAATAGTAGATTAGGTAGTCGAAAACCAACCACTCCTTTTCACGTGGTTCTGGGGGAGAGGAATATGACTGCACAGTTGGCCTTGTGGTTTAAGCGGTCGTCACGCCGCTCTCTACTGCGCTGAGTGTTGTTGGTTTAAACCTCACATGGGACAACACTTTGAGTGATGCACAAATTGTTGTTCTGAAACTGGGTGTTTGTTTTCGTTTTTTGTATATTGGTAAAGTCCTTCACGACACAGGATTTATTCCAAGTGCAGGTGGTCTTCTTAAAAAAAATATAAATACAATCAAAAGAGTGCAATGCACGTGTAACTCCTGAGTTACAAGTATCCATGGGTGGCGGTAGTCACTTATCATCAGGTAACACTTTTGTCACCCTTGCGCAAAATATCTTTAAACTATTTTACTTTTCGGTCCGTTCTCCATCCTACTTTACAGTATACTTCACGTTATATAACTCACCCTATAGGTTTCTCCAACACAAAACCGTCGTAATTAGCCCGTCTAAAAACATTTACATTGCAAGAAGGGTTGGGGTGTGGCAGGCAGCCGCAAATGAAAACAGTCAAAACTTTTGTCTTTGTTACACATTGTGGCGATTCTAAATAAAACTGGCAAAAGCCCGGGGCAGTACAACACTCCCATACAAGTGTGTGTGTACTCCTCAACTTAAAGCGACAGTATACGTGCTGTCGTGTTTCATTGGTAAGTGCGAGACTGGCTGCCCATTGATGCAAAGGAGACAGTTGTCGTGTGACAGTTGTGTGTGCAATACAATACCACGATGACTTTCGTGTCTTTTACGTCCTCAAGCGAGGCGTGAAAAAACATCTTACTAGACCACCATAGTGTGGGTCACCAAACTATATTGTCTGCATTCGCAATGAGTATGGTGACCACAACTCTTGGATTTTATTCATGCTTTCTAATTTCTAATTTATAATCTACAAACAAAAATATCAAATACAAGAGAATATCAAGTTCTATAATAAAAGAACATGATCAGAGTATTACAATGACTTCATAGAAAAAAAATGTTAAACAGTTTCTTCATTGCTTTTCACCGAGTGAATAAGTTTACCAGAGTCCTCCAATACCCCCCCTCTAGCTCCCATTTTTTTATTCTAAGTATATCTATTCTTTGAGATGAACGATAAAAATATATCATAAAAAAAAATTCCTTCTTTTCTAATATAACTTTATTTATTTATATTTTATACTTCTTGCATATAATTTACATCGCATAAGGCGGATTAGGATAATATTTTTTCTTTCAAAATACTTTGGCATAACTACTTTGGCGTAATAACACTATGCCACAATTTGTTTTTGGCACACAGTTTGTGTTGATATAAATGTTTTTAGACTAAACTTCTTATTGAAGTCGCTTAAAAATGTTAAATTTACACTTTGTAACTAGCTAACTAGTTAGCAAACAGACTTTAAACTCTTCTTACAACAAAGTACTGTCATGAAGTTCCCACAAGTTTAATAATACTGTGACTAAATCTTAGTAAATTAGTATATTACAGAGGAGTACTGAAAACTATTTAGCTAGACAGTGGCCAAGAAATCGTTAGTAACATTTTCACGCAGCTTTTAGAACTTTGATTTTGACTAAATGTCGGTCAGAAGTCGACATTTAACCGCAATTTATTGAGTAGTATAGCCTAACTACACGAATATATTTACTGCATCGGTGGCGCAGCGGCAGCGAATGCGACTGCTGTGCTTGAGGTCTCGGGTTCGATTTCCGAGTCGAATCAAATGTTTGCATCTATTTAATCTGCAAATATTTGATTCGGAGTATGGGTGTTATTAAAAGAATATAAGTATTCTATCAGTCACTCTAGTTATCATAGTACAAGCTCAGCTTAGTTTGAAAATAGATGGTATTGTGTGTCAAATATCCGGAATATTTGTTATTTATTTATTTATTATTTATAGTTAGTAATAGGATTCGGGCATTGTTTTTAGGTTGATGCTAACTAAAATATATTCTTAATATTTTTTCTCTAAGTTTAGTTGGAAAGAAAGGAAGAAAAATATTGAAATACTGTTGACAACAGAAAAGTTGATAAATACATACGTTTTTGTGTAGATATATGGGTTATCAATAACGGATCGTCATCCCATTCACCTGTTTACTTTACTTTAACGTGATAAACCCAAAACCCAGGACTGATTCTAAATGAGATAAAATGTAAATAATACAACATAAGAGATTTTTTAATTAAAATTTCCATGAAACAAAAAAGGCAAACCTCTGATCTATATGAATGGTCATTACTAAACGGTCCAACGAAATTATTGAGAATTAATTACGTTATAAGGAGGTAATATGCCATCGGGAAAGGTTGAATCACGACTTAATCACAGTAATATTCATAAAGTAGGATACTATATTGTTTAGCCAATATTAAAATTGAATTTCAAAATCGTTTGTCTTGGATGAATTGAGAAAAAAAATCATGTAACTGTGTTAAGGAGTCAGTATGTTTTTGATTTGAATGTAGGATAGAATTAAAAAGATTTCACGTTTAGAAAACTAGTACTTGAAGATTCAAAGTCAACTACAATCCTTTTGGTAATATATAATTGTTAAATTAAATGTTTTTTCCCGTTTCTGCAACATTATTCATTGATACTCAGTTCCTATTGGTCGTAGCGTGATGTAATATAGCCTTTCTCGATAAATAGGCATACCATTCAAACGTGTAGCACCAGAGATTATAGTCTACAAAACAAACGTATTTAATATTGTTTTTGATATTTCCTAAGATTATGGGTAGATAAGGAAGAATACTGTATTGTTTAAAATTAATTCGTAAGTAACCCATTATTGTAAAATATAAAAGATAATAATGGTTACTGTATGGTTTTTTTTCTATTTTAAGAGCCAGCAAATTCTAGTAGCATCGGTCTCAAGAACTCCCGTAACATGTTTGCGTGGGATGTTAAATTCAAATGTTAACGTACTCTTGGCCCACCCTATATATTAAAATTAACTCACACTTTTCATGCAAGTTCTTTGGCTGTGTATTTTTGTGTTTACGACTTAAATGAACGCAGGTATAAAAATACCTAAATCTTTATTTTCATTGTAGTACGTTAGGTACTCGAGGCGGACTATTTATCATCATATTTTACCTTTTCAACTACATTAACTAGGCAAATTTTATAAATACCTGTTTTATATGTTTAGGTATGACTGCGGCAGCGGTGCCGGCATCCTGCGGTCGCCCGAACCAGTGCGGCTTGGTCATTGGAACACCATATCAGTGTACAGACACCGATGGGACGCATGGTTAAGGCTCAACAACGGGAAAAGAGTCCGGGGAAGGTCTAAGGTAAGGCATGGAATTCCTTAGATGTATTTTACTTGTAATAGTAACATTAAGGGTAACTAGTTTATCAAAACTTGTTAAACGCACCTCTGCAAAGAAACTGCTGAATTATTTATTTTACATTAAAACATCATATCTTATGATATTTGTAATAAAAGGTATTAAAAAAGAGTATATAGAGACCAAAATGTAAATCTCTAGCATGAATTTAAAGAAACCATCATCAATTTTAATGCCCTAAGACATGAAAAATTGTAATGAGCTTCATCTCTTCGTTTTCGTCACTCAGAAATATCATAGTGCTTTAAATTTTAAATAAACCCAGGCTTGAGTACAACGAATTTGATGTAACAAAGAAAACTATAACTAATTAACAAAGACGAACTTATAAATTGTACAAAATCATTTATTGGAACCAATAGCAGTTACATGAACAAATGAGACTGTTCTTATAAAAAAAAGAAACGTTGCTAGCAAGTCACTAAGCATTCCTGTTTAATCTAGCCCGCTTTTCCAGCCTTAATTCCAGTCACAATATAGTTATTTCAAAGCTTTTCCCGATTCCTGATTCCTTTGATTCCAGTTCTTAGAAAAGCTCTAGTGAAAGAAAAGCACAATCAATTTGTACTCAAGCTTTCTTTGTCCGACCTAGAGGAACGTCGGCTCGGAGCAATTGAGCGAGTAATGCTTTCTAAAATGGAGTGGCCTGATTCTTTGGTCAATTGAACATCATCTAGACAATTCTAGTAGGTTTTCAACAGCGGACATTTTAAATTCCTCTGATGTTTCTTTTTTTCAAATATGTGAAATGATTTTATATACATAAAGTTAAACGTTATATTAAGCTATGTATGCATGTTACTGTGTTCATTGTAGATTTCCAAAATGTCGATGCAACGTCGTACTGTATTCTTGTAAAAGGATCCTAAAATAATAATTCCGTTTATACAAGGTTTGTTTGGTTGAAAACACTAATCTCAGGAACTCCCAGTAGTTTAAATTGAAAAAATCTTTATTAATGAATAACTCAGAGATACAGAGACAAAGTTGTGCTGGTCAGTTACTATCAATAAATTACACATCATTTACAATATTCACCTTTTGTTGTGATATCTTAGCACTACAAATAGTTGACACTGACTTAAAATTTCCGTGTGGTGACGGATTAAGAATACATAGTGTTACCCCTATTCATCCCGTCGGTGACGTAAAAGGCGACTAAGGGACCAAGTATAGAAGACAACATCATTACAAAGAGAAGGAAAACTTGAAACAAACCCTATTCAAACCCGTCTGGCCAGCTTGGAATAGTAGGCCAAAACCTGCTTGCTAAGGAGAGGCCTATGTCTAGTAGTGGACTGTAAAATGCTGTTGATGTTGATATAAAATTTACATCTGAACATGTTCTATAGGGGAAAGAAAAATTGACAAAGAGACAAACGACTACGAAAGGGTTTCTCTTTGCTCTTGGCAAAAAACAACACAAATTCCTTACTTAGTTATTATTTACAGAAACCACAGCCACATTCACTTTACCTTTCTTATACCAGAGCGTATGTCCGCCATAGCTGTTTTATTCAGTATCGCAATTTGGTACGGAAGTGAGTTTGAAAAATCGTGTTCATAATTTAGTACAGACTGTTTTCATGTTGACCACACCGGGATTACGGCTCTTTAATATTTATATTCAAAGTCTAAGTCAATTTTTATTTTATAACATTTTTAACAATTATTTGAAATCCTCTTTTTCATCAATAAAAACAATAGATCTAAATGTACAAAATGTTACCGTAATAATTTATTGTTTTGATAGGAGTTAGCTATTTTTGTGAAAGAATACGTTTTGAAAGTTATAATTATTGACTAAGATTGTAGGTTTATTTGTTAGATACTATTTAAGTAAAAGGGCTCTTAACATAAAGTAGGAATTCCTGGTGAATATTGGATATTGAAATAAAGATAATGTGTTTGTTTACTTCCATATATTGCCAATAAATCACCACTGACATAGATTTCTAAACAACGAATCAGCATTTGTATTTTCTCAATAACAATGACGTGTCTATAATGTACTCGCAATATATATTTAGTGACTGCACCGTTGGCCTAGTGGTTTAAGCGGTCGCCACGCCGTTCTCCACTTAGCTGGGTGTTGTGGGTTCAAATCCTACATGGGACAACACTTTGTGTGATCAACAAATTGTCGTTCTGAGTTTGGGTGTTCTTTATGTCTGTTTTTGTATGTTTGTAAAGTCCCCCGTGACACAATATTTATTCCTAATGCGGCCGTCTTTTTTAATAAAAAGAAAAAGTAAAGAAACTAAAAGAAAGAAGTAAGACAGCCGTAAGATATCTGAAGCCTAGAAAAGTTTGGAAAACAACCTAGCAGAAATAGACATTATGCTTATTTCTGACGTTGTACTAATCGTCTAAGTTCTGTTTGAAGTTACGCACGAATGGTATAATTAGTACTGCATAACCAAGCAAGCAACGTGTTTGTTTGACAAGTTCCATGAAACTGTGCAAATGTTATGCAAAACAGCAACATTTCTGGTATAAATTAGCTGACTGGAAAATGTTATTACTTTTACTGAATCATTTTGCACATTTACTAGAATCAAAAGTGTTTGATTGGCATTCTTATTCATTAAATATATATACGGTTTTATATTTATATGTATAACATATTTAATTACTATTGATTATGGACTCCATGTGGACCTTTTAAGATTAAAAAATATAAGGACGATCACATTTTGTTCTATCGTTATCATCAACTGTCCATTGCTGAACATAAACCTCTCCTTAGAAAGGTTTTGGCCTAATATACCGTACTGGTCAGACGGGTTGGCCTCATTTTATTGTCTGTATGTACTTTGTCTAAAATACGCATTATTGTATTTAGAAATATTTAAAAAGCTTATTAGCAGTTTCGCCGAGTTTGAGCTCAGATTGCTGTTTGTGAGATGTCTGAACATATCATTCCGTTATTATAATTAATAGATTTTCCACGAGGATGTCAGACACTTGCATACCAAAAACTCTAATTCTGTTTGTGTTTTAGGGGGCTACTCTATTACTACTGAAAAATAGATTAGCAAAATACGTTTTGCTAATATTTATAGTTTGTCGCTTAACAACCAGCCGTCCATGTGTTTTTGTCTTTTTAATTAATTTTATGACTGATACTCGTACTTATCAAACAACAAATTCATTGGCATTTATAATGTAAATACTGAATAGAAAACAATCTAACTCATTACAAAATTTATAATTTGAGTAAATAAAATGCCTATACAAATAAGTATTTTAAATCTTCTGGCGTAATCCCATTTAAATTAAAATTACGAGTAAATAAGCCATAGACTTCAATTTGAAACAATATTTTGCTAATTTCTTGAGATACCAAATTTATTTACGCTCGAGTGAAGTTCTCTTATAAAAGTATTTTTCCTCAAGGTTTCCTGAAACGGCTGTATAGATTTACGATAATATTGAAAATTTCAAAGTCCGAAATCAACCGAAAACTAGTTATAACAATTTCCTTATTGTAGTAACGGATACTGAGGAACAAAGTTTCTGTACTGACAGTTGGAAACAGAAAATTTTAACAGTTTAATACATTGCCAAGAAATTCTGAAGACATCGATAGGAATCGCTTTTCAAGTATAACAAGGGGAGTACAACTTAAGTCTTAAATCTGAGAGGACTCATGATTTAAATCTTATCGTCGGTTAAGTTCTAACAGTGAAACCATCGGCTCATTCAAATTCGTGGAAATAAATTTGAAATTGAATTGAAATATTTACAACAATATCACAGCTATGATAAATTATTGTCTCTTCATAAGTTGGCCACGGCAAAACGGTTTGATCTTTTGTCTTAAAGTGACGCTTACGTTGCGGTAATTAGCTGATCATCCTTGTCGTAGACCGATGGTTGACAAGTATTGGTGCTATTTGAATATATGTAAGTATGTGGAACCACCTGGTACACGACGATTGATCCGGTGTAAACTTCCGGACTCCGATCTCACTCGAGCAGTCCAAAACTTCTTGGTAACCACTTCCCACACAACCATCAATATCAACATAGTGATTTTATCACGGCAGACGACGAATCACGTGTTCCCAACGCAGACTACGAACGACACGAGTAGAAAAATAAACTAGCTACCGCATACGGGCAAGGAGAATCACAGCACTGATTCCAACGTGTATCCAGCGTGTCATAACAGTATCCTATTACGACACGTGAAGTATTCTTCCGTTATTCTGGCATGGGTCACCGAATGACGTGAAAAGAAAAGAAATTAACTACCGAGTGCGCGGAGAATATCGTAGGTACTGTTCTGTGCTGTAAACACCAGATCGATATTTAAACTCACATCCCGTTAAATTACCGAACAACACTACTTTCTTTTCTATGTACGAAGCTGCTTTCATCCTTATTTTGTTATTCATAAATATTCGATTCGATTTATATGTATCAATAAAAATACTTTGGAAACAATCGGGTGTCCTGTCGAATATCTATACTTATTTATTACATTAATTATTTACGAAGGATTTAGGCTACTTTTTAACGCATTAACCGATATACATGCGGGCGAAGCCACGGGGATAATTGTGAGTGTTTTATATTTGGCTTACGTATGCAATTTACTGCAAGTTTTTTACATTTCAGTCTTATCAATTTGAAATTAACAAATGTTGAGCTTCTAAATCAATCAAAATAATAAGATGTGACCATTGGAGCTCTATATTTTAATATTTTGCAGGTAAATGAGAATCAAAACAAATTATTTATAAAAATCCTAATCGCATCTATCTGAGTGTTACAAATATTTTATCTATAGTATCGTAAGCTCGCCTAGTTATAAGTAACGTTCAGATGTCTTTAAAATGAATTTTGTAAAGAGAAAACATACAAGCAAAATACAGGAGTAACTTCTAACTTGCCAAATAACATTTGTATTCTAGTGATACTACTCTGTTACAAATCGCACGAATGCAAAGCCAATTTCCAGTTCATATAGTAGCAAGCAGCGGCGAGCACTGTCGTTCCATTTAGAGATTGCATTGCCAGGATGCTGCATCTAGTGTATACGTGAGTGCTAGACGACGCAATGATTTATCTCATACAACCCAATTGTTGCAAATTGGTGGTGTACTTTCATAGCAAAGTATACGCATAATCTTTGTACTTTTGTCTTTTACTTTTTCATCACTTTCGTCAGTTTGAAGTACATCTATTTACAGGAAAGGTTGCC
Source organism: Hypercompe scribonia (assembly GCA_949316085.1). Lineage (NCBI taxonomy): Eukaryota > Metazoa > Arthropoda > Insecta > Lepidoptera > Erebidae > Hypercompe > Hypercompe scribonia. The sequence goes on along the minus strand of OX438991.1, from coordinate 3,843,137 downwards.
CAGTGGATTAAATTTTAATCATTTTGTCTTGGATCAGTATAAGTCGAATTATCACCATAAATAGATTTGCATCATAATAGGAAACTATATTGTCATCATTGTGTCGTCATCAATTGCTAAACGAACGCTTCCCCCAAAAAGGATTTTAACTGAACACTTACATCTTTATGCATGATTTTTAATTTTGTTGTTTAGGTTTTGTTTTAATTATTCTGGGCATACCAAAATGCCTACTCTGATAGAAAGCAGGAATAGAATCCAAGATCCAAGTAGTCAATACACTTATTGCGAATGCACATAATTCAATATGCCGACCATGCTATGGCGGCCTAGCCACACTAGATGTGTTAAAAAAATTACTTTCTGCACCTCTACATATAAGTGTTATACATTAGAATATATGAGACATATTTTCTTGCACAGTTTTGTTTAAAGAGGGGCAAAGTATTTATCCTTACATATGTAAATTCGCTGTGTTCAAATTTAAACTACGTACAGCTATATAAACCTCTTGTGGAATAAAATAATTTGCCGCTACATCGATACATTACATGTTTAACACTAAAGAAATCACTGCAGCAATTAAATGACATACTTCTTCAAAAGGTTAGGTTAAAGTATGTTTACAAAGGACTCTTTGCCAGATGTGCTACATAACATACCCGTTCGTTTTCTTTTTCTATTTTTTGTCGGCATCGTCAATATTGTCTTGTAGTTTCTAATGTTCAAACTTTTTATTTAAAGACGTCGCGGGGATCAGTAACTTTATACATCAAATGTGAAAGAAACGAAAACTTTGGCGTAAATTGTTGACGTAATTACAGCACGCCTTTTCCAACGATTCTTCTTATAAAAACTCTTCATTTTTATAACCCCAAGTCATTCTCACCTCATTTTAAGGCATAAAATTGACTTTCAAGTAAACATTATACGCGTTGTAAATGTGTACATTTCCTTGGCGGTTAATGAGACCGCATTTCTTTACGTTTGCTATTAATCTCGCACGTAAATTGGCTCGCAAGCTGTAAAATGAGGCGCAAAAACATCTACATCGCTTACAGAAATCGTTCCACCAAAAACGGATTCAACTCGTTAAGATCATTCGCTACTAAAAGGGTTGAAGAAGCAAATGAGTCTACATTTACACCTTCCTGTAATGTGGATGTGAAGCACTGAAATTTGGCTTGCTAATTTTGCGGTATTAATTTTAAAGATTTTGTAAAGTTTAGTTTTAAAACTTTAAGCGGAATTATAGTAACGCATTTAAGCATAAAAAATATGGATTTCTCTTTATAATAAATATGTTAAATATTACATACTCTTGACAATAATTTAAGAGTATATAAAAAATATTAAAGAATTTGAAGGTTAATTAAAATGAAAGGCAGCACTAGGAAAGAAATTTTGCTTAAAAGGACGGACTCTAGGCTTATTTAAATGGCTCGGTGGCGCAGCTGTAGGGAATGCGACTGCTGTGCTCGAGGTTTCGGGTTCGGTTCTCGGGTCGGACCAAATGTTTGTATGATCTGCAAATATTTGTTTCGAAGTTTGGGTGTTTTCTATGTATAACGTATGTGTATTTACAAAAAAGTATATAAGTATTCTGTCAGTCAGTCTAGTTATCATAGCACAAGCTGTCTTTAGTTTGAAACTAGATGATGTTGTGTGTCAAATGTCCGAAATATTTATTTATTTCTCGACTTAAAATAGAATTGCATATTAGTAGTAGTTAATACAGACTTAATTACTAAGTTGTTAATCGTCCTCAGATATTTTAAAATGCTAATGACTTGGAAACATTAAGATACGAAAACTTGCGTGTCTTTAGGCTGCTGTAATATTTTCTTCTTCCCGTCCATCATAAGTTCAGAACTTGGAAAGCGTCTAAGGGACCATTTCCAGTTTTACATAATTGCCCCAACACAGCCGAGGGTAATGTCTCAGAAGAATTGAAGGAATTCCTCCCACTCAAACTGCCACCCTCAACTCCGTTCCGGATGAAAGTTACCCCGATAATGGTCGGTCAAACGTCGAATAGGTTTTAGCGATGTAAATCTGTAAATTGTGCGTTAATTAAAAAGTTTATTTATTTTAATTATCAGACAATTAAACAATACGCTTGTCAGAAAATTTGTTTGATGTTTGACTGAGACTGAAGTTTGCTATAGTCACGATACTTAAAAAATAACTTTTGTACGAATTCGCCTGTTTGTTTGTTTGTTCAATTCAGTCTTGAATTTAATATAAAGAGTTAATAAAAGCCATGAAGATGAAAAGATAAACCTCATACCAGCCAGTTAGCCACTGAAATAAAGTTGTCGAATATGAAACTCAGCATATCTGATATGCATTTAAAGATACAAATCTGAGGCTTTATGTAAATTCAAATCATAGCAAGAAAAAGAAGGAAAAATTACAAGGGAAAATGGGGATAAGTAGTTAGTATTTCTGATCAGTATGAGAAAAGTAAATTTAACAAACATTATTCCCTGTGGAGATCAAAATCACAAAACACAATATCAAACGGCACGAGGTTCTTAAATCTTGATAAATTCTTTAAAGTTATCATTCAACCAGCGAGTTAAAAAAGCTTTGCAAGTTTAATATATAATTTTATATACACTACTGGAAAAATTAAAGGATCAAAAAAAAATTCCAAATTTTTGGGCAGTTTTCAACAGGCCGTAACTTCGAGAGAAATAGTCTTACAGAAAATGAAAAAAAAGAAAATTGTAGCTCCAAGTGTCTAGTTTTTGGATTTGAACTTTAAAATTTTATAGCCTCCGCGGTTTTTGAATAATCGTAGAAAAACCAGCAACAAAAAAGTTTTTAAAAATTTTTAGTTTTTTTTTTTAGTCTACGGACGTGGCAAAAATTTTTTTAACTTAACCACTATAAAGATCGGATACCTTGTTTACTTAGCTTCAATTTGTTTTTGTATACACTCTGATACGCCCACTTCTCGCCCAGATATCGGTTTTCAAATGGAAAAAGATCCTTTTGTCTTTGATTATCGATATCTGAGCAACCAATGATTGCACAGAAATTTAAAGGTAGGTTTCAAGAACATGAATAAATGATGCTTAACAACTGGCCATTGTTTTTCCGAAAAAAATTTTTTTCTTTTTGTCACATGAATTTGAAAATGCAACAAAAAAAGGGCTTTTGGTGGTTTTTTGGAAAATCAAGCGCTGGATCGAAAATATTGAGGAAACCACTAATGTTAAGTGTGCCTTTTACAGTTCAATATGTCCACAAAAACCCCACAAAAAACCAAATTAATCTAGCCAGCTGTGTTTTTGTTTCACTCGATCGAATTTTTGAAAAAATGAAAGGATCACGTTTTTTGCTCTGAATGCTCATAATTTTTAAAATGAGAGAAAAAAACTTGTTTTTCCGTTTTAAATTATTTTTACCATTCCGCAGCCTCAAATTATCGTCTGCATTAACATGGCTGAACGTTTGAAAGCCGTTATTGAAAATAGAGGTGGTAATACCCCGTATTAAATAAACAAAAATCCTTAGAACATGAGTTTGGAGTCATTAAATACGGTGGAACTGACGAGCCACCGGTTCTCAATTCGCCTGAAATACTACACACACACACACACACACACACACACACACACACACACACACACACACACACACACACACACACACACACACACACACACACACACACACACACACACACACACACACACACACACATACATACACACACACACACACACAGAAGCGTAAATTCTTCGACCGCGCTACCTCCACGTGGTACGTTTGGTAGCGCTAATACCGGCGATAATTATAATTATTTTATTAAACTTCTCAAAAGAATTTTTTTTTTTTGAATTTCCTTTTTTTTCAATTTAAGCACTTTCTGGAACAAAAATGTGGGGAAAGCTCGGAAAAACAAGTTTTTTTCTCTCATTTTAAAAATTATGAGCATTCAGAACAAAAAACGTGATCCTTTCATTTTTTCAAAAATTCGATCGAGTGAAACAAAAACACAGCTGGCTAGATTAATTTGGTTTTTTGTGGAGTTTTTGTAGACATATTGAACTGTAAAAGGCACACTTAACATTAGTGGTTTCCTCAATATTTTCGATCCAGCGCTTGATTTTCCAAAAAACCACCAAAAGCCCTTTTTTTGTTGCATTTTCAAATTCATGTGACAAAAAGAAAAAAATTTTTTTCGGAAAAACAATGGCCAGTTGTTAAGCATCATTTATTCATGTTCTTGAAACCTACCTTTAAATTTCTGTGCAATCATTGGTTGCTGAGATATCGATAATCAAAGACAAAAGGATCTTTTTCCATTTGAAAACCGATATCTGGGCGAGAAGTGGGCGTATCAGAGTGTATAAAAAAACAAATTGAAGCTAAGTAAACAAGGTATCCGATCTTTATAGTGGTTAAGCTAAAAAAATTTTTTCCACGTCCGTAGACCAAAAAAAAAAACTAAAAAATTTTTAAAAACTTTTTTGTTGCTGGTTTTTCTACGATTATTCAAAAACCGCGGAGGCTATAAAATTTTAAAGTTCAAATCCAAAAACTAGACACTTGGAGCTACAATTTTCTTTTTTTTTATTTTCTGTAAGACTATTTCTCTCGAAGTTACAGTCTGTTGAAAACTGCCTAAAAATTTGGAATTTTTTTTTGATCCTTTAATTTTTTCCAGTAGTGTAGTTCTCAAAAAACTCTTGAATTGATGTTTTTGGTTCAGTTTTTTTTTGTTTTAAAAGTCAAAGAAGTTTTTGTTTTTCACAAAACTCTTTTCAATGTGTTATATAAATTTCTTTGTTGGAGGTATCTTGAAATATGTATTAAAGAACCAATTTTTAAAATCAGGTTTTTTTAATTAATTTTCTATTCATTCTAACTACATATTGTCGATTACTTAACAAAGAGTAATCATTCAGATGGATAATATTGGTTTATTATTATAAACCAAAAATTAAGCATCGAACATCGATATTTAATATACTCGTATAAACATGTTATTTCATGTCATTTTTTCTTTCTCTTCGAAATATTTAATAACGTCCTCACACGAACAGTGATTTTATTAGGTCTATAGTATTTTTATGAAGCCTCGTGTTATCTAATTATGTTTATACGAACGTGAGAAGGTCACTTTTGGGTGCGGCGTATAGTGGGATATAATAAATGTCTAATATTGTGGCAACACTTATATATTAACTAACTATACCCTGCCGTGCTTCGCTTGGCGCTTAGTAATTGTATTAATGAGAAATAGAATAAAACTGAAGTCATCAATCAACCTATCGCCGTGTACTGCTGAAAGAAGTTCTCCACCAAGGAACACCAACCATCCCGGTCTTGGGCAATTCGCATGCATCCGCTGCCAGCCACCTTTTTGAAGTCGTCGGTCCATCGCGGCGCGGGGCGCCCTACACTACGTTTGCCCAATCGTGGTATCCACTCTAGTACACTTCGGCTCTAGCTACCATCGTACAAATAGATAATAGGCCCATTGATGCAGAGATGACAGTAGTCGTGGTAAGTGTGTGCAATACAATGCCACGATGACTGTCATACCTTTTATGTTGCCAAGCGCGGCATAAAAAAGCATCTTACTAGGCCGCGTAGTGTGGGTCACCATACTGCATTGCCTGTATTCGCAATGAGTATGGTGGCCGTAACCCTTGAATTCTATTCATGCTTTCCATCAAGCAGAGTAGAGCAACTTGGGCAGGCTCTTAAATAAAAATAAAAACCATGCTTAAAGCATATTCTATGTCGTATAAAAGTTTAAACTCATTTAGTGCAGTACTTTTTGAATTTTTGAAGTGTATACAAATCAATTTAACGCGTTATATATGTATGTAAATGTATAGATAGAACTTCATTGTAAAATTGAAGGTCATATCATGTATGAATATAAATAAAACTTTTTAACTTAGGTTACTTCTGCAGTCCCTAAATTATAAATAGAACAAAGGGTGTGATGAGAAAATGATTGCATAATAACAATGAAACCTCTATAAATTACACACAATATTTATCTTGGGTGGCACTCTACAACACTCATTCGTATGCCGATAAAATTTATATTAAATGTATATGACTACCAAGCTCCAACTCAACCAGAAATATGGTTTACTACCTCTGTAAAGATGTGTCTACTTGAGGCTTTAAGACACATGCAAAACAGCTTTATTGTCGTACCCATAAAATGGCGGCCATTACTCTGATGTTATAATTTGAGACTGAATTATGCACAGGAGTAATATGTGGAGTCGTAACCTATTCTTTAGTAGACTCTTATCGTATTATGACATATAATATATGTTTCTTTTTTATCTTATAAAAGACAAGACGAGAAAAAGCGAAAATAAATAGATTGTCTTTTATTTTCAGAATATGTGACAGAAGTATGTGTTCAGATTAGTAATTGTATGTGATTCTACACCTATTTAAATTTTATTAATTGTGGCATCGCTTACGTATATATATTTATTTTGTGTTTCTAATTTTGAAAATGACAAATTTCAATTTCCATATCTCCTGCTAGTATCCTTTTCTATATCCAGGACCCCTGCCATTGCGTGATTGAGCCATTATAAATCAAGATACACGACTCAAAACGCGACACTACTGTCAACAGGACATTTGGATTGGCTGTGAGAACAGTCAAAACCACCAGAAAATACTAAATATTAACTTATATTACAAGCTTAAGTTGTGATCATCTTTACACACAATAAAATTTTATTACAATTCAACTTTCATGTAAGAAAGAAAACAAAAATAAACTATGAAAAAAATAAAAACGAAATACATAATTCAACAATAAATGAAATGATGAACGCCAATCCCAAGCCAACTTAACAGTTAAATAATCTTCGACTGTAAGCCTTTTCGCATAGTTTTTGCTTCAATAAGGACTTAAATTTGTTAATACTTCAGTCTTGAAATTTGCTTGGCATTTTATTGTAGAACCGCAAACCTGACATCAAAAAGAGTTGCTTATTATTTATAATCACGTAACAAGAGTTTATCTTTTTTCTAGTCTTGATATCACGTCGGTAAACTTTGTGAATAAAGAAGTTTTTTTTTTGGATACACTAAATTTTCAAAAATGTATTGAGATGCGACTGTTATGAGAGCAATTTCTTTAAACTTATCCCTCATTAATAGCCTATAAGCCAGAATGTAAATTGCACGAATAGGCATCTTCTACAACGCAAAGATACTTTGAATGTCAGCAGTATTTACACACAACAAAATATCACATGATACTACACTACGACAATAGCTAAAGTACACTAGCCTTGCTGATATGGAACGGTTAATTGACGAATTTTATAAACCGCGTGTGTTGGAGAGCTGAGTCTATTTGACCATCCATGAATATGTGGGCAAATACTACAATTTAAGGTCTAGAGTTATACCCAAAAACTTGATGGTGTCCACAAGATCCAACTCCTTTTTTTTCTATATTAAGAGTTGTGGTCACCATACTCATTGCAAATGCAGACAATGCAGTATGGTGACCCACACTATGACGGCCTTGTGAGATGTGGACGTAAAAGGCATGACAATCATCGTGACAGTGTAACGCTTACACAGTTACCACGATAACTGTCACCCCTGCATCAATGGGCCTCCGGTCTCACACTCACCAACGAAACACGACAGCATGGATGCTGACGCTTTAGGTTGGTCTTCTGTGGGAGGGTAGTACTGCCCCGGTCGAGCCGGCCCGTTCGTGCTGAAATCAGCGTGGCTCTACTACCTATCGATTGCCTTTCCATCTATCAGAACACTGATTTTAATTTGTTTGACATTTAGTGTAAAAATTCTAATAAATCTTGTTATTTTTTCTTTTAAAAATAAATTGCGAATATTGAACCAATTCACGATATTAGAGAGAGTGCTATTCACGTCATCAGCAACTGATTGTAGTCGTTTAAGCTTAAGTAAAAGCGAAGTGTTCGCAAATAGCACTATCTTCTGATTATCTTTTATGAAAGGTCGTTGATATAAACGAGATAAAAAATTGGTCTATAACTAAGCATATTGAATTCCATAGTGACTAGAAACTCCAAGGAGCTTTTACCGTTAACTTCCACTCAAGAGATAAGAAGATCCAAAGTAGTACGCCTGATTGCAACACAATCGAATGCCTTTGACAAATCACAAAAACACCTAGCCCATCCAGTTTATCTTCTCGGGCATTAAATTCGCTTTCAACTTGTGTGTAAAATATTGTTTTTGCTATAGTAAGTTTGCAGATGATCTAGTAAAATTATCTCAAAAGTTTTGTTAAAAGTAAGTAACACTAAAATCGGTTTACTATTTGTGAGATCAGACATTGAGTTAATGAATAAGTCAATCAGTTACGTAATGGCCTGTTGGTCTAGTGAGTCGCTTGTTCTATGTCGGTATGTAGTAAACATAATATTGTATATTGAAATTATTGTCACCAGGGCCTTTTCTCTCGGATGACATTCCGCGAGCCTGTGTGGGTCGGTGGTGCGGGCAACACAACTGGTCTACAGAGCAAGCTGGGTCTCTCAGACGGTTTCCTGGGATGCGTTGACTTCTTGAGGATCAACGGTGATACGTACCAGTTGATGAAGGACGCGGTGGCTACTTTGGAAATTTGTAAGTATAACATTTTACAAACCTATTTATTATAATGTTAATGCTTAGTGTTGACGTAATCTAGTTATATAAAATGTAATCAATCCCATCAATCAGACATTCTATCAAACTTAATTGACTCTTTTAATTGAAATATATTGTAGAGTTTTATTATTAAGTATTTGAAATTTGAAAGATATCTTAAAAGCATCTCACTAGAAGGCCATAATGTGGGTCACCATACTGCATTGTCTGTATTCGTAATGAGTATGGTGACCACAACTTTTGGATTCTGTTCATGCAGACAGAGTAGAGTCACTTTCTCAGGTTCTTAATATTGAGAAAACATACGTGTGGCACTCGGGGACTGCCGCAGTAAAGCTATTGCATAGCATTTTTTATCAACTTATGCAATTATAATATTTCGGAGCAGCTCGTCTCAATCCGTGCGAGTTTCGTACAGTCTACACGCATACGTCTAGTCGCACGCACATAAACACCGTGCCGAAGTCTGCCGAACTAAAACGATGTTAGACGATGCACGGCTTTCAACGCCGCAGCATTGCGCCGGTCAAAGTGGGGGGTGTTAAGTTTATTTTCATTACGGAATTTCTTGATTCGGTCGCTGCGCTCGAAGCCCGCGATAAAAGCTATGCAATAGCTTAAAAACACTAAAAATTTTCAAGGAAAAGTTTCTTCTATTCTTTTTAGCGCGTTTAGAGAAAAGTTTATTTTCAAACAAGTTTTTATTATGTTTAATATATAGGTTAGGTTACAATTGTTTTTGCTAAATAATATTTTTTTTTAACAAATGATTATACTCGTGTAGCCAGAGATAAGATTATTTGCAAAATGGGGCCTCGCGTATGAGTAATACTACATGGAAAATGTTTAATTTAGTCTAGTGTCTATTGAAAATGATATTTATTTTAATGTATGATAAAAGTTATAAGAACAATAATACTATTTAAACCTGAATTCCAGAACAAAAAAAGCATTAAAAGTAAATATCTGTATATAACTTTTAACTTTCGCGAACGTCCCTCTGTGATCTCATTTCATTTTACTATTCTTCCAACAATTATTTTTATTCTCGCTAAAACTAACTACTCACCAAGATTTCATTTATCTTAATGGACTTGTAAAATCCTTTGAGATTAACTTTTATTAAAACCAAGATGTCCTCTGATAATATGACGTGAGATGGAAATTAACTCTGTTTTTTTCTTTCAATAAGATTTAGGAATATTAAGAAAATATAAGAATATTTTAGAAATTAATCTGAATGTCTTAAAACACAGATAGATATAGTTCGTTAAGACATCAGTCGTGATGTCATCAATTTCCGTGTCGTCATCATTTTCTTGACATAAATGTCAATCATTCATTTTGTGATTTGTGTAATGTGCAATATTACCTAGGACTTTAGCGTTAACCCTCCTTGAGGATGTGGTAACCAGACTGCTGATAAAGGGTCTCAAATATTTCTAAATACACATGTATTATAAATAAACTACATTCAAAAGAATTGATGATCGTACTCCTCACGCAATTATTTGCCCTGCATGATAATTGAATCCACAATTACCAGCAAAACCAGACAATATAGCAATAGAAATAATATAAACCTGTTAGACAATATAAATACAAAGTATTATGTAGGTATTATGAGTAGATTGTAGAGATATGTCGAGGTCCTTTTTATACATACATCTTGGTATGAGTGTCAGATGTTCCTCCACTCTTAGGCATAGCTTTTACTGTATTAACCAGACTACTGTTGAAGATATTCCATCTAGATACTGAAGAAATAATGTTAGTCACACTATATTTTTTCTTCTTATGGAATGGGACTCCGACGTTAAAATTTTCTTCGAGTTAGTAGCTTCACAGAATGAGATACATTCCATTACTGATAAATTTAAGTTCACGGAGATATTTCTCCAAAACGCTTGAGTGTAAAAGGAAAAAAAACCTTAATTAGAGTGGCCGAAAAATCTCTAAGGGGTGTACTGAAGTCAGTAACGTCATTAACTAAATTGCGGAAAGTAAAGCGAATTGCCAAACATAAATTCACCTGATCCCTTGGGTTAAGGAAAACACGAAAAACATGTGTTTTACATCTTGTGCATGTCGGATCAGAACCTTGTCCTCCACGATATAAACTGATATCTTTAGAGCTCAAGGGCAATTATGTTTTTACATTTCGTTACTTAGAAATTACCTTTTTTAGATTATTACAAATATTATATATATATTTATCGATTGAAACTTGAGCTGTGCTACAATCTCTCCAGTGGTGCCAAATTGACTATCAATACATCAAAGTATTAAAGTGTTTTTATGGAAACCTCAGTAGGTACATATGTCAGTCCGTTTACAAGACCAGAGCTCGAAACCTATCAAACTACAGTGAGGTGTAAGACAGGGAGATGTAATATCTCCGAAGTCCGAGTTTCTCAACGAGTGGGTCAAAAAATTAATATGGATAAGACAAAAATTATGTTGAATGCCCATGTCACACCCACTCCAGGGAAAATTGGAGAATTTACCCTCGAAGTTGTTGACGACTACGTGTACCTGGGACAAACAATCTAGTTAGGTAAGTCCAACTTCTAAAAAGAGGCCAATCACCGAATCCAGCTAAGTTGGGCAGCGTTCGGAAAGCTACGTAACGTTTTCTTGTCACAAATATCGCACTGTTTCGAGACAAAAATCTTTGACCAGTGTGTGTTGCCAGTGATGACTTACGGCACAGAAACGTGGTCGCTCACTATGGGCTTAATAAGAAGGTTCAAAGAACAATCTGAAACGATGGCCGATGTAGTCATAAAATTCTGGAGTGACGATCGCGTACTGAGAAACGAAGCGTTGGTAAGCCCTCCACAAAGTGATCATGAAGGTCGCAGGAAGCTACTGGATGCGGACGCCACGAAACCGGCTGTTGTGAAGAACCTTAGGGGAGGCCTGGACGTCTTTTGGCTAAGATGATGAGATGATGGTGATATAAAATAATTTGTCCGATGATGTACCATACATTATTGAGCAGAAATTGCGCCCAGTCATGGACTTTTGAAAAATTTATACAAAGGCGTAGATCGATTACTAAGCAGGTAAACAATGTGATAAACATGACGTCAGTTCTGGTCAATCTAACTTTAAAACAAATAAGAGGGGTCCCGTAAATTAGTATAAAATAAATTCCAGGAGATAATCTCATTACCAGCCCGTGATGCTAAGTAAGTCATGCCTAATTTATATACTTAGATATGTATATTTGAAAACGTATCCTTAAGAAAGAGGACTTATGTAGTATTTTTCTTTGTTACATCTAGGTATATACCAAATAACATCGCGCCATGATCGTTACAAAAGATAAAAAGCAACCTATTTACATAATTAAACGAAGGAAGGTGATGTTTTGTACTTCTGACAAAGAAAGGAAATTTTCTGACTGTCTACAAGATCATTACAGTGAAGTCACACACAGCATATTGTACTGTTAAAAGTACTAACACATTACAGTCATTACTTCAAGCGCGTGATGTAAGATCAATAGAAATTGGAAATGCTTTAAATGAGATTTCTCTTAAAAGCAAACCCCTGAACATGCTTAAAGAGATTTCTGTTTTTTTTTTTAAAAAAAAAAAGACAACGCCCGCATTAGGAATAAATCCTGTGTCGCGGGGGACTTTACAAACATACAAGAAACGGACACAAAGAACACCCAGACTCAGAACAACAATTTATGGATCACACAAAGTGTTGTCCCATGTAGGATTTGAACCCACAACACTCAGCGAAATGGAGAGCGGCATAGCGACCGCTTAAACCACTAGGCCAATCGTGTAGTCAAAGTGATTGAAGAGAAGCTATGTGTATTTAGCTTACTTACCTGATTATTTTTGTCACAAGTCGATGGTTGCAAAGTGTTGGTGCTATTTGAATGTATTGAAGTGTTTGGATGCTTCCAAATACAATTTCTTTGCAATGTTGTTGTACTGTATAATTTACTTACGGAATAATTGCGCCAAAGCCGACTAAGGATTCATTTCTTACAACACTCTATATTCTTAATCCATTAACACACGAATATAATAACATTATAATTGTATATATATAGTGTACGAATATAATTTGAATGTATGTGTATATTTATGTATATATGTGTATAATTATATGTGTATTTATGACGTATGTATTGTATGTGTTCATGTATGTATACGCACTCATGTATTGTATATTTTAATTGTCAATATAACCTCTGTGCACCTCCCTTACAAATTTTTCTAAACCACCCTAAGGTTGACTGGAAGAGAATGCCTTGGGCATTAAGTCCGCCGATGTACAAAGTGCATAAAGTGTAAATAAATAAATAAGTAAATAAATAATTATGAATAACTAATAAATCTTACTAAATCGATATCGTTATCGTATCGTTTAGTATAAATACATATGTAACATATGTTTAGTAAGTCACCGGAATAATAATGTGATTAAATCTCTTTGAGGTCCGTGAACTCTAATAGGAAGTCGCTTCACGCCTCTCGGCTTGCGTGACACATTCCTGTTTACTCATATTTCATCTCAATATTCAGGACCTGATGTTTATGAGAGGAGTAACATAAAATGTTTGTTCTTAATTTAAGCTTCAGCGGCGAGATTCATCACACTTAGTTTTTATGCCAAACTATTGTCAACTATGATTTCATCTTAATAAAGACAAACTCTACAACAGAATTATAGACTTCGACGGAAAAAAATATTTAGGTACCGTTGCCAGATTATCTTACATATAGATTTGTAGCTGTGATACAAACTTTACTGGTTCAAAAATAATATCTTTTAATAAAATACCTGTTTTTATAAGAGTATTTGACTGCGCGGTTAGCGTAGTGTTAAAATGGTCACATCGACGCTTTCAACAATACTACGTCACATAAACTAACACTGTGCGATTCACAAATTGTTGTTCTGAATCTGGATGTTTTTTGTGGACACAAAATTTTTTGAATATTTCTGATATCTCTCTCAACATAGGATTCCTACCTAATTCCAACCTAATTCGGGCTTTGTCTGTTAATGGATTAATGCGTCCAAGAGTTATTCTAGCTTTACTGAATGGTAGTAAGTAAGATAAATGATGAAAAAATGGAAAAAATAAATATTTATTTATTTAAAACTTCTTGCACTTATTGTACAAAGGCAGGCTTAATGCCATGAGGCATTTTCTCTCAGGTCGGCCTTCAGGGGGTGTAGAAATAAGACGCGGTAGGAGCAAGGTATTGATTTTTTTCATAGTACATAATGATTTGGTAAGTAAGAGTTAACCCTACATTAAATCTAAACAATTTACATAAATTTACCATCAATACAAAATGTATAGATATTTGTATATACATAAATTTAGTGTTATATGAGATGGTTAAACTAAACATTATAGAAGTCATGTACTAGGGTTGTGTCTGTACTGGCAGCTAATTCGGACGAAGTTCACGTACTCGCAACTTGAATGTAAGACGGTTTGTTGACATCCCGATTTCGAGGGGAAGTGCCAGGGAGGGAAATATTCAATTTCAGAGACGCAAACGAAGTTGAAACGAGGGCCGATGGGGCCATAAAGTTGTGGTGGCGATTGCGTACTGGGAAATACAGCGTTTGTAGACTCCCACAAGGAAGTCCGACGACCTGGTGAAGGTCACGGAAATCTGCTAGGTGCGGGCGGCACGGGACCGTCTGTTGTGGAGAACCTTGGGGTAGGCCTATGTCCAGCAGTGGACATCTTTTGGCTGAGATGATGATGATGAAACGAAGTCGCGGCGATCATCTAGTATTAAATAGTAGCCCGTTATAATCTAAATAGTGACAAAAATCATTGTTCCATATCTTCTACGGCCATCTATCTATGTCGTTCAATATCGCCACGTTGCACCCCAATTTGATGAAACAATATTGGCAAATGAGAGCTCGCAAACTCAGTTATTTAACGGAGCTTCTATAGTACTCTGAGGTTACATCTGAAGCAGCAATGTTTGAATTAATTGTGTTTGAATGTATAACTTGGTATAATAGCTGTCACGAATCTTGAGCACGAAAGACATTTAACTTTCTATTATTACTGTCAACGTCTTGATGTTACATGTCATAGACACAAACATTGTCAAATAAAATAATGTTTAAACGCCTTCTAGTAACATAAAACAATATAATTAATGTAGCAACATTTTTTGAATATTTATATCAAATCTTATGTCGCGTTCCATTTTTGAGTTATTATATTTGACGTGCTGAAGTACGAATTTTATAACATGCTATTTATAAATTCTATACTTTAACTGCAATATACTTGTTTGATAGCATTGATATTCAGCAATAATAAAACACATTTTTAACAACAAGCTTAACTTTATCTTTCTCGGACCTATTTTACACCAATAGTTCTCGACATTACGGACTTCAATACTCGTTTTCTCAAACGCTCTCGTTTGATAGATACTTAACACTTCATCAACAGAGTTTGATAGTCCACTGTTAGACATAGGCCTCTATTTAGCAAGAAAGTTTGGGCCTAGTATAGCATGCTGGCTATACGGGGTGGAATACGGTTTGTTTTAAGTTTTCTTTCTATTTGCAATGATGTTGTCTTGCGTGGTTTGTAAGCAAGGCCCCGCTTACGATACCCATGGAATGATCAAAGTGGTGACATTTCGTATTTTTAATCCGTCACCACACGATAACACACTTTTTAATGTCTATTTTGTCTATTTTTTTTATTAACTGTATCTTCTTTTTAAGGAAACTATTAAGAACTATCAATGAAGATAGTGATGGGAATAAATAAAACTTATTTACAAGAAAATCAAGCACAGTTTAGCTTAATCTAAATGAATGTTTTATACAATCGACTGCACGGTTACCCTAGTGGTTAAAGCGGTCACCACAGTGCTCTCTACTACGCTGAGTGCGTTCAAACCCCGCACAGGACAACAGATTGTGTGACCCACAAACTGCTATTCTGAGTCTGGGTGTTCTTTGTGTCCGTTTCTTGTATGTTTGTAAAGTCCCTCGAGATAAAGGATTTGTTCCTAGTACGGGCAGAGTATAGAGTATAGTATAAACAGTTACAATAAGAGACAAAACGAAACCTTACAACAATGCAGGGGGTATTGTCTACTTTGAATTCAATATAGATGCTACCTAACTCGGATGTTATATTTATATTGGATGAAAAACTTGAAACACATATAAATATTATTCAGAATCAATTTGCGTACTGGGCAACGCAGCGTTGGTAGGCTCCCCACAAGGTGGTCCAACGACCTGGTGAAGCTCGCGGGAAGCTCCTGGATGCGGGCGGCACGGATCCGGCTGTTGTGGAGAACCTTGGGGGGAGGCCTATGTCCAGCAGTGGACGTATTTTGGCTGAGATGATGATGATGATGATGATCAATTTGTATGCAAAATATTAGTTCCAATGGAAGATATCAAGGATAGCCTTAATTTAAAGCCTTTGATATAACACTACTGACTGTTAGTCATAATTTAAAAGCATTTAGTTATAAAATGTACTATGAAGGTTGAATTTGTAATTTGAAATGTCATGATCTAGTAATTTTTTAAGTGCCAAAAAATATGTGATAGATTTTAAAAAAATAATTCACGCAAACACTTTCCACCTCAGATTGAACATACTCGTAGCTCTTAAATATGACCTTTTTATATAACAACGAAAAATCTACATCTTTTAGACCAAGATTGTATAAGCAAAGGCATTTGTAAAGGTTATTAATACTTAAATCATTGATTTTTATATAAGGACCTAGTTGAGGAGGTTTAAAATCCACTTTCTGAATAATACAGACATTGAAATACAGTTAAGAAGACGTACGTAAGAAGACACAAAGAAAAAATTTAGAAAAATCTTTAAAACTTCCAAAGAATCTAAGTATATAAAAGACCACTATGTAAAATACATAATAATACACATTTTTGATGACAAAGTCAAAAGTTTAGTATAAGTCACATTATATATATGTAGTTATAAAAACGTTACACTTATCATTGTCTTTAAAAATACCGAAATGACAAAGCTAAATTGTATTTCATAATGCTCACTCATTTTGTTGACTTCGACATAATTTTTAATATTACACTGGTGACTACAATATATAAACCTTTGAGTATTTAAAAAATAATGTTCAGGCATCATTTATTAAATTTTCCCTTACTCAACAATTCATATAGCAATAGGCTTACCCGCAATCTCTAATAACACTCAACTCGTTAGCACCTTTCCAAAACAGCTGACAACACAACACAGTCCATTGTATACCTCTTGTATTTGAAATTCGAACGCACTCGCGAGTGCGAATTGGTTCGTTTAAACAATTTTAGAGTAAATCAGTGAAACGTTTGTGCTGCCATTGGATTTAAACCGTTCCATTTGACACAACAAATAGAATTGGCTGAGCGGCGTATTTGTGTTCTAAAATGTATTGTGACGCTGGAAATTTCAAGATCGAATTCCTAGCAAATAGAGAGGATTTATCGTCGCTTGGGCAAAGGGCTGTCAACTGCTTAAGGTTGGTTGACATTTTTAAGTCATTTCATTATATTATTTCTTGTTGTTGGCAAAACTAGTGTACCGAATAGAATTTTATTTTTCAACTAGGATTTCTGTGATCACTGCTGACTGTAACATCTATTTATAATGTTTGCACATTAAGTAGGCAGAAGTCTTGGTTTTGATTGTCATCTAGAATTAATAATTTTTAGTACACTATTAATTGTTGCTTTCATCATAGTGTCAAAAATAAGTCTTCATATTTGTATGATTTTTTCTAGTTGACAGCCCTAGTCAGAACAATATTATGTCAGCTCCTACAAAGAGCTGAACTTTTGTTATCCTATTTTATATAATTATCTTATCCAATACCTAAACATAATCTATTTAGGAAAGAACTTATCGATAAATCGTTGGACGAAAGACCTTCAGATATAAATCGCATTAGGCCGGAATCCGTTTCATTAATGTTTTAGTAAGTTAGTTTTAAGTCGATATCAAATAAATTGTGCGCAACCATCCGCCATCTTGTGAATCTTTTGATGTAAAATGATCTCCTGTTAAATTCGCCGTATCAAAGATAATTTATGAAACTTGTGAAATTTTCTCATCTCATCATATATAATGAGGTCTGAGGTATTTTTTTCTGAAGTTGAGACTTCGTTATTTGTATTTAATAGATAAACATGAGATATAGTTTTAAATTATACATACATACATAAAATCACGCCTGTTGCTCCGGAGGAGTAGGCAGAGGTATGTATATTAAACATTCATCTTTCGCCAGTGTTTTGGTTCCAATAGGTGGCAAGCTTATTGTCATTAATTGGGATGTTTTGTTTGCCAGAGCTGCTCATCCGTTGATCAGCAAGTGCCCCAGTTGGAGCCCTACGTTTCTAATAGACATCCTCTGTACCCTATGAAATTAAATTATAGGTTAGACTAAAGAGTAATTACTTCGAAAACTCGAGATTCTTTATACCATTAATGTTGATATTAACGCGAGATTTAATAATCAATTATATTACGAAGCATAGAACCTTTTTTGACCATCAAATTGTACTTACCTTAAGTTTCCTGACCACTAATACACTTGCAAGCGTGATCTAAAAGCCTAAAATCAATAATCTTCAAAAGAAGACATAATTTTTTTTTACCTGGTTTTTCTATTTACTTGCGATTCAATTAATTAATTTATTTTTTCATCTAAGGAAAAACTTACTTAGTGGTCAAAGAAAAAATAAATACACGACTTTGATGTTAAGACTTGAGAAAAATTATAAGGTATTTAAAATTAGTTACTATGACATCACAAGTTGTGTTAACACCAAAAATGGCATTAATCCATTTCCTAAGCAAAAGGTGTTCTGGGCAACAAGTTTCTCTCGTAGAATCTTGATCATACGTTCCTGTTTATTTCTTATATAATATATAATCTTTTTCAATATCTAGTGGTATGATTTAAGAGCGAAGCGGCTGTGTGGTGAATATCCGTTTTTTTTAATTGGCAACTTCATAAATTCACAAATTATGCTTTTTACTGTCACTCCTTTTTTTCTTTGTTAAGAGCCTGCCAAAGTGGCTCCACTCTGCCTGATGGAAAGCATGAATTGGAATCTAAGAGTTGTGGTCACCATACTCATTGCAAATGCAGGCAATGCAGTATGGTGACCCACACTATGACGGCCTAGTGAGTGATAAAGGATCGTTTTCGTTACGAGGCTGTTCGTACCACATATGTTACATTTTTCATCAGGTGGATATAATTGCCTAAACAGCATTCTGATTGCAGTTAAAATTTCTTATTAAATGCTTGAGAGGTTCTATTGAACGTTCTCAATAGAAAAAAGAAAAAAACATTTATTTTTATATTCACAGGAAAGTACACATTATTACAACGAGACATATAAGCTAATGCTATGATGACTGTCATGTCTTTTACGTCCCCAAATGTGGGGTAAAAAGCATCTTAATAGGCCGCCATAGTGTGGGTCACCATACCGCATTGCCTGCATTTGCAATGAGTATGGCGACCACAACTCTTGGATTCTATTCATGCTTTCCATCAGGCAAGGTAGAGTCACTTTGGTAGGCTTTTAAAAAAAAAAGAATGAGCCACGAGCAACTACTGACCGATGCTGAAATAAAATCCAGAAATCGACCGGAAAGTCTTGCGTAATCTATGAACTTCATCAGATCCAACATTCACGAACCTAAAACCTCGTTTTATACTAAAAAAATGGCATTGAAGCATATTATTGGGTCTCCTTATTCATTACGAACAAAAGTTCAATACAATGAAAATATTGTACGCTATCACTCATCGCTTGTAAACAACAGCAACCCTTGTTATTAGTTCCGTTACGTGTGCAGAATTTCACTGATGAATGATCACAAGCATTAGGGTTGGCAAACCTTGAATTTGGTTTTATTTGATTTATTTGTGTGTTATGTTTCATCGCTTGATGGGTAGAATGTGACGTAGGTATATCTATTGTATGTTATAGATGCCGTTTTGATTTGAAACGTCATAATAAATTGATTGATGTTTGTTTATCATATACTTAGGTAAATATCTTTATACAAAGTACGTTAAGTAAGCGTAACGGATTAAGAATATATAGTGTTGTCAATAGGAGTAGTCTATTCATCCTGTGGGTGTCGTAAAAGGCGACTAGGGGAACAAAATATCCAGGTAAATATCACTACAAAGAGAACGAAAACTTGAAACAAACTCTATTCCAACCCGTCTGGCCAGCATGGTATAGTACGCCAAAACCTCTTTGCTAAAGAGAGGCCTATATGCCGCGGACTGTAAAAGGTTGTCAATGAGAGTTATATGTGTAGATCTGTGCGTAATCTCAGATAGTAGAACCAATAGCGAAGGACGGGCGACAACTTCAAAAATAGGGCCATGTTTCAAAACGTTTCTGCGTTTCGACGTGCTAATCCTGGGTGTATTAATTTCTCGTCCATTGACAGCTAATTTGACTCCGACTTGGGAGTTTTGTATCCGTAATGATCATGTGGAAAACACGGCAGAAAATCTGGTCATATTTTAAAGATTTCCACTATTAATAAAACCAAGACATACATAATACTAAAACACTCTACCACTAAACTTTGTCACAGCATAAAATTATGTCGTGGTCGAGATTCAACAAGCGAGAATAATACACGTACATTCGCGGCAAGCTAATTATTAGTATTTAGTTAAATTGTTCTTGTTAGTTTTGTAATCTAATTTTACTTGTCTTGTACATATGTAACTGTATTTTTGTATTGGTGTGAGAGATAACATGTCTTTTAGCGACTTCGTGTTTACTATTTTTTTGAAAGAATATGTGTTTTTGTTTTATTTTGTGGTGACTTCTACATATAGGATAACAAAATATATGTTTGTATCAAATTTACGTTGTGTAATTTTTTTGTCATAACATTATTAAAACTGTTAAACAATATGATATCGTAACTTGACACATGCATACACTTTTATTTCACAACTGTTACAATACAATAAACAAAATGGTGAACAGTAATCATTTTGTAAATAAACCATGAAACTTTAAACAGTTGTATTAACGTATATACTTTCATAATTTCCTCCAACCCACGGTTATTTTTACTCAAAAATTCACAAGCTTTTGGTAGATAAAAGAAAATACAATATAATATCCACATAAACAAAACAAAGCACGAAATTGAAATGTAAATTAGAGGTGTATTCGCCACAAAATTGTATGCAAAAGTTATCAGACGAACCAGAGCTTTCGTTACGAGGCTGTTCGTACATAGATAGTATATTCGTATATTATGACTAGCTGACAAACAATTGAATGTTGTTAAAAAAAAAGGTTGAAATTTTTTAACTGTCTCGGTGGCGCAGCGGCAGTAAATGCGACTGCTGTGCTTGAGGTCTCGGGTTCGATTCCCGGGTCGGACCAAATGTTTGTATGGTCTGCAAATATTTGTTTCGAAGTTTGAGTGTTTTCTATGTATAATATGTATGTATTTACAAATAAAAGTATACAAGTACTCTATCAGTCAGTCTAGTTATCATAACACAAGCTCTGCTTAGTTTGAAACTAGATGACGTTGTGTGTCAAATGTCAGAAATATTTATTTATTTAATTTAATCATTTATTTTTAACGTCACTAATGCACGTGTAAATTTACTTTTAGCCTATAATGAGTTTTCGTATCAATTGCAACGACATTTTATTTGTTTACGTAGATATTTCTACAAAATTATATAGTAAACTTGAACGGTCTTAAAGTCACGCTGACACATTTTATCTGTCTATTTTCAAAATTTAAATGGCCGATCTCAAATAAAGTTTCTGAAGTCAAAATCAAGAATTAACCTAAAATATTTATTTCTTTGTATTCATGACTGTGCAAAGTTTTCTACCCTCTAAAGCGTCTCGTTTTCTATGACACCTGTAACACATTTTTTAACATGTGTATTCTGAAAACGACTGCCGCGTTGGTCTATCGTTTATGTGGCTGACGATCTGAGGTTTGACTCCCCAGTTCAAGTCCAATTCTTAATAACAGCCTGGAGTATGAAAATCGGCGCAGTTTTACGTCCATGCCTCGGAGAACACGTTGAACTGTCGGTCCCACTTGCCATAAACATCTATCGCAATAGTCAGTGCCTTCAAATATATTCAGAACTAATTCAACTTTCGAATTCAGTTCGCCCTCAGGGTTGCGGAGGTCCGATGCCAATAGCTCCGTTAAAAAACTGATAAAAATTAATATTCTAATAAAATCGATTGAACGAGTAACCAACCCCAAACAATCTTTGGATTAATAAAGTCTAGGAAGATGTTGATAAATTCAACAAATCAGATCAAATAATGCCATAAAGTAAATCGCTTTATCCACAAATATTGAATACAACCCTTATACGAAGTAGGTCAGAACACGAATATCGTGCATCGAAAAAAGGTGAAATTCGCCAGTTGATGTTGTGTAGATTGGCGTAAAGATTTAGGGTAGATTGGCTCGAGTACTACCTCCGCGCCACCAAAAGGCACAATGGGGAAACGGCTTATACCTTACACTGCTTGGACAGAGGATAAAAACTCACTTTATTTGTAATTTACCGACAGATTGCTTCCATTCACGTCCATATTGGCTTTTTATTATGCCTCCCTTTCTCGCTTAAATGTGCCTTGTGATAATGCGAATAGATATTTTTCAAAATGCTTATTAAAATTTCAGGAACGTGCAGGCTTCTCTGTGTAAATAAAAAATGGTGATAGACGATTATACTGATAATCATTATATCCAACACTAAGTCACAAAATGTCCTGTGTCGTACATAGTCAGCACTATTTTCTCCACGAAGTAATATTTGCCAATACTGGAAGTAATTTAAGCGCTTATTATCCTGGTGATATCCAGCCAGCTAAGTCTTATACAGCCCAGATTAAATGATACAAGTTTTATCCCACTAATATTATAAATGTAAAAGTTTCTGAGAATGTTTGTTACTCTTTCACGAAAAAACTATTGGACGGATTTGAATGAAACTTTACAGTAATATAAGTTATAACCTATATTACTGTAAAATTTCATCAGATGATGTAAACATCAGAATAACATATAGACTACAATTTGTAATGATTTTATGTAATTTTGATAGTAATATAACGATACATGTCAATTAAGTCAAAAACAATTTTGGTTTCTGAGAGTTAAAGTTAAAGAGTAGTAAAAAAACACCCAAACTCAGAGCAGTCATGTGAAAAATACATGTGATAAACTAAAACTTGCGAAAGATTCAAACGAAAATCCACAAGAAAAGTTTCTGCACTTTATTCAAAAATAAAAGAGCATTTGAAAGACATGAATTTTATATGTTATTTTAGGCACTAACTTAGTCTTTATTAGCACTCAGTATACTAGTAAAGTATAGTAATATCTAAAATAAAGTAAACAATCCATAGTCATTTTAATTCTGTGAGAAACACAACCAAATTAGCTCCAATATGGGTATTCTACATTCTATAAAGCCACGGAAGAGATTAATTCTCAGAAAATGACGTTAAAATAAACTTGAAATGAGTTCCCCCAGGATGTGTAGCTAAAGCTGCAGTACCAAAGATTAAGTGGCTCGTATGCTGGAGTGGTTCAATTTAAATATGACTTTTGTTAACAGTGTAAATGAAAAGCTTATTTGAAAATATACTCTAACAGCTACAGGAGATCAGACATTTGAGTATGTGAACCTAGAATTACATAAGATCTTGTAACAATTAACAAGCAATAATGGTCATATTGTGCAATGAAATAAATAATAAATAAATATTTCGGACATTCAAAACCAACATCGTCTAGTTTCAAACCAAGGAGAGCTTGTGCTATGATAACTAGACTGACTGATAGAATACATCTATATATATTTTTTTGTAAATACATACATGTTATACATAGAAAACACCACATATATATATAGAGAACTAGTTATACATAGTACAGTATAGTATAGTATAGTATAGTACAGTATAGTTATACATAGAGAACTCAAGCATAGCAGTCGCGTTCATTACCGCTGCACCACCGAGGCAGTTATTATTAATTAGTTATTATTAATCTATTAATATACTTTCAGTGCCAGAATTCACTACAATTAGGCACCTAACCCTGTAAGTAATCATCAATGAAAGGAAACTTAATAATTTACATTTAGAACCGAAGCCTAAAATTAGTAATATTACTAAATAAGACATTTAACCAGTATGATAAAAAATTGAACATGCCTAAAATTGTTGTATATCATCCGTCTAGTTACAGTCCATAAACTTACATTAAAGAAGTTTATTCCTTGTGCAAGTAAAAGTTTCCTATTCTGAACTCTTACCACCTTCTAACTCGTTCGAACATCGGTCAATCGCTTCGAAACAAAACTTCCATCTCCATTACTTCGGTTACTGGCACTCTACTGAGCGCTTTGGAAGAAACTGTTTGCCTCACCAACCAACTTTGGTGAAATAAGTTGCTGCTTAGAACATGTTTAAACTAATACGCCCATGCTGTCGTGAAATTTATTCATTCATCTCAGCCAAAAGACGTCCACTGCTGGACATAGGCCTCCCCCAAGGCTCTCCATAACAGCCGGTCCCGTGTCGCCCGCATCCAGCGGCTTCCCGCCTACCAACGCTGCGTTTTCCTGTACGCGGTCGCTACTCCAGAACTTGTCGTCAAATAAAACCTATAAATTATAAAAGTTCAAAAACATAATCATCGGGTAGTTCTATGTATTATTACCATTTCTAGCTGTCCTCAGGTGTAACAACTGTTATAATATCTTTGCAATATTTGTGTGCAAAAAGATTCCAAAAGGAATAACTGTCCTACACTCAGTTATATTAAAATCAAAATTAATTTAATATCAAATGAATCCCTGCCATCTTCATGTTCCTACGATATGTAGAGAGAGTAAACTTCGCTCTAACAAAGCTCACGTTGAAATCTACTAACATTTGTTGAAGTTCAGACTCTTCGCCTCGGGACAATCGATTAGTTCCGCGTTTCTGTATATGCAGACGAACAAGAACTGGAGAAAACTCATTCGTTTTCGTAAGAATACCGATTGAATACGTCAGACAACTTAAAAGATTAAGTATTGTCGTGAGACGTGAGCTTTCTTTACACACGCCTTGAAGTCTAAACACGCTTTACACTTAGCGTCGGAGACTGACATTTTCAACACTGCGTTTCATATTTTATTTGTTCCTCTGTCATCTTATGTCGAGAAATCGTAAACATATTAATATGAATTTGAATTTCCGTATCTTAGTTCGGATTTAGCAAAGATACTTTTAAAAGCTAGAAGAGAGTTTGTAAACAAAAGTATACAAAACATATTTTTTTCTATGTTTAGAACCTGCCAAAATGACTTTACTCTGCTTAATGGAAAGCTTGAATAGAATCTAAGAGCTATAATCACCATACTCATGGGAAATGCCGTCAATGCAGTATGGTGATCCACACTATGGCGGCCTAGTGGGATGCTTTTTAACGCCCCGCTTGGATACGTAAAAGGTATGACAGTCATCGTGGCAGTGTGAGGTTCACAAAGTTACTAAGATAACTGTCACCCCTGCATCGATGGGCCTCCGGTTTCACACTCACCAACGAAACACGACAGAATGGATGCTGTCGCTTTAGGTTGGTCTTCTGTGAGAGGGTAGTAATGCCACGGTCGAGCTGGTCCGATCGTGCTGAAATAAGTGTGGCTCTACTACCTACAAAAGAAATCTTGTGAAATTCCAATATGACCAGGCTTAAGTACTTCTTGTACCTCTATTTTGTTACAAAAGGTTGTGAGAATTGTCAGGGCCAATTATAACTTCTATCTGCATATAAATGTTTATATTTGTTTAAATGATATGTTTTGATGTAATTATGTATGTGTGCGTTATAAGTTTAAGTATGCTATACAACATATTTGAACTTAATAAATAGCATACGTAATAGGTACCCATCCTCTGTGCACCTTTTACCTTTTTTGTACTTTTTAAAACTTCTTCACCACCCGAAGGTTCACTGAAAGAAATTGCTCTGAGCGCTAAGTCCGCCGATGCACAAATGTAGTGCAAAAAGTTTTTGAAACTTAGTTAAAACGTTTACTTGTCAAATTTACTACTGACGTCTCTACTTCTTTGTTTACAAACTCATTTTCAAATTTCGCACATGGCTATGTAAAATCTCGTAATTGTGGACTTATTTGAATCACTTTTAGATGTCTAAGAAGTGTTGAAGGTGTCAAAGATTCTTAACTTTTTTTTTTAAAAGCATGTTCTTTTTCTTTCTCATTTGTTTAACTCATCAAGAGTTAATAAATGTGACTAATTTTAATAAACTCAGTGCAATATGCACCGTCTACTATATTCCACCCACTATCTTTAATTTTCTAATGCTTGCCATGTACTGATGAATAATATAAACAATCACTTGGCCTCTTGTTTAAGTGGCCAATGAACCTAACTGCTACCATAAACCAGTGGTTGTAAGTTGGATGCCCACCCAATACAAAATTTTTGCGCGATGAACACTATCATTTGTTTTGTGTATGTTTGTATTTTATCTATAATATCTATGTTTATCAGACGGTCGTGCGTGAGATATGTGAGGATATAATATTGTAGACTATTAAATACACTTAGACGGCGAAATTTACAATCTGGAGACTCATCGATAACGAAGTTTTAAAAATAACCGATAGCGGAACCACCACCTACTCAAACATATGTATGTATAAAAGTTGTTCTGCCACTTATGTCTTCAGAGAAAAGGTGGGATTTAAGGACTTTAGAACTTAAAGAGGCTTTCGACTCTGGCTTTTGATGCCAAACTGGAGTTCAGTACATAGTTGTTTACGAGGTCTCTAAAGCTAATTCTTGCTTTAATATTAAGGTGGGTTACGTCGGACCTCGATGTGTAACACTTAATCGGCTTAAGTCTAAGTGGATTGAGGTGTATGAACGTCTTTTATGTACGGATATGTTAGTTATTATTTATCGGACGTATGTTGTTTAATACAAACTGCTATTTTAGGATTTACACGTTTCATAGCAACTGAACCTAAATGTTATAAATAGTTGTATTTTATGGACTAATGATGATTTGTTAAGATTTAAGGACACGAAAGTATGACAAACAATTAAAAGAAATCAGACTTTAGGTATTTATTTCGTATAACAAATTAATATATAAATTGGTTTGGCATGAAAACTTTAACGAGCTGTCGTTATTCTGTTAACATACCATTTTACTGTGTAACCTGTTAAACACAAAATCTGAAGTGCTACATACTTTAATATCAGTTTGAAGCGTTTTTTGTGAAATGAAAAAATAAACAATAATAAATCTCTTTTAAAAATACATTTGAACCCATTTTAATCAACACTAACATAGAGCACTAAAAATTAAAAAAAAAAATCTAATGAAAACATAAGATAAGTACGACTCTTAATATAAGTCAATATAAACGAAATCAATTAGAGAAATGAGTTATGGAATTAGTTACAGCAAAATCCCAGAGATGAAAAATTACGGGGAGACTTTAAAGGTAAAAGAGATAGCGTAACACAAACAATAAGAAATGTGAACAAATATTTCTACGGAGAGTTTATAAGCGAGCAAGTCAAAGAAAATGTGAAAGTTGATTAACACTCTCTCTACCGACAAAATCACGAACAATTGTGTTCCTCCAACACTAAAATCAGAACTGGAGAAACAGTTCCAAATCCTATACAGATCTGTGAGATATTTAGCACCTTCGTTTCGAGTATAGGAACACAATTGGCAAAAGTATTTCGTCACCACTTCATAATAATATCTATACGCACATATTACCAAAACCTAACATTAACACTAAACATCACACTGTTCCATAATTTTTCTTCATAGAAATAACCGAAATCATTGACAGCCACACACAAAAACAAATGTATTGACGGTACAACATTTTTTTTTAACATGTGGAGACCCACATTGGCCGCTACCCCACCGGGGTTTATGACGAGGTGGTGTGTCGAAATCGGACCGACAATATTGACGGTACCAGTACCAAGGTCTTAAAATGTACCAAAAACTTAATTCTTCAAATTCAACAGACTATCTAAATAGACTATTAATAAAAAACACGTTGCCAGTTAGTTTAAAAATTACGAGAATCAACGGCGATATGAGAACATTATTCTCGAAAAATATAGATAATAAAATATTCGTCCAAAATAAAATAAATGGTCTTTCAATTTACTTACACTTACTTACTTTACAAAAGTTACTTTTTCTAAAGCAAGTACTGAAGAAAATAAATAATAAAAATATTTTAGGTGAACCAGAGTATATTTAAATAGGTATAAATACGAGTACAAGTTACCTATAGATCTAGTTACATTAATTAAAGCAAAATCTTCACTTAATTTACGATTTAATCAACTAACCGAATAACTAAGAGAAGGTTTGTGATTTACTAAGTCAGTTAGACCTAAATCGACAAACTCCATTTTCAGGGACGAAGTGTCTCAGTATAATTCTATCGTATTTAAATGCCAATACTACCACTAATATGCGTACATGGAAATGATAAAATTCCTCCATCTCGTGTCTTGAATTTGTAATCGTTCGTCACGTACGTATTGCATAATAGAATTTTGTGTTTGTATTTCTATGCAAAACATGTCAAACTAATTAAAGATACGATTTGATTAAAGTAGTATAATGTTTAGCGAAGGTCACAGATATTTTGAGTGTAAATGTGTATCTCGTTTTACTACTACATACGATCTATTTATATGATTAAGTATACTAGCGATTTTTAAGGAACGTTTACATCTCTAAAACTGCCATTATATCTTCCTTATCCAACATCATCCATATAATCTTTATTTGTGGACTAAACCTAGTGGATAGATTATTTATCCTGAGTGCTAAGTCAGCGATTTGGTTTTGCTTGGTCAGCATTACTTTATTTGGGTTTAATTTTGTGTATAACATGTATTTATTCAACAAATAATTACAATTTAACAGATTTTAGGCAATTTGGGTTTAGACTGCCATATAAGAGAATTTGACACGACGGCTAGAAACCAATTAGTCAACATTTCAACGTTTTAATCTATGCTGTGTATCACATTTTTTTTATCTAACTTTAAATTTATTGTTACAGCTGAATGTGCTCCAACACTTGCACCATGGAAGCCACTAAGCGAAGTAACCACCAGTGAAACAATCCAGCACCAACACCCGAATGATGTTAATACTCATGCCATATATGATATCAACGATATTGTCCATTTTGAAGATAACGATCTCGTAATGCGAGATGCTAAGAGAATCAAGTTTCAAGACAACAATAAATTAGACAATTCAGTCGAACCTTTTAAAACTTATACCTTCGAAGATGTAAGGAGAGCACTTCAGAATGATACAAAATTTTCTAATTTTGGCAATGAATTAACAGCAGAAGTGAAGAAAGAAGAATCATGTGAATGTCATCATGGAGGTGGGTGTGTGGCCAATGTTTGTCTCTGTCCACTCGGATATGCTGGACTGAAGTGCGAGATTACTTTGGATTTAAAGGTAAGAATGATTGAGACAATATTCTTTGTAGGTGTATTTAAAAAATCTTAAAAGAAATTTTGAAGTTACGGGTTGAACGTTTTTTTACAAAAGGGTCCCTCAAGTTTTTGATTTTATCAATTTCTGTTTATATATAATAAGACTTAATACAATAATAAAAACTTCATACGTCGTCCAGAAAGTCAAGGATATTAAAAGATTTTAGTTCGTTTTGCTTCAGTTTTCTTTTGCTACAATATTGTAGAAAGTTGTGTGAACCAGTTACGCGATGATTCCGTTAAGATGTTTCGAAAGATTTTACACCATAACTATCGATAAAGCTAAATACATATATTTAACTTTTGTATTGATGTATATGTGTCAGGTCCAGGTCAAATCATCATAAATGTTTAAATTATACTAAAATTATTTTGTAATGGAAGTAATTATTTGGTATTTGTTATGACATGATAACGTTGTTGTTATTTGTTTACGTAGTAACCACGAGTGTTCGTGAGATTCGATTTCACACTCATAAAATGGAAACATTTATTTGTTGATATGTTTACTGAACATTTCAACTGCAGCTTTAACCTTAGCACTCATTTTTAGATATAACAGATTTGATGTTCAATACTTTGGTCGATTGAATCTCACCTACAATGGTTTTTTAATGGTAATTTAATGGAAAATATTCTGGTTATAGTAGTAGATTTCTTTTTGATTAATTGACGGTCAAACGCTGATTTTTGATAATTACGCTAAAAGTTTAACATACTTTGTATTAACTAAGTATTTATAATCGATAATAATATGTTGTTTGACTTCTGAACCTGTGAATTTTACCAACGTTTGCCTACGAGTTATAAAATATGTGATCAGTTTTTCTAAACGTTAATTTTAATGTCATAATATAACTTTTAATTTACTTGACACAACTATCTTGATAGCAATTGAGGTAGCGATACTGAACTTCATAGTTGCTTGAGCATTCTCCTTTAAATAAGACAAATATGGAGAACAAACTATTCGATTACAAAAAGATATTTTTTTAATATAGCAACGCTCTTCGTAAGCAACAAATTTAATTTTAAATAAAGACATTTCAAAAGATAAAACAAATTAACTTTTCCATAAATAATTTTAAAACATCTTTGATTCTTTAGCACTGATATAAGAAAAAGGTTAAAAATTGACAATTATAAGACAAGCATTCAAACAATCAAAAATTAACACAAGAAAGTTTGAATCTGCTACTACAAGTTCCAATATATCTTCATCGTAACCAACAGAACCGGGTGCCTATTCTTTTTTTATTTCCACTCCTTCTTCATTTCGTTCATAAATCAAATGAGGCGGGAAGAAACGTTTTTGTCTCTTTACGAGTTTGCCTCAGAAATGTTGCCAACTCAGTTCACAGTTCTTTGAATATTTAGTTTGAAGTGTTATGTTCGTAGTCGTTTCTGTTTAAGACTTTCGCCAGTTTTTCTCGAGTTACTATTCTGCTGAATGTTAGTTTATTTTTACTACTTTCTGCTTCTACATTTTAAGCTTACTGTTGATTGTTTTTTGTTTTTATACTTCACCATCCATATGCGGCAAGTGATTTTGTTGAAGTAATCAAATAGTGGTCAAATACTGTCAACTGATCTTTGGTCATCGAGTCTTTCACTGGAGCTTAGACGACTACTTATCTGTAAAAATACTTTCATCATATTTAATCGGATTAAACCAACTGATTTAATAAAAAAATTTTGCAATCCTTTCCTTGGAACGTTAGTGGAATTCATAGATATTTTTTTTTGAGTACTAAATCTGAATCTAAGTATTTTAACACATATTCATGTGTCATATGAAACTAACATATCAAAATTTAACTGCCAACATTTTACTGCCTCGATGGTGCAGCGGTAGTGGATGCGCCTGCTTTCCTTGACGTCTCGGGTTCGATTGCCGAGCGGACTAAATGTTTGTATGATCTACAGATATTTGGTTGGGAAGTTGGCTGTTTTTAAAAGTTCAGAAGCATTCTATCATTCAGTTTAATTATGATAGTACAAGCTCTGCTTAGTTTGAAACTAGATGACGGTGTGTATCAAATGCTAAATATTTGTTATTTATTATTATTATTTATTTTTAATTATCAAAAGGCACTCAAAATGATTACAAAGAACTCTCGTAATTTTACCAAAAAATGTCATTGTACGGGCTACTATATTGCTGATAACCCTTACCTTTTGTATTAGAACAGCGCCAGATAGCTTATTCCATAAAAAAAGGATCAGGTCGTCTATTTTATTCATTTGATTACACCTACCGTGATAGCTTATTTAAAGGTGTTACGTACTAGACTATACCTTTTTAGGGTTCCGTAGCTAATATGACAAAAACGCAACCCTAATATTATAGTGTCTTCATGTCTATACGTCCGTTTATCCGTCGGTCAACGCTATTTCTCACCGACTATTAGCGCTTTAAGACAGCAATTTTAAATGAACATACATACTAATCACGTAGACAAATTGAAAAAATAAAATTTTCAAGAAGTTTTATTACTGCCCAAAAAACTGCTACATTAATATTTAAAGTGAGGATGTTATTTTTTATATTCATTCGTCAAATGGTGTAGGGTGCCATTGAGTACGTCTTTTAGTAAAAAAAAAGAGATTGTTAAGACAATATTTTAGTTAAGGTATTCATTTGTTAAATATTAAGCCTTAAATACTAGCCAACCTGTAGTTTTTGAGATCAGAAAGCATCCAAGTGTTGCATATATAATTTAAAAGGAAAAATATCATAAACAAAATAAATAAATATCACAGTTAAGTAGGCTTTATTAGTTTACGAGTAGCAGTCGACCAACTAGTTTGATATCATAGGCCGTCGAAACCATTAATGTGAAATGATTTTAATATGAAATAACAAAAAACACTTCCTACAGAACCCTACATTGAGCGTGGCTTGATACGCTCTTTACCGATTTTTCAAAAATGTTTTTCTATCGTACATTATATTTTTCCAGGTGCCTAGGTTTAATGGATCCTCGTATTTGCGCTTGCCTGGGCTCGGTGGCGCAGCTGAATCATGGCTCGATATTCAGGTAAGAATAACATTCTAGTTATTTTGATAGCGACTTAGAATTCTAGAATAGACTAAAAAAAGATAAATATTTATCTGAAAAAAAGCCAATTTAATAACAGGTGAAATAGTGTTTTTGTTATCGCAAAATTTAAACATCATAACATAATTTAAGGACTTCATTTGAAAGCGTTAATCGGGTTTTTACTATCAATAACAAATTCTATAATTATTTATTTATAATTGTCAAATTGTACACAAACTGAACAAAAAAATAAAGCCATCTTCTTTTTTACACGCAATGTGTACAATACTTTCACGACACGTTACATTCCGATACCAGATCCCACCTTCTGCCACTTTCTAGAGGACATCAGGTGTTTGCCTTTTGAAGTCACCATTTTAGAATGGTAGACGTACACTCGAACTAAATGGTTCAGCACTTCCGGAATTCAGTACCAGCGCAGTGGTAGCGGCAGTGGCAATTCTCGTGTTCTATTCATGCTTTACTTCAGGCGGAGTAGAGTCACTTTGACAAGCTCTAAAAAAACTTTAACTTAAATTCATTATAGTTGTATATTGAAACAGTTCTATTTTAATTGGTCTAGTGATTAGCGTTCTCAAGAGTTAATCCAGAGCTTGTGGCTACGTTTGCCATTAAGGGCAAATAATGTGTGACGAATTATATATTTTAAAATATATTTAATTAGAAAATAAAATATCTGTCCAGTTGAATGCAAAAGGCTTGCCTGCTCCAGGATTCTTAGGGAGTATACAAGTAATAGGGCAGAAACAAGAAATTTGACCAATTACTAAGAACCATTTAATTAGCTATTAGCCATCTGGTCATGAAAACACAGCAGTATAATAGCAAGAAGATTTACTTTAAAGATCGCGTCTCACCATTTTAACAGGCCGCTCAGCCGATGGAATAAATAACATGATTAAAAAAGAACTCCACAACTCAAAGTAGGTAAACTTCTGACGTGCTTTTGAAAAACTTTAAACGCTGGTAAAAAATACAAATATAATTTAATATAACCCACGAAGGTGTCTTTAAAAGTTGTGCCATAAATTAATAAAAATCTCAGGTATTTGGGACAGTTCAAAATTTAAATATAACTGTCTAATAAACAATGATTTCTAATATAACTTATTAGAAATCATTTTTGATGTAATACAAGTTATTGAAGTGTCTAGAAAGAATGTAAATAGAAAGCTTGGAATAAAACAGTGTTTAACTATTGGATAATAAATTTGTAATTTAAACTAACAAGAGATTAGTAATTTAGTAGAGAAGCGTCGAAATAATATAATAAAAGAAAAAATAAACAATAATTTAAAACTGTTATGATTTTATTACGAAAACACAAATATGTACCCACATAATATTTTGAAAAGCCTCACAGAAGAGCTAAGTAATTCTGTACTTCTTTTTGCATGGAGTGAGTGAGAAAGTCTAAGGCCAAAGGCAGTGAGGCAACTCAAAGGGCAGCAAGACACTTGTGGTTTTTTGAGTGATGGGTGTCAATGAGCAGTGATAGTCACTTAGCATAAAACGATTGGACTTCTCGTTTGCCTCTTACGTGATATAAGGGGGAGAAACAGATCACAGTTAGACGTCCTATATTCAATTTTATTAAAAACACTTTTTACCGGAAAATGACCTTTACAAGCTTGTCTAAACACTAGAAATTAAGTTCGTCTTTATGGAAATACTAGCTTTTGCCCGCGGCTTCGCTCGCATGGAACTTGGTCTGTCACATTAAGTTTCGTAACAGATCATTTTGAGTAAATACATGTTTTTTTAATAAAAAGTATCCTATGTTACTTCTAATACCTCCAAAAACATGTGTACAAAATTTCATAATGATCGATTGAGTAGTTTTCGCGTAAAACCGTAACAAACAAACTTACATTCGCATTTATAATATTAATATAGAAATATGTAACCTAAATTCGGCAACAAATACGTAGCCTTCGGGAAGTAGAAGGCATCGTGCGTGTGTTGCCTGCTATAAACATGATGTCATACAAACGTTTTAATGTTTGTGAACACAAGCCGCACCCTTCGAACACCATTTTGTATAAATATACTTACTTGGTCACGCATCAAAAACGTTAACATCGGACCGAAGTGCTTTCTACACATTTTTTATTCATACGAATAAAGCTGGGCAGTACTATCACAAGTGTTTTAAATAAAAGACAAGCAACATCCCTTAACATAGAATTAGAATCACCTGTTCTATATATCTCTACTAAAATATCCCCACTAGTAGAGATCACATCCACAGCCTTTAACAGTCCACTGCTAGATATAGGCCTCTCCTTAGCTAGGAGGTTTTGGCCTACTGTATCACACTGGCCAGACGGGTTGGTATAGGATTTTAAGTTTTCTGGATGTCGTAATGGCAGCTGTTCCCGGATCGCTGCTATGTCAGGCGCAGAGTGGCACACAGTGTGGTTTTAGTCGGTCCGATTCCATCACACCACCCCGCCGTAAACCCCGGCGGGTGATGGCCTGAAAAAAAGGCCTATGTCCAGCAGTATACAGCAGTATATAGCAGCACGGAATGATTAAGGATAGTGATATTCTATATTTTTAATCCGTCACCACACCGAACCTAGTAGAGATATTTAGAGCTTTTCCAATTATCGCTATGGGTTGACATATATCATACTAATCGAACTGTTAGGAATAATTTGAAATTTTTTTCTGTTTACCAGTAGGGATAAAGAGTTTCAGAGGTTTCTTTTTATGACTAATTAAATGGTAGCGGAAGCGGTAGACTACCGTTAGCTTTAGTTGAAAAAAGTGGGGATATTTTAGTAGGGATTGGTGCAACAGGCGTTAAAACTATCACTTTGACAATTCCGAATATAATTCGATCGGACACCTAGTGAATGGATCCGATCTTATAAAGCCTTAGAATTTTATTAAGGAAAATATAACTAATTAACGTTGACTTAATTCTACCTGTTTAAAAATACTTTTTTATACATTAATATACCTACGTTACAGCGTATTTTTAATAGGCAAAATATAAACATGCAGTCATTAAATATATTTATGTTTTCGTATTTAACAGAACATAAACGAATTTTTCCTTTACGACATATTTTTTGTATACTAATGCTCTTGAATGTTGCTTTTATTAAATAAAAATTTAATTCATGATTCTGGATCTATGAATATTACCTTTCAGATTTCATTTTATAAACATGTTTTGATTGTTTTGTCGTTCAT
The DNA here is from genome assembly GCA_949316085.1 of Hypercompe scribonia. Classification (NCBI taxonomy): domain Eukaryota; kingdom Metazoa; phylum Arthropoda; class Insecta; order Lepidoptera; family Erebidae; genus Hypercompe; species Hypercompe scribonia. Next base: position 3,807,552 of record OX438991.1, on the reverse strand, counting down.
TTTTTCTATAAGACAACACCCGCATTAGAAATAAATCCTGTGCTACGCAGGACTTTACAAACATACAGGAAACGGACACAAAGAATAACCCAGACTCAGAACAACAATTTGTGAATCACACCAAGTGTTGTCCCATGGGCGGGGGTTTGAAACCAACAACGCTCAGAACAGTAGATAGTGGTTAGGTGATGGCGTAAACCACTTTTTTTTTATAACGTGTAGAAACTTCCATGGGTCGTCACCCCACCAGGGTTTACAGCGGGGTGGTGTGTCGGAATCGGACCGACTAAAACCACACGGTGTGCCACTCTGCGCCTGAGATAGGAGGGATCCGGGAACCGCTGCTATTGCGACATCCAGATCGCGTAAACCACTTTTTTTTTTTTCTTTTTTTTTTTAACGTATGGTAACTCCCTCGGGCCGGCACCCCACAGGGGTTTACGGCGGGGTGGTGTGTCGGAATCGGACCGACTAAAACCACACGGTGTGCCACTCTGCGCCTGAGATAGGAGGGATCCGGGAACCGCTGCTATTACGACATCCAGATCCCTCCTAGCCACTGCCCGCTACCTCGGGCACCACCTGCGGATAAACTCTCTATTTTAGGCGACGTACGGCACACGCGGACGTCGCCTCCTCGCGGCTGGCCATTGTAGCGGATGGAGGGGAAAACCCATCCCGTCCAACCGCGGTCACACTCAAGGCGGCATGAGGCGCTGGTATGCGCGCCTCCGCCGCCCGGCTCCTTCCGCGAAATTACGTCTTCGCAGAAGGTTGCGACCGCGGTAAAACAACTGTCGCTACCGGCCATGGAGCGTATGACGGCCGGTAGCGAGAGATCTCCTCCAATAACTGCAGTGAGGACCCCACGCTGCGCCACCCAGGCGGAACAAACCGCTAGCGTGTGCTGAGCCGAGTCCTCACTGCAGTCGCAGTGGTAACAGGCGGGACTCAATTCCCTCCTGGCGACCGAGTGCAGATACTTCCCGAAGCAACCATGCCCGGAAAGAACCTGCGTCAGTCGGAAGGAAAGGGTCCCGTGCTGCCGCCCTGCCCACTCGGCAATGACCGGCCGGAGAGCCTGCGCGAGGGCGAAGCCAGCACGTGGAGTCTCCAACCGGAACGACCAACGAGCCATCGTGGCTCGACGAGCGGCCTCACGCCACTCGCGTATCTCCTCGGGTGGGGGCCGTATGCCGCTACCCGCCTGGAAGTCAGCCGTCCGCCGATAAACTTCGGCGAGCACTTCCGCCTCCAAATCCCACGGAGGAGTTCCGGCCAAGGCGCACGCCGCCTCCGTCGATACGGTGCGGTAACCGCGTATGGCTCTAACCGCCAATATCCTCTGAGGGCGCCAGAGGCGAGCCCTATTCTGGGCGGTCAGAGCCGCCGCCCACACCGGTGCACCATACAGCGCCATTGACCGAACAACTCCCGTGTATAGCCGTCTCGTCGCGACGCTGGCTCCACCCAAATTGAGCAAAAGTCGCCCAAGAGCGGAAGCAGCGCCGACCAGCTTTGGAGTAAGCTGTCGAAAGTACTCGTCGAACAGCCACCTGCCGTCGAGGATCAGGCCCAGATACTTCATCTGGGCCTTAATCGGTACGACTACGATAGAGGCGCCGGGGGGTGGACCACGACGGGGCCCATGAAACAAAAGGGCTTCCGTCTTATCTAGGGCCACCTGTAAACCCAGCGCCTCAATGCGCCCGACCACCAAAGAGACTCCCACGGTGGCCAGGCGCGCTGCCTCTTGAAAGTTCGCCCCCCGGGCCGTGACCAATGTGTCATCGGCGTAACAAATTACGCCCAGCCCAGGGGGAAGACGACCTCGAAGGGCCCAGTCGTATCCCATATTCCACAGGAGTGATCGCGTAAACCACTAGGCCAAGCATGTAGTCAAAATATAAACTCGATCAGTGATTCACATTTTCAAATAGTAATCTGCCGCGCCACATAAATAAAATAAAAAAAAAACCATTCAGAACATCTTCATAAATATTTGAGTTCACCTGTACGTTGAATAATGTACACCTACTTGTTTGTTCAGCTTCCTTAACAGATAAATCTTCGTGGAGAACGTTCGTCTTAATTTTCAGTCCGATGTCTGAGTTCACAGTAATCGTTATTTACTGGGGTCTAGAATAGCTATAAAACACAAACTTGAGATTAACCATCAAGGTTCATTATTGATGTGCTTTATTGATTTATATACTAAGTTGTAATATAAGTTTTGAGAACAAATTATAATAACTTTTAATGAAAAACGTCAGAAAGAAATGAGTGTTCTATTAAGTTTTGTTTGTTCTAATGAAAACGTATCTGAAAACTCGTATGTGAAATGTATTGTTGTTTGACTGCCTCAGTGACACAGTGGTAGCGTATTGCAAATATTTGTTCTGAAGTTTGAGTGTTTTCTATGTATGTTTTGACGCAAAAGAAAATAAGCATACTCTGTCAGTTGTTCTAGTTATCACAGTACAAGATCTGCTTAGTTTGAATCTACATAGATAGCGTTGTGTGTCAAAAGTCCGAAATATTTCATCTATATAGTCGTATTTGTTAAATTTCATACCAATCGATTGTATAGTTAAGACGTAATAACAAATCTATGCAGTTGTAGCAAAGATATAAACTGTTTTGTATTTAGTTTACAAGTTATTCAACCTTTAAAAAATTTCATAGTAATTTCGAAAAGTTTCTGTATTCATTAATTAATGCTATCTATTGCACGGTTCCACTGAGATCAAAGTTTTGAAAAAACGCTTGTTATAACTTCTTTGATTTGCTGCACTTTTTCTAAGCTCTTTTCTTTTCTTTCTTTCCAATATAAATTTTCTTGAAAGAAACGTACTCAAATTTAATGGATCATAGATGACGTAATAAATCAGTGGCAACTTGATCCACTGTTGACTGTTATAGATTCGATTTCTACATGTTTCCTCACATACTTTAAAAGTACAGTTGTAGATATGTTTGGAAAATGTAGTTTTTGTAATAATGTATGATATAAAAATTCATATTCTGACAATTCCTTGACAAAATGACTATAATAATTGCTGTCACTACTACACTCAAAAAGCAGAAGGTTAATCTTCTTAGATTGAAAGCCAAACCTCGTCGTCCTTTAACTATATAATCGTTTTACATTCTGACCTCAGTAGCACTGTAATATTTAAATATATAGATATATATATATATATTAGCTGACCCATCGAACTTCGTACCGCAAGACCATTTTTTTTCTCTTTTATTTCTTTTTCTGCCGGGCTGATTTATGAATCCAAACGATCCAGGACACCACACAAACGCATACAAAAAAAAACATCCAAATCAGTCCTGCCGTTTAGGAAAAGTTTAGTGACATACACATGTACAGTAGAATTATGTATACATATAAAGATTTAACATTACTTAGCTTGACTGGCAACTGATTCGTAAACGTCGAACCTAAAACACTGGGATTAATAACTTGAAATTTTAACATCTTATGCTTTTTAAGTTGTAAATAGCCACTTAGAAAGGATTTGTGTGTTATGTGATGACGGATTAAGAAAAAGTGAGGAGTGTCACCACCCCTATTCATCCCGTGGGTGTTGTAAGAGGTGACTAAGGTAGCAAATTACATAGACACCATTGAGAAGAGAAGGAAAACTTGATACAAATCCTATTTCAACCTGTCTGGCCACCGTGCTATAGGAAGCTAAAACCTCATTTCTAAGGAGAAGCCTATGGCCAGCAGTGGACTGTAAGAGGCTGTTGATAAAAAAAGATTTATAGAAATTTTTCTCTTAAGTGGATAAAATAAAGAATGAATGAAAATTACACGAACAAGTCGAGAGAATCTAGTACTAAATGACATTGAAATTTCCCTTATATTTCAAAACTCAAATCACAAACTTTATTGAGTGTGCCAATCATGATAAATGTTAACAAGTTGTATTCCCTTAATTTTTCACCCCTATTTCCTTCAGATTTAACAAGAGCCATCTTGATTAGAACCAATTTCATTTAAAATACGAGTGAATTTATGAAACCAATTTACAAATGGTGAAGTTAGCACCTAAGAAACAGAAAAATAGTTTGTTTTTACTAGTATATTCAGGTTTTCGTTTGAAAGCTCGTGACTAAGTGGTTGACTAAGTGGCGACTAAGTATCTAAGTAGGTTAACACCTTACACAGCAAAACAATCCCAGGCAGGTCAGTCTATCGGACCGACTAAAACCACACGGTGTGCCACTCTGCGCCTGAGATAGGAGGGATCCGGGAACCGCTGTTATTACGACATCCAGATCCCTCCTAGCGCCTGCCCGAAACTGCGGGCACCATCTATGGGTAAACTCTCTATTTTAGGCGACGTACGGCACACGCGGACGTCACCTCCTAGCGCCTGGCCATTATAGCGGGTGGAGGGGAAAACCCGTCCCGTCCACCCGCGGCCACACTCAAGGCGGCATGAGGCGCTGGTATGCGCGCCTCGCGGTGGACCACGACGGGGCCCATGAAACAAAAGGGCTTCAGTTTTGTCTAGGGCCACCCGTAAACCCAGCGCCTCAATGCGCCCGACCACCGAAGAGACTCCCACGGTGGCCAGGCGCGCCGCCTCTTGAAAGTTCACCCCCCGGGCCGTGACCAATGTGTCATCGGCGTAACAAATTACGCCCAGCCCGGGGCGAAGACGACCTCGAAGGGCCCAGTCGTATCCCATATTCCACAGGAGTGGTCCGAGGACGGACCCCTGCGGAACACCGCACGACATGAGCCGCCGCCTTAAAATACCATCTCGGTCCTCGTACACGACGGTACGCTCCTCAAGATAGTCTGACAAGCCGCCTCAGGTACTCTGGCACCCCGTGGTAGTGGAGTGCTTCCCTGATGCAGCTAAATGGCAGACTATTAAATGCGTTGGCGATGTCCAACGACACCGCCAACAGCACGCCGCCACAGCTCACCGCCTCTTCGGTAACGGCCCTCAGGCGCAACACAGCATCGACTGTCGAACGCCCCGCTCGAAAACCGAATTGGGCGTCCGACAGATCGGGGCCCACCTCGCAGAGGTGCCGGACGATGCGAGCAGAGAGTATCCTCTCAAAAAGTTTGCCCGCCTCGTCCAGCAACACGATGGGCCTATAGGCCGCCACCGATTCGGCTGGCCGTCCCGGCTTCCTCAATAGGACCAGCTTCCCGCTTTTCCAGCACTCAGGGAAGCGTCCGGACACCAAGCTAGCGTCCAGGACCTCCCTGAGACGGTCCGACATGTGTTCGAGGGCTCGGGCCAGCACTCGGGCAGGTATCCCGTCTGGCCCGGGGGCGGTGTTCTTAGAGCGGATCCGTAGAACAACCGCCCCTATCTCCGATTCCCTGACGGGCGGCACACCGCCTTCGTCGTCCCCGACCAAAAAGACCATTGATGGCGGCGTGTGCTCCGCCCGCTGTGGGAAAAGGCCCTCGACCACTTCTTGCAGGAAGCTGGGCTGGAGGGTCTCTATAAGGGGGGGGCCCGACGTGCGGAGCTTTTGTCGCGCCGCACGATAAGGGCGACCCCAGGGGTCACGATCGAGACCCTCCAGCATCTCCTTACGCTTAATTTCTTTGGCGCGGCTAATGGCCAGCTTCAAAGTTTTCCGCGCCTCTCGGTACTCCTCATAAAGCTGGCCCTCCTCGCCGTCTACGCGGTGTCGCCGCCGACTACGGGTGTAGGACCTCCGGGCACGAGTACAGGCCGCACGGAGGTCCGCCAACTCCTGGGACCACCAGTAAACCTCCTTCCGTGGAGGCCGACAACCTCGGATGCGGGGCATGGCCGCATCACAGATCTGCGTAATCGCATCGAGGAAGCGACCAGCCCCCATGTCGACCTCCTGGGTCGGAGCCTGCGGAGACAGCCAGGAGTGAATAATGGATCTCGGAGAGTGCCTATGTTAAGCCATCGTACCCGGTCATCATACAAACATCTGCAACAATCGTCATGGATAGTTAGAGCCTTAAACATGTCGCAGTAGACTGGAGGCCGACCTCAACCTACTTTGGAAAAAGGCTCGGCGAATGATACAGCCTTTTTTTTTAACGTGTGGAAACTCCTTCGGGCTATCACCCTACCGAGGTTTACGGCGGGTAGTGTATCGAAATCGGACCGACTAAAACCACACGGTATACCACTCTGCGCCTGAGATAGGAGGAATCCAGGAACAGCTATAATTACGATCTCTGGACCCCTGCTAGCGGCAAATAATTCAGCACACTTTAATCTGTCACTCACAGTCATGTTGTTGTGTTGTTATATACAGTTCGTTTAAATTTCAGATCACATTGAAGCCGACCAGTGGCGATGGCTTGGTGTTGTACAACTCGGAAAGAGCTGATGGCGATGGGGATTTCTTTTCCTTACATCTCAGGAACTACTACGTGGAATTTGCGTTTGATCTTGGTGCGGGGATCGCGCTTGTCAGGTAAACTAATTTTATGAAGGTTTTATTACTGACCTCGTAATAACTTTTAAAAGTGATGAACTTGTATTGGGGGTTATGATATTTTGCATCTTAGTAAGACTAAGCAATCTTACGGGTTATGTAGTTCAGCAATTTTACTATGGCTATCTATCGGTCTATGCGTTCGTCTGTATTTTACTTATTACATTGTTAGTACTAATAAACTATATTTTGTCACACCGGCTAGTATCTAACGAGATAATAATTAATGGCCCTAATTTAGAATATAATCATGCCTAAATTAATTTCATCCAGGAAAAAATTAGGAAAATAGTAGTTCCTACACTGTGCGAGACCAGATACACGCTTGAAAGATTTGTGTAAACATAAAAAAGTCTCTTAGTGATTGTTAATATTTTGCTAAATTATTATTTTATACGTTTTATAGATCAGCATACCCTCTAGAAGCTGGCCAATGGCACTGGGTGTCGGTGTCGCGGTCAGGCCGGCGTGCCTGGCTGCGTGTGCGCGGTGGAGGCGCGCGCGCCGTCACCGCTCGCGGCACGCGGCGGAGACTCGCACTTCGACAGCCGCTGCTGTTGGGCGGAGCGCCGCATCCACTTCCTAGAAGACTCGCACTGGATACGTCGTTTAGTGGATGTGTTTCTCAAGTAAAGTATCCGATGTTTCTATTACAATTTTTATGTTTTGCCCCACCTTTGCTTTAGTTCAATATACGATAAACTGTATTCTAGGGTTTTTTTTCTGAAACATCTATTTAGGAAGGTCAAACTAACGGTACACGTGGTGACACTTTGCCAGGTATGCGTCGACACGATGTATAATAGTATATGTAACATATAACGCGATGTGGCGACGCGTCGCCGTATCCCAGTGACTCTATGACTCTCACACGCTGATTATCAAAATAAATATATACTGATTATTTCCACTAAATAGTTACCACATTATCAACACATCCTGCGGGCTTTTATTTATCCCCGTCCAAAAATAAGTGTTAAAACAAATGAAATGAATAGCCATTTATTTATGGTACAACCTTTTAATAGCGATTTCCTGAGATGTCCATTGTTGCGGAAGAAATTACAAACCACTCTTACTTACTTTTTCATTTATTGATTCATCTATTCGAAAAATATCTAAACTATTCATCTAATCTTTATTCGTGTTCAAATCTTTAAACTATACCGACGTTATTTTCTATAAATGAAGCTATAAACAATTTATTCGAAACATTATAGATTCTGTGTACTCTTTCAGCTGATAATAAACGACGAAGAACTGTCGGTAGTATCCGCGGCTCTCGGAGGACTCAACGTCGACAATTGTGAGGATATCCGTGATAATTGCACGTAAGTGAAAAATATTGATTATTAATTAGACAGTAGCACTCAAACAATTAGGACTTTGCTTTGTTCTTAACAAGCCTTTATAGATTTTCAGAGACCTATGAGCAGTGCACTGTTCTGTTGATGATGATGATGATGATACAGTATAGGTATCAGAATTAGTTTAGAGATTCTATCCTAGATTCCGTGTTGACTTTACACTTGTCAACATTACTTAGATACACTCTTTTTCAATCGTTAAATGGAAATTTGTTTCTAAAACAGAAGACAATGTAAGGTCATTAAAAATGCCTTTAATTGTAATAGTTTGACGTTTCGCGTCGCCAAGTTTACAGTCAATACTGCCTCGGTGGCGCAGTGGTAGCGTATGCGACTGCTGTGCTTGAGGTCTCGGCTTCTATTCCCGGATCGGATCAAATGTTTATATGATCTGCAAATATTTTTGGAGTTTGTTTTTTTCTATATATAACATATTATATCATGTTTTTACAAAAAAGTTAATATGTATTATATTTATATCAGTTGTCTAGTAGCCATAGCTCTGTTTAATTACTAAAGACCTAGATGACGTTGTGTAACAAATTCCGAAATATTGTTAGATTATTATAAATATGTTGATTATTATAAATATGATCAGCAATGAACTATTAAAGTACGAGTCATACCCCCACAAAATAAACTCGATGAATTAGAAAGGATGAGGGAAGGGGGTGATCCACTAATATTATTTATGTGTTACATATTGTACTCTGAATAAAACTAGGGAACGTTATGAATAAAAACTTCAATGTTCCAGAGATAAAAATCACTGCAAAGAAGTTCTAGAACCCAAACCAGTGTACCCTCAAAACATCTCAGAAACTGACGTACATCACTCAATAGTGGCTAAGAAGGGCTTCAAACAGAAAATCCACAAAAAACTAAAGAAACGTATGCCGCACACACACGTCGACAAATACAAGAAGAAGAAATACTTCATTAGTAAGAAGCATCAGTACCTGATGGAAGATTTAGAGAGAAGTAATGAGGTATGCGTTTCAGAATTATCTAATACCTTAAAACGAGCAATTTTTGTATATGAGCCACGAATTAGTTAACATTTGAATCTACTCGTAATATCCAGTGCAAACATGTTAGTTTCACATAGTCACATGATATATATCTGATATAATCTGAATCTCGGAAACGGCTTCAACAATTTTCATGAAATTTAGTATGTGGGAAATTTTGGGTCTGATAAATCGATCTAGCTAGGTTTCATTTTTAGAAAACGTTGTTTTAATCGTGCTTTCAAGCAAGAAAATGTTCGTCTAATAGACCCGTTTTGACACTTATCTATGTGACAAAATTAGGGATGGGAACAAAGGTTGGTAAATTGCAAATCGACTATCACACAATAATACCGAGTAAAGCTCAGTTTCCAGGTACTAAATATTTACATGAACTTATAGGGACCAGGTTCTGTACACTATCTACTAACACATCTCAGCTTAGACGACCACTGTATTTGTCTACGAGTATTTGATCCATACAGAGATTGTCTATGAGAATTGGGGATACACATACTTAAAGGCCAATGTCCAATATTGGACTATTGACGGCTTTTAATAACACTAACAGAAAATTCATTAATGTTATCTGAAATTGCATTTAAATACTGAACATTAAATATCACTAACCATTAGAAAAAAATGAATTTCTCATTATCTGAAAGTTTTAAGAAACATGAGAAAACCTGATATTTTCAGTATTTGATGGCCTGATTGCAGATCAAGTTCTTTTCACTAAAATATTTTTTTTATACTTACAGGTAGCAACAGACGGCCCGGTATATGATGGACAGACATACATGCAAGTGAAATATTTAAGTGAGAATGACGTGAACTGGAGCGATATGAACACTTATCCCAGTTTCTCTGGCACTGACAGCTTCATTCATATTGACGATGAAGAGACCATGAAACGGTAAGAGCATTATTTTGTGTTTTTTTATTAAGATCAAATAAGGTGAAACTTAGCAATTCAATTCTTATTATAAAAATCATTGTCTTTATAATAAAAAAGCAAGAAATATAATGTGTATTACATGGGCAAATTTCAACACATGCTGTAATAAAAAACCAAGTTGAAACTAACTCATAAGTACACTTGTAAGAATTCATCTTGTATACATACACACATTGATACTTCTCTCGATTTGTGTAATAGGACTGCACGATTAGCGTAGTGGTTTAAGCGGTCGCCACGCCGCTCTTTACTACGCTGAGTGTTGTGGGTTCAGACCTCACATGAAACAACACTTTGTGTTATCCATAAATTGTTGTTCCGAGACTGAGTGTTCTTTGTGTCCGTTCCTTGTATGTTTGTAAAATCCTCTGCGACACAGGATTTCTAGTGCGGGCGTGGTCTTATTAAAAGAAAAGTATAAACAAATCAAATAGATAAAAAACTGAATTATAGCCTGCCTCCAGAGTCAGAACAACCCTAAGTTGCTTTTTCTTTTTTTTAATATTTTATTATGATATATTAATAATATTTTCAATCAAGCGTCATAATTCATATTATTAGTATATTATTGTAGTAGTAATATTGTCTCTGCCAAAGTGACTCTACTCTGCCTGATGTAAAGCATGAGTAGAATCCAAAAGTGATGATCATTATACTTATTGTGAATGCACACAGTGCAGTACAGTGACCCACACTATGGCGGGTAAGTGGTGCTTTTTCATGCCCTGCTAAAAGGAAACGGTATTAAAGTGGGAGGGCAATTATAACAAATATTCAAGTAATAGAACAAGTTTTCTCCGAGGCCGTAGTGTTATTGTAGTGTATTGTAGTTCTCTCACGAAAAAAAAACATAAAATGTAATATGATTAGTTTTTTAACCGATGACTTCAAAATAAGAGAAGGTTTTCAATTCGATAGTTTTTTTTTACTTCATAACTTGTTTCTGGGCGTACCAATTTTGATGATTCCTTTTATATTCGAAAGCTGGGGCTTGTCATGTACTTCTACATATTTAAATTTGAATGAGATCTGACGGGAATTCCTTAAATTATCCGTGATAATACGCTTTTGCTTGGCTTCGACTTCGTTTTGTATTTTCCACTTGTCGATGTAAAATGAACCATAAACAAAAATTTAGAAGAGCATCGTAATATTTCGAAGTGGTCCCTTTAATGTTCATATAAAAAACAATGTCTGCAGTATATTACGTTCTACTCTATAATGAAACAGTGGCATAGGGATTATAGTATTTATGGTATGGTAAATGAAAAAATAAACACTTTTTTGCAATAATAATATCAATGTAAAACCTTGTTCCTAAATCTCTCTCATTTGATAATGTTTTAATGGAGATCTTCACTGAAATATATGGTCTTGTGCAACTGTTGAACTCTACAAAGTACGCTCACTTGATCTGACAATGGTTAGGCATCAGAATTCCAGCATAAAAATTAATAATAAAGCTGTTTATTCAAGTAAGCTTACTTTGTACAATTTTTTTTTACAAATAATACAATAATACCTGAATTATGAAATCAATGACACAAATACGCGATTGTACACCCCTCTCAACTGCTCGCGCACTTCGACCTGCCCGCGCCACCGTGCTGCGTCCGTATGTGAAATGGTGTAGTAGATACCTAATGTAATGTCCTTAAACGGGATTCAAAAATTACAATAATTATAGAAAAAACTGTAATTATTTTTTTCTTTGTAGTACATTTTTTGTTTTAGAATATTTTCTGTTTAAAGTCGTTTTTTTTTGTAAAATTTTCATATACATACGTAAGCATAATTAATCACTGTGTTTTCCAGGTTAGTTTCGTACTCCCTTGATATCAACATCCGGTTCAGGTCCGTGGTGTCCCACGGTTTACTCGTATGGAGTGGCGGTGCTCACTCACCACCAGACTTTCTCTCTCTTGCCATCGAGAACTCTGTGCTGGTGTTCAGGTAATTTAAAATCTTTTATACCTATTGATTATTTGTCCTCATTTTCAGTAAAAACTTATTTAAATTCAGAAAAATTAAAGTGCAAGTGCGTTACAGTATAGGGTATATAAGGTATCAAACGTAAAACAAAGCGTTGGTCTGTACTTTTACATACCGTCGAAGTAAATAAAAAATTTAATTAATTTTTATAGGTATTTGCAAATTACTTTAGTATTATAAAACCAAACGAGATGTAAATATAAAAGCTAGCATGTAAAATGAGTTGAAGACTGATAAAAAGCCATTAATATATGAGAACAAAAAGTTGGACCAATGAGAATTCCTCTCTACTAGATTGTCTTGAAGCCTCTTTCCTAGTTTGTGTGGACAAGCCGACTCAAAATTATGGTCCTTTCTTCAGAGGCCCATCTGGACCCTGCAACGTACACGCATAGTTATATTTTTTTATTTAACATTATTCACGGACTTAAAAAAGGCACTTCAGTGGTTTATTTCAGCATTTCGTCCCAGAGTGTCTTAGAAAATTCCGGCGCCGTCTAACTAAAAATCCAACTTGTAAAAATATCTGTATAGATTTACAAAAATAAATTCATTATTTCAATACTTGTACAATCTCAAGGAAAGAGTTAAAAAATGATATATGTTTTTTGTTTTGCATTCAGGTACGACCTGGGCAGTGGAGAAGTCGTCATCATAGCCAATCACACTAAGGTAGATGATGGCCTCTGGCACAGAGCGCGAGCCACCAGGTGCGCATGACTCGAGTCGTCTAATCTAATCACTTAGTCATAATTTTCTAGCGTTAGGTTCATTTATGTCTTAGAAACCTAATTATTATGTGTGTGTATGAATATTCGACTTGATTGAATGTATTTTCGATTCAACTTTCCTTTTTGAAATTGTAGTAATTTATTAATCAAACGTGTAGGTGTTACATCCTATAATCGTTATTAATTTATTTATTTAATATTTCGTGTATATTTTCAGAAACAGACAAGCGGGTGTACTAGAAGTGGACGGACTGGGTTCCGTTGGGAAAGTTTCACCCGGTAAACTGAAACAACTCAACACTGAAAATGGTCTATATATAGGTAAAGCTACTGTATTTGTACGTCACATGGCATAATATAGTGGACTTTATCATTGTTTGTCACGAATATTTGCATACTTGTTATACAAATGAATAAGTGATTATAATTACTAATGGTTCTAGATGGATGACGTAGTGATTTAAACGGATGCCACACCACTTACACTAAGTGTTGTGGGTTCGATCCCCGCATAGGACAACATTTTGTGTGATTCTGTGTTCTGTACCGTGTTTCTTATGTCCATTTCATGTGGCTACCATCACAAGCGTTGCCCCCACTTCGACCGGAATTCGCTGTAGTCGGTAGTGTTTCTCGTACTTAGCAAAAGAGACGCTGCCGCCTCCGTTGCCTAGGGTGCACCGTGTAGAAGTTCTGGACCATGCATCCCAATGAAATCGCCTGTGACACAAAGATACATTCTTAGTGTGGGATTTGGTTTTTAAACAAAGATGAAAAGAAAATTACGAGTAGATAATGCGATAATTATCAGATTATGTTCTGAATTCACTTCTTTCAAATTTTTAATATTGTTCTTTGTATTACATTTATATACATAATAATTATAATAATATTTTTTAATCACAAGAAAACATTCATAATACATATTTAAGTATATAAAATAGTTGACTACTGACTTTGGATACAGAGACCAAGACACCGGTGGTTAGGGCTCTAAAGACAGAAATCTCCTAGGCCGTGTCACATCAAATCCTTCTGACGTGAGCCTCTTAAGATGTTTGTCGAGGCTTAAAATGTTGTTTATTATTATTATTTAGTAAATTAACTACTTACCAAGGGGTGATATATCTATATTTCTTACATTCACAGGTGGCCTCCCATCAATAGAACTGAACACTCAGGGAAGATATAAGAGCGGTCTCATCGGCTGCGTCTCACAAATATCCCTCAGTGGAGACTTTGACATTCCTCTATCCCTTTCCAAACTCCCTCACACCATCACGAATAACGTCGGAAGATGCGTACCATAAAACATGCCATTCATTTAAATGAACCGTTGTTCATTTAAGTGAATCTACATTTGTTATACGCTCTCGATTGTTCATTTAAACTGATCAAAGTTCATTTAACTTGATCTTAAATGAAACGTCTAAGAGCTATAGTGTTACGTGTGTCGTTTAGATTTTTTTCGTTTGAAATCGCTTTATTTGTGATGAACAAACTCCGTATACATATCAATGTAAAAATTAATTTCGGAGGCAATAAAAGTAACAATATGAATATACAAGACACAAATATATCCACTAACATCAAAGTTGTTTTTTTTTCTATGGAAAACAGAGACAAGGAGGAATCATAATATTATTATCTACACCTCAAAAAGAAAAGTATATATCTATGGCGTTAAAAGTTCTTGATTTAAAACTAATTTTTCTAAAAAAAATAATGTCATCCAGTGTGATTTAGCAAAATCGAACAGAAACATTTGAAAATATCAATTTTAAGGGATATTAAAACAGAGAAACTCGTGTTTTTTTTACCAGAGGCCCAATTTTCAACTTCCCATTTTACATAAAAAATAATATATACAATAATATTAAATAAAAAATAATATATACAATAATGTTAAAAATAATATTACATATACGTAATGCTTTAGTTGAACGTTCTTTGTGATCTCTCCTTGGCTTTACTCTCCGTAAATGTATGTTAATACTCTAGTCAATTTAGATTATATACACCGCGGGTTTCTTAACTCTTGTCACTTTATTTATTTTTATGTAAATTTCAATAATTGTGTTTCCATGTACGATGGAATAACTTTTCAAAGTGCTTTACTATCTAGTAGATATATAAAAAAAACTATTTGTAATGTTAATTAAATAAATTATAGTCGTACGAGTGGTTTGCACGCAGTATTCATTTTGTATAACGTTCCGTTTCATAGCTAAACACAATTTGTTACGACGTGAGTGTATTTTATATAATAGTTCAGTAAGAACATATACATAGCGTTTGTATATCGAGAAATAATATTTCATATGGACGTGGTTTTAGAAGTAGGAATACAATAGTTTGATTATATTATTAACAATAACTGAGCTATGTGTCTTGAGTTAGGGAACTATGATTATTTTAGCTTTTATTAGGCCGTTATATAATACGTAAAAGGTATTCTTTTCAAGGAAATATGAGGAGACAGTTTGGGATTTACCAGATATTTGATTCTTGTCAGATGAAATACTCTGAATGCCGCACTTTAGTAAGTTTTAATTGCAAATTACATTTACTGTAAAAAATGGTCGCGAGTTACAGACTGAAACTGTACTTTTCATACCAACTTCTGGAAAATACACATTTTCATTTTTATCGAAACATATTTTTCTTCAAAATTAAGTTTCTCCTGGGAATGAAAAAGCTTGTTATGATAAACCAAATAATCGCAATGTGCTAGTGTATTAGTGCACCATTTACATTGTTTGCGCTGCTCCCAGTACCAACCTAATCGGCAAAAGCACTTAACAAATATTACTAAAAAAGGTATCAAGAAGGCAATAATTATTTACCTCGACTGTTTTTAAATAAAGACTTTATTCAAAAAGAAAAAAGTGCGCCCATTAAAATAGTATTGTTAAAACATAAAATGCATGTTCATTTACTTTTTTAATAGGCTGATTAATTATTAAATTCATATAAATAAACTCGATATAACGGGCAATACGTACTATAAGCCGAGTAAGTAAATAAATCTATTACGAATTAAATATTTTATTTGAACCTACTCCAATTGAACACATTAATAAAGAAAAAATGAACTTACATTTTATTAACAAAGACCATCATTTAAAATAAATCCATTACCTTTTACCTAGTTACCCGATTGTTTTGCAGTCTGATATAGCACCGAATAGTTATAATATAGCGATAGATATATTTATCGGTAGATTTAAAGCGCTTTGTATGTATAAATAAATATGTTGACATCTTTAACTTTTGTTTAATGGCGAACAGAAGTTCATTTTAAAAAAAAATCGGCCTTAAAAGGAAACTGACCGACCTCAAAATTCTTGCATTGAGATATTTTGCTACACATTTAAAAGCCTACTCTAAAACCTTATGGAGGAAAGTTCTTTTAAATATTCTTTTACAAAACTCTTTTACTCAATACTAACAAATTACTATATGAGATTACTAAAAGAATACCTATTTGGACGGCAATTCGTAAATTATTCTAATAATTAAAACTGAATGTTTATGTCATTATTTTAAGCTATAAACGAGAAAAGCTAGTCGCCATTAAACAAATCAAAAGCCCTAAATACCCTTGACTGGGATTTGATTTACACCAATACTTTTTGTCAATTATTGTATTTCACAGGGTGTGAAAATTATTTACATTAATATATCTACATATCTTTCTTGCGGTCTCCTTTGATATTGTTTCAAATATATGTGTGGTGCGGCACAAACATTAAATTCATTTAAATGTACCATCACATTAATCGAACTAAATGTAAGCCGTTGTAAATGAACCTACTGTTATCAAAAGAATCAATCAATAATAAACAATTTGAACTGAAATAAATAAAATAAACTTTTATAATACAAGTAACAATAATACAAATACAATAATGGACAATTATCATATTTACTAATTCAATATGCTTGGCGCCATTTGCAATAAATTTAGCTAACCATTGACAGCTTTTGATAAAGAATATTTGTAAATGAAAGTTTTTCAAATGAATATACATTACGTTGAGGGTTATTACAATACATACGTAGCTCTATTTGTGAAATAGCTTGACTAGTATTAGTTTTGTATGTGAGACCTGTCCGATGTATTATACGCCGTTATTTGTACAAAATTATATCAATAAAAATAAAATGAAAATGTTTTTTTTATTTTACTATGCTTCCCAGTGCTTTGGTCGGCTGTAGTGATACCATGGTGTTACAGACAAATCGTTTTAAACGACTGAATTTTTGGCGTTGTGGTTTAAGAGGTGACCTCGCCGCGTTTTAGTGAATCAAGTGAGTGAATTAGTCGTGTGATTCAGAAGTTGTTGTTGTATGTTTTTTGGAAGTGTGGTTATAAAATGTGCGACTTTAAAAACACAATATTTATAACTAGTGTGGGTAATTGAAAAAAAAAATAAACGATAAATAATTGAATTAGAGTTTACAAATAGCAAATTCGAATCAAAGTTTATTCATCATCAGGAATTACGATGAAATCATTGCATAATATTCCATCGTTAGTGATGGTATTTTTGTTTTAATTTTGTTTGGGAGAAAACGTAAAGTTGTACTGTTTCAAATAAAAAATATATTTTGCTTCTGAATTTTGAGATAACCGCTTCCTTTTTTAAATTTGGTGGTAAAATAAAATATTTTGACGTATCAACTGGCTTCTGATTTTGTTTCTTATATAAATATATAAAATCAAAGCGTCTGTTAAATTAACAGCTTTTCACTAAATGCCTATTAAAGTGTACAGTAACACACAGACAGACAGACAGTACAGTAACAGATTTAGATGATGACATGTTAAATCCCCAAACCTCTATCTGGAATCGGACGCTGTCTGTGGTCGCTATTACAGGAATTGACACCTGGAACACAATAACTTCTTTATTTCATATCACATCATTAGACCCGAAGTAACAAAGTAGGCAGGGAAACAGTGCTGCAAAGAGATGGAAAACTTGACACTAATCCTGCACCTATCCGCCTGGCCTGTGTGATATAGTAGGCCATCATCTTTCTAAGGAGAAGCCTATGGTCAGCAGTGGACTATTAAAGGTTGTTGATATGATGTGCTCATTCTGTAAGCCTTATTACCAAATTATTGTTTACTACGATGAAAAATTTCAATTGTTTTACGTAGAGTGACTGCCGTCAGACTTTCGCACAACCACAACCACAACCGCAATTCTAAGCTATATCGAAGTAACTAGCCACTAGGTGGTAGAGCCACGCTGATTTCAGCACCAGCGGGCCGGCTCGACCGGGGCAGTACTACCCTCCCACAGAAGACCAACCTAAAGCGCCAGCCTAAACCTAATGTTGTCGTGTTTCGTTGGTGAGTGTGAGACCGGAGGCCCATTGATGCAGGAATGACAGTTATCGTGGTAACTGTGTAAGCGTTAAACTGTCACGATGACTGTCATGCCTTTTACGCCCCCCAACCGGGGTGTGAAAAAGCATTTCACAAGGCTGCCTTAGTGTAGGTTACCATACTGCATGGGGTGCTTGGCTAGAAAACCTCCACGTGGTGCACCCTGGTAACGTTGGCGATGGTGTTCATCACTGCCAACGGCTAATATTCTAGCACGAAGAGGAAACCATGTCTTCGGCAATTCGGCCGAGACTTGGTCCAACAGAGCGGGCATGTTTGTCGATTCCTCTGTTGGCTCTTCGCTCTTCGGAGCAATGAGGAGAAAAACCTCGTTAAAAAATCACGAAGGTGGGACCCTTTCACGGGTCGGAGTTTCTCCACTATTAGTGGTGGAGAAAGGAGAACGGACTTGGCGTACACTAACACTGCCGCCAAGTAGGCATTGGGAGATTTAATCTGCCTGCCACCGTCGTCATATCGTAATCTCGAGATGGGTGACGTAGTTACGTCTTACGGCTCTACTCGGGGACGAGGGTCTTGGCTTAACCGCCTGGACTGCGAGGAAGAAAACCTCTATAAAAAATTACCCCGAATCCCGTGTTCTGGTGCGTGACCAGGGGATGCATGGCTGATGGGTAGTTCAGTCACAAGCGCACTCCCAGCCGAGGCACCTGCGGACCCCTCGGTTGGGCATAAATTTACGCTTGCCCGGGTATTGGGGGATCTCTGCCCGGGTCGACCTTCAGTTCTCCCCCTCTCGTGGGTCTCATATGGAATCTATAAACTTAAAAACTACACCAAATAATAAAAAAGAAGGACAGAAGGAGAAGAAAAACACGAAGGAGGGAAAAGCAAGGTTGGACGACCTCTCGTCCGAAGTGGAAAGCGTAACGATTGAAACGCCTACCTCGGTGGGGCTCCCAGAAGCCATTATGGCTACTGGGAGCCGAAGAACATCTGAACGGATTCGTTCAAGATCCACTACGCACTCCAGTGCGAGGACGGATGCACTGGACATCATGGAGACGGAGCTGTGCGACAGCCGGAAACGCGGACGCTCCAGGGATGAGGAGAGTGACACATCCCAGGAGATGTTACCTCCTAAGGTAGCAAGCAGCCGTAGAGGGAGGTCACGAACCCCGGCCTCGGCCCCGTCAGGCTCCGTCTTCTGTAAGGCGGAAGCCTATAGACGAGTAAGGGCAGACGGCGAAACCTTGGCGGAGGAGGAGATTGCTGATCTCCTGCTAAAAGTCAGGGAGCCGATAGTGGGGGACTCAGTTTCCCAAACATCATCCTCCAAGCAGGAGATAGCAAACGCGGCGGTGGCCATTATTAACAAAGTGGCCACCAAGTCGAGTAATCTCAAGGGCTCCTTTGTGAGAGCCCTTAAGGACTCCTCTTCCGCAATTGCGGGGGTCGTGGAGACCCTCATCGGGGACGTGGCTCGTCTCCAGGCAGCCAACGATCGCCTGACGGGGCAAGTGGCTGAGCTGAGCGCTCAGTTCGCTCAATTCCGGGCGCATCGTCCGGAAGATGATCTGGCTCCGTCGCCGTCTCAGCCTGCTCCGTCTCCGTCTCCGTCCCAGCCGGCTCCGTCTTCCAACCTCGGTACCATCTCAGATGTCCATCTGCGCCGAATTACAGACGCAGTGTGGCGCATGATGGACGGGCGTCTCGCCGGCCTGGAGGCGAGGTTGCCTCCAGCCCCCGTTGTCCGGCCGCCGCTCGCGGTGCATAAGCCGAAGGTCGCATTGGCACCGTCAGCGCTGCCCGTTGTGGGCGGTCGCGTGACCTATGCGGCGGCGGCGTCGTTGCCTGCTGCTCCCGCAACAGCTCCGAGGGCTCGACGAGCGACGAAGGCAGCAGCCAAGATGGCTAGACCGACGTCAAGGTCCACGGCGGTACCAAAGGCTGGAGCGGAGTTCCCTCCGCTCCCCACTCCAACCGCTGTACCTGGCACCTCCACCTGTGCTCCCTGCACCGATGGTTGGCAGGTAGTCGGGGGAGCTAAGAAGTCCCGAAAGCGGGGTAAGAAGGCTGCACAAACAGCAGCCTCTACCCCGCAGACACCGTCGATTGCGGTGGCTACCGCGAAAAAGCCGCGCAAACTGCAGGTGCCTAAAAGCGCGGCTGTAGTAGTCACCGTAACACCGGAGGCGGCTAGTGGCGGGCTGTCCTATGCGGCCTTATTTAAGAAGGCCCGGGATAGTCTCGCCACTGATTTCGGGACTGAAGGGGTCAGGTTGCGCCTTGCCCAGACGGGAGCTCGAGTCCTCGAGTTCCCCGGGGCTGAAGGTGCAAAGACGGCGGACAGGTTCGCCGAGAAACTGAGAGGAATCTTTGCAGCCACGGATGGTGTGAAGATCGCCAGGCCTGTCAAGTGCGCAGAGTTGCGTATTTCGGGCCTGGATGACTCCGTAACGACCGAGGACGTCCGCGTTGCAATTAGCGAGAAGACGGCTTGCAACGCGGACAACATCAGGGTCGGCACCATCCGCCCCGGTCCTGGAGGGCTTGGCGCAGTGTGGATCAGCTGTCCGGTAGCGTCGGCCAAAGTTTTGGGCGACGCAGGCAGGATCCTCGTCGGTTTTGTGAATGCTAGAGTCACTGTTCTGGCGGCAAGACCGATGAGGTGCTTCAAATGCCTAGCATCCGGACACACACGCGCCAAGTGCGTGAGTTGTTTTGACTGCAGTGGACTATGCTTCCGCTGCGGTCGACCGGGGCACAAGGCGGCAGAGTGCTCTGCCGCCCCTCACTGCCCGGCTTGTGCGGCGGGTAACAAGCCCGCCAATCATCAGATTGGGCAGGGGAGCTGCAAACCTCCTCGCGATTCTCGGCGCACGTTGGGGGCTAGCCAGTCGGCCCAGGCTGCCTCCGATACCGTTCGCGCGTCGACATCGTCGCCCATGGAGGAGGCTGTAGAGACAGTCCAGTAATGGACCAAGTCTCCAGCCTCCTAGTCCAGACGAACTTGAACCACTGTGCTGCGGCGCAGGACCTTTTCCTGCAAACCATGGCACAGTGGTCGATTGGTGTTGCCGTAGCTGCGGAGCCCTATTATGTTCCTCCCCGTCCAAACTGGTTGGGTGACCGGGACGGTTCCGTGGCAGTCGTCGGCTCCACGGCGGCTCATTCCCCGCCCTTGTCGCTAAGAGACAAGGGCACTGGATATGTTGCTGCCGAGTGGGGGGGGATCACTGTATATGGTGTATACTTCTCCCCCAACCGGAGTTTGAACGACTTCGAGGTTTTCCTTAACAACTTGGAAACCTCGATGCGGCGTCTAACGTCTGGGCACGTCTTAGTGCTGGGGGACTTCAACGCAAAGTCCATTGCGTGGGGTTCCCCCAGGACGGACGCTAGGGGCGAGGCCGTAGAGGAGTGGGCGGCCTCGGTGGGCCTCTGTTTACTGAACAGAGGATCCACCAACACGTGCGTGCGACAGCAGGGAGGGTCGATAGTGGACCTTTCGTTCGCTACCCCTGCCCTTGCCGCACGAGTAAGGAACTGGCGCGTCCTGGAAGAGGTTGAGACGCTCTCGGATCACCTCTACATCCGATTTGAGCTCTCCCGGACCCAGGACCACAGTAGGGGTCACGCGGCGCGGCGTTCTTCTCGCTTTCCGCGGTGGGCTGTAGCCAAATTAAATAGGGACCTACTAGAGGAGGCGGCCATCGTTCACTCTTGGCTGTCTCCGCAGGCCCCAACCGAGGAGGTCGACATGGGGGCTGGTCGCTTCCGTGATGCCATTGCGCAAATCTGTGATGCGGCCATGCCCCGCATCCGAGATTGCCGGCCTCCACGGAAGGAGGTTTACTGGTGGTCCCAGGAGTTGGCGGACCTCCGCGCGGCCTGTACTCGTGCCCGGAGGTCCTACACCCGTAGTCGGCGGCGACACCGTGACGAAGGCGAGGAGGACCAGCTTCATGAGGAGTACCGAGAGGCGCGGAAAACTCTGAAGCTGGCCATCAGCCGCGCCAAAGAAATTAAGAGAAAGGAAATGCTGGAGGGTCTCGATCGTGACCCCTGGGGTCGCCCTTATCGTGCGGCGCGACAAAAGCTCCGCGCGTCGGGCCCCCCCCTTACAGAGACCCTCCAGCCCAGCTTCCTGCGGGAAGTGGTCGAGGGCCTTTTCCCGCAGCGGGTGGATCACACACCCCCGTCGATGGTCTTCATGGCCGGTGACGACGGGGGAAACGAGGACAATGTTCCGCCCGTCAGGGAATCGGAGGTGGGGGCGGTTGTTCTACGGATCCGCTCTAAGAACACCGCCCCTGGGCCAGACGGGATACCTGCCCGTGTGCTGGCCCGTGCCCTCGAACACATGTCGGACCGCCTCAGGGAGATCTTGGACGCTAGCTTGTCGTCCGGACGCTTCCCTGAGTGCTGGAAAAGCGGGAAGCTGGTCCTATTAAGGAAGCCGGGACGGCCTGCCGATTCGGTGGCGGCCTATAGGCCCATTGTGCTGCTGGACGAGGCGGGTAAACTGTTTGAGAGGATACTCTCTGCCCGCATCGTCCGGCACCTCCGCGAGGTGGGCCCCGATCTGTCGGACGCCCAATTTGGTTTTCGGGCGGGGCGTTCGACGGTCGATGCTGTGCTGCGCCTGAGGGCCGTTACCGAAGAGGCAGTGAGCTGTGGCGGCGTGCTGTTGGCGGTGTCGTTGGACATCGCCAACGCATTTAATAGTCTGCCATTTAGCTGCATCAGGGAAGCACTCCACTACCACGGGGTGCCAGAGTACCTGAGGCGGCTTGTGGCAGACTATCTTGAGGAGCGTACCGTCGTGTACGAGGACCGAGATGGTATTCTGAGGCGGCGGTCCATGTCGTGCGGTGTTCCACAGGGGTCCGTCCTCGGACCACTCCTGTGGAATATGGGATACGACTGGGCCCTTCGAGGTCGTCTTCCCCCCGGGCTGGGCGTAATTTGTTACGCCGATGACACATTGGTCACGGCCCGGGGGACGAACTTTCAAGAGGCGGCGCGCCTGGCCACCGTAGGAGTCTCTTTGGTGGTCGGGCGCATTGAGGCGCTGGGTTTACGGGTGGCCCTAGATAAGACGGAAGCCCTTTTGTTTCATGGGCCCCGTCGTGGTCCACCCCCCGGTGCCTCTATCGTAGTCAATTCGGTCCTCGTACCGATTAAGGCCCAGATAAAGTATCTGGGCCTGATCCTCGACGGCAGGTGGCTCTTCGACGAGCACTTCCGACAGCTTACTCCAAAGCTGGTCGGCGCTGCTTCTGCTCTTGGGCGACTTTTGCCCAATTTGGGTGGAGCCAGCGTCGCAACGAGACGGCTATACACGGGGGTTGTTCGGTCAATGGCACTGTATGGTGCACCGGTGTGGGCGGCGGCTCTGACCGCCCAGAATAGGGCTCGCCTCTGGCGCCCTCAGAGGATATTGGCGGTTAGAGCCATACGCGGTTACCGCACCGTATCGACGGAGGCGGCGTGCGCGTTGGCCGGAACTCCCCCGTGGGATTTGGAGGCGGAAGTGCTCGCTGAAGTTTATCAGCGAACGGCAGACTTTCGGGTGGGTAGCGGCATTCGGCCCCCGCCCGAAGAGATACGCGAGTGGCGAGAGGCCGCTCGTCGAGCCACGATGGCTCGTTGGTCGTCCCGGCTGGAGGCTCCACGTGCTGGCTTTGCCGCCGTGGAGGCTCTCCAGCCGGTCATCGCCGAGTGGGCAGGGCGGCAGCACGGGACCCTTTCCTTCCGACTGACGCAGATTCTTTCCGGGCACGGTTGCTTCGGGAAGTATCTGCACTCGGTCGCCAGGAGGGAATTGAGTCCCGCCTGTCACCACTGCGACTGCAGTGAGGACTCGGCTCAGCACACGCTGGCGGTTTGTTCCGCCTGGGCGGCGCAGCGTGGGGTCCTCACTGCAGTTATTGGAGGAGATCTCTCGCTACCGGCCGTAATACGCTCCATGGTCGGTAGCGACAGTTGTTTTACCGCGGTCGCAACCTTCTGCGAAGACGTAATTTCGCGGAAGGAGGCGGCGGAGAAGGCCCGGGAGGACAATATCCACTCGGACCCAATTCGCCGCCGGCGAGCCGGGCGGCGGAGGCGCGCATACCAGCGCCTCATGCCGCCTTGAGTGTGGCCGCGGGTGGACGGGACGGGTTTTCCCCTCCATCCGCTACAATGGCCAGCCGCGAGGAGGCGACGTCCGCGTGTGCCGTACGTCGCCTAAAATAGAGAGTTTACTCATAGATGGTGCCTGCATTAGCGGGCAGGCGCTGGGAGGGATCTGGATGTCGTAATAGCAGCGGTTCCCGGATCCCTCCTATCTCAGGCGCAGAGTGGCACACCGTGTGGTTTTAGTCCGGTGGTTTTAGTGTGTTAAGAGGAAAACCCGTCCCGTCCACCCGCAGCCACACTCAAGGCGGCATGAGGCGCTGGTATGCGCGCCTCCGCCGCCCGGCTCGCCGGCGGCGAATTGGGTTCGAGTGGATATCGTCCTCCCGGGCCTTCTCCGCCGCCTCCTTCCGCGAAATTACGTCTTCGCAGAAGGTTGCGACCGCGGTAAAACAACTGTCGCTACCGGCCATGGAGCGTATGACGGCCGGTAGCGAGAGATCTCCTCCAATAACCGCAGTGAGGACCCCACGCTGCGCCACCCAGGCGGAACAAACCGCTAGCGTGTGCTGAGCCGAGTCCTCACTGCAGTCGCAGTGGTGACAGGCGGGACTCAATACCCTCCTGGCGACCGAGTGCAGATACTTCCCGAAGCAACCGTGCCCGGAAAGGACCTGCGTCAGTCGGAAGGAAAGGGTCCCGTGCTGCCGCCCTGCCCACTCGGCGATGACCGGCTGGAGAACCTCCACGAGGGCAAAGCCAGCACGAGGAGTCTCCAACCGGAACGACCAACGAGCCATCGTGGCTCGACGAGCGGCGTCACGCCACTCGCGTATCTCTTCGGGTGGGGGCCGTATGCCGCTATCCGCCCGGAAGTCAGCCGTCCGCCGATAAGCTTCGGCGAGCACTTCCGCATCCAAATCCCTCGGCGGAGTTCCGGCTAAGGCGCACGCGGCCTCCGTCGATACGGTGCAGTAGCAGCGTATGGCTCTAACCGCCAAAATCCTCTGAGAGCGCCAGAGGCGAGCCCTACTCTGGGCGGTCAGAACCGCCGCCTACACCGGCGCAGCATACAGCGCCATTGACCGGACAACCCCCGTGTATAGCCGTCTCGTCGCGACGCTGGCTCCACCCAAATACGGCAAAAGTCGCCCGAGGCCAAAGGCAGCGCCGACCAGCTTCGGAGAAAGCTGTCGGAAGTGCTCATCGAAGAGCCACATCCCTGAACCGGTACGAGGACCGAATTGACTACGATAGAGGCACCGGATGGTGGACAACGACGGGGCCCATGGAACAAAAGGGCCTCCGTCTTATCTAGGGCTACCCGTAAACCCAGCGCCTCAATACGCCCGACCACCAAAGAGACTCCCGTGGTGGCCAGGCGCGCCGCCTCTTGAAAGTTCGCTCCCCGGGCTGTGACCAATGTGTCATCTGCGTAACAAATTACGCCCAGCCCGAGCGGAAGACGACCTCGAAGGGCCCAGTCGTATCCCATGTTCCACGGGAGTGGTCCAAGGACAGACCCCTGTCCCACCCATGTACCAACAACCCAACCAGTGATGTCCAAAACCCAGATGTTTATGACCCGCTCGAGCCTTGACGAAACCTGCACCAAAAGTGTATTTTCTTGTCTAGTTTATTTACAACGATTTCCTTCTTATTAAGTTGTAAATTCTCGATCAAGTGGCTGTTACACAATTATCCGATTGATTCCCTTTATGATATTCGCTTTAAATGTATGAAATCAGTTTCAAAATTTAAAATTAGAAATACCAAAGAAAACCAGTAATTTATATACATATGTATATAAAATTCCTTGCCCTGGATGTCTAATTCATCAATACAGAGCTCAAACCGCTCGGTTTATAAACTTGAAATTTTGAGAGCTCTTTGTAAGCAATTTCTAAAAAAATTAGTGGTTATATTATTTTCAGTTGGAAATACAAAAACGTGACGTGAGGGAAGCCCCGAAAAATATTAAACTTTTACTGTGTACCTTTCACAATGGAACTTGTCCATTTATAGAATGGATTGCCAGTTTGTCAGCTTATTTTAGTTTTTTTAACTAACATCACTAAACCGCTTAGTCAAAAATTTATTAGAATAAATTATGAAGTTAAAAAAGAACAACAAAATACGTATACAAAATTTAAGTATTTAAATATCTTTCTTTTTGTGCGGAAATCCGTGGGAATCCCACCGAAAGGTGGTTATGTCGGATTCGAACCGACCAAAAACTGCATGCCGTCTCAGGTGGATCAAACACAGGTGATCTTCGAAACATTCTTTTCCAGTGATCACCTGCAGTTGACGCAATAAGAGGATCCCGTGATGCCTCTCCTCTCCTCTCCTCGCCGAAATAACAGCGTGCCCAGTGCTGGATTGCCCAATTCGTACCTTCCACTCCTCCATGAGGACCTGTCGGAGTTGGAATTTCTGATTTTCGATTTCTTGAGTCTCAGGGCTCCGACCCAACTCCTGTGCCTCCTTGTGCCACTGATAAAGAGCCACAAAGGCTCTCACCTCCACGTCTCATGCTGGAGTTCCGGCTAGGACACTCGTGGCCTCAAAGAAGATTTGAACGAACGAACCCGAACATTTTGTTAAATTTTATTTTTATATCATTATTTTTAAAACTAATAAAAAATATCAAAACACAATATTATTTTTATCTTTTGGTTATCTGACCTAATAATAAAATGATGTATGAAAAAATTTTGGCAATTATTAGATCCATAATAAAATTTAATACAGTATAATGTCTAACTTTTATGCCTGAGTTACAATAATTTGCTTCACGTTAAAAACCCATTTTATTATTATAAGATGTTAATATTATGATATCTTCGGAGTGACTGACCGTTTTGTTTTTTCACGGGGTAAGCTTTTCGCACCATACCCTCCGGAGGGACGAAGGGCATGTGTGTTACTCCCAGGAAACGGGTCTACCCACTGAACCCCGCGGCGGCCTACCTCGGCAGTCGGGAGGAGCTCCAGGAACGCATTAGCTGCGTCTAGAGTCCTTCCTGCCGTACCTCATACATGAGATACATCCCGGGCACCTCATGCCCCAGGGGCGAGACGCAGACGACACTCCCCGGCCGCACCGGTGTGTCACCTGTCTCGGGTCGTTTGTAGCAGTCACATCGCCAAAGTGAGTGACTGACCTGAGCTACATCATGTTTGGCAATTGCTAGAAAACCTGCTTTCAAATTTAAAAAATTCTATTCAAATCGTTCCATCTGCTTAGGTGCTATACACCACAGACAGAAAACGGATATAGCGGTGAAACTCAAAACAATGCTCTTTTAGCATCGGAAGTTACAAATAAAGTCTTACCGAAAGGATCATCCTTGGCGAAGGCTCCCATAGGTTTACCAGAAATGGCGGTGGTGATCCACGAGACGTAAGGATAGATTGTAATATGAAGCGGAGGCGCGGGGAGACCATGAGTTCGCAGAGAATCTGGGCATGGAGTACCGCCTAAATTTTGAAAAAGAGTTTTATCATAATAACTTAACGACCACTGCTTTACAGTTAAGACGATAAATGATCATTGTCAACGCATTATTTTTTGTAGCAATCCCTCAATGGGAGTTGAGATAAAGAGAACTCTTGTCCGTAGTCATTAAACTCATATTAGCTTGCGTTTATCTCCGACTCATTACTTCATGAATGCCGAACCTAAACCGGTGGGTCTATAATCTTGAGATTTTGGTCACTGATGCTCTTTATGTTGTAAACATCCAGTACGAAAGGTAAATTTCATCCTTAAGGAGAAAAATGAAAGGATGAACGGTTGTATAGTTGGTTGTATGGTTGTATATATGTATATGTATATAATTCAATTATTTCAAAGTTAGAAACTGGAAATTAGAAACTATATATAGGTATCATTTCAAAGTTAGAAACTGGAAATTAGAAAAAAAACACAACGCCGGATGCCATTCTTGTCTAATATATGGATTCTACGGGGACGAAAGCCTAAGTATCAGCTACAGTTCTAAAACATAGCTTAATCTTTCTTTTTTTCTTTAATTTCTAGAGCCTGCCAAAGGGACTTTACTCTGCCTGGTAGAAAACATGAGTAGAATCCAAGAGATGTGGTCGCCATATTTATTGTGAATGCAGACAATGCAGTATTGTGACCCACACTATTTGTTTTCGGGATGGAAATCTCTTCGGATTGCCGGCTCCTCGGGGACGCAGGAGCCAGGAGTATGTGGTGTTTCCACTAAAAACCACCCCGGCGGCCGGTCTCAGGCGTCCTTCTCTGAAGGGAACCCGGACAATATTCGGCCGGATCGGCCCTCTCCCGATCTCGTTCAGCGGTCTCTTTTTGGAGCACAACAGCTTCGCAGAAAGGGACAACTGCGGCCCGGCTTTCCTCACGCGCCAGAATGGCAGCAATGATTGCTGGCGGTGACAGGCCGCGTCCCATTTCATAGACTCGAACTCCGCGTTCAGATGCCCACGCGGGGCAATCCTCCAGGTTATGCTGGATGGAGTCCCAGTCAGCTGCGCAGTGGTGACAGTAGGCTGTCTCCTCGCGTCCGATCTTATTCAGATACTCACAGAAGCAACCATACCCGGTGAGCATCTGCGTCAATCGATAGGTGACACGACCTCACTCCCTACCTACACTATGGCGGCCTAGTGATATGCTTCTTCACGTCCTGCTTGGACACGTTAAAGGCATAACAGTCATCGTGTCATGTCTATGACAGATGGCTACGAAACCAGCGAAGTAACTTTAAAAAAACGATTTTATCATCTATATTTTCATTCTTTACGTGCCAGTTTTATTACAAATGAAGTACAATACATTACGACTATAAATTCACAACTTAAATGTATCTTGTAAATTTTAAAATGACACTAATAGTATGTTATGTTAAAATAATTATTTTTGAAGTGAGCGACATACTTGTGGCCATTGACACTATAGACCAATGTCCTGTGTGTTCATGCATGAGGGTCGGTGTGCTGGAGTGGAACCCGCAGCCTATCGTACACATCATTCTATTGCGTGTGATTCTCGTGGAATTCTAGAAAAACTCATATTTGATGTTAAAGGCTATGAAGTAAGTTAAAATAAAAATTTAAAGACCTTGTATCCTTCACATACAAGAGATATTTCAATTCAGC
The DNA here is from genome assembly GCA_949316085.1 of Hypercompe scribonia. Classification (NCBI taxonomy): domain Eukaryota; kingdom Metazoa; phylum Arthropoda; class Insecta; order Lepidoptera; family Erebidae; genus Hypercompe; species Hypercompe scribonia. The sequence continues at coordinate 3,778,387 of OX438991.1, read as the reverse complement.
AATAACAGAACTATGATATGAGTCATGTGACTTTGATTCATAAAGAATAAACAATATTTGTCGCAAATTAGGTTTGTATTTATATTTTCCAAGATATAAATCATTTCCAAAAACATCGTATCAAAACATGCGATGTAAGAGTATAATGATGCACAAAAATAGCTCAAGGCATAACGACCTGAAAATGAATTTCGATTTGTGATCTTCCTTTAACTATCAAGTACGCAAATTTTGCGATGTGGTCTATCTGATCATAGATTATGGCGGGTATGCCAATGCATTGTGATGTGATGTTTTTAATCAATGAGCCATATTAGAAATATGTACACTCAAACACCAAAAACCGGAGGCCCATTGATACAGGGGTGACAGTTATTGTGGTAACTGTGTAAGCCTTACACTGACACAATGACTGTCATGCCTTTTACGTCCCCAAGAGCGGTATAAAAAGCATCTCACAAGGCCGCCATAGTGTGGTTCACCATACTACATTGTCTGCATTTGCAATGAGTATGATGACCACAACTCTTGGATTCTATTCATGCTTTCTATCAGGCAGAGTAGAGTCACTTTGGCAGGCTGTTAATAAAGAAAAAAAAGATCTTATAAAAATAGTAATGTAAATATTTTAAAATAATTCTCAATAATAACTTACCTCAGGCGCAGAAAGGTTAAACATAAAACAGAGTTCTTTGGGTAGTAGATGAATTCTCTTCACTTCTTTCTCTTCCTCAGAAAAATCTCCTGGCACGTCTGAAAAAGATGACGTATTACTTATGTAATTACAAAAATTAATAAATAATTACATGTCATTAGATGTCATGTAACATAATCTGGGTGACAAAACCGAGCCCTTAGGTGCACCAGAGTTTACCTGCTGGACCCTAATGTAAGGCTTGTACAGGAAGGTCTGAACCTCGTTGCAGAGTTTGAGAGGTAGGTCGAATGCTTTAAGTTTGGAGAGAAGCAAACGGTGCCAGACAAATGACCAACAATGGCTTTCTCAGGGATCTAGCAGGTAGTATCTTGAATTGTTTATTGATGATACAATCAGCTTTGCAGAAAATGGAAGTGACGGCTATAGGTCGGTAGTAGGGCGGACCTTTTTGGGGATGAGTTGAATATTTGGTTCTTTCCCAGCTTCCAGAAAGTGATATATATGACAGGTGATATAAGCACGTGAATACTGGTAACAACTCCAGTGTACAGTTCTTAAGAACTATCGCTGGAACAAAATCGGATCCACAGGCTCTTTGGACGTCGAGTGACCACAGTTCCGTACGGACATCGCATTGTTGGATACGAATATTTCGCATTACGGTGTCGCAAGTCGGAATGGTGGGCTCATGCACACCATGACCATCGATTCAGGAGTTAGTCGCAAAGTGTATAAATCATTAATGCAACTACAATATACGACAGCGAGACATAGTAACATATAGTAAGCAATATAAAAATATTTACCAGCAATATAATCAATATGTATAATTTTTTTCTTATTCAACCTCCCTTGGTCGTCAACCAAATAGTTCTTGAACGGCAAACAAACTGGCAACATGTAAGCTAAAAATGTTATTAAAAACATTAAAGACATCGTCACTACTCCTTTCATGAAATATGGGTATTTAACACTCCTACAGTAAATCCAAAAAAAAACATTTCGATATTTATTTCCAAAAGTTTTACAGACTAAATGTGAAAATCAATGTACAAAAGTACCCATACTTATTGATAGAAATATATAATATATTCTTCTTACACGATTTTACTGGCTTTATCAATTTGAGGAGCGCCAAACTGTTTTTCGCATTGAAGTGTTTATACTCAGGGTGAAGCAATACATCTGCTATGGGTATTAGCAGGATGGCAGGGTCGCATTCTTTGCAATTCACAACCATACGAACAGTCAGGCCACACTCAATCTCATCCTGGTCGTAATCACCAAAGGCCACGTTACCGCTGAAATTATGATGAGGACTCAGGCCCAATACACAGTGTTGTCCCGCTACTGCTGTACTGAGTCTAAATTAATATACACTAGGCAAATATCGGGTCAGGACTGACTAGTGACTTAACCTATTTAAATAGCTTTAAATTCCGGAGACATTGTGAGTTGACGTCAATGGAAGGTGACTGACACGCTGAAACGGTGGAGATTTTCTCTCTTTCATTCGTTGTTCCGCTATCGGAGGAGGACCTCTATTCGTCTGTGAACGGACTATTCCTCTACCAAGGATAGTAATCACACGGTGACATTCGTGTGTCTAAGTTTCTCCTAAAAGACAGATTTTAACATAGAGGCAGGTGCTAGGAGAGGTTCAAGCATCTTAAAAAAGCTGTTCTCAGATCCTTTCTATTTTAGTAGCAAAATCTAACGTATGGTTTTGAATTTGCACCGGGGTGGCAGCTTGGAGAAGTTTTTATAGATGTAAAAGGAAAGATAACAGCTGACATGGGTACTTACAGAGCATAACCGTTAGGTATTTCTGCTGCATCTGCTGCAGTGGAAAGAACAAATTAACGACTGATGGGGACCACTCGTGGGACTCTGAAGTAATGTGGATCACCGGTATTGCCTAAAATTTGACATATTATTATTATTATTTTAGTGAATTTTGTAATTTACTGCTGTCTTTTATTTAAAAATTGTTGTTACTACTTATCTTCAAGGTTCATTTGAGCCGGAGCAGATGGCATTGTTGTACAAAGCAACACACATATTGCAACTGCTTCAACACGTAACATATCAATTTAAATTTAGCTTTCTTACCTTTTGCTAACATCTTTTTTTTAAAGACAACTCCTAGACTAGGAATATATCCTGTGTCACAGGGACTTTACAAACATACATGAAACGGACACAAAGAGCACTCAGACTTAGAGCAACAATTTGTGAATCACATAGTATCGTCCGTGTACGTACGTGCACAACTTGATTCTCTATCTCTATTGAGAAACACTTGTCACTTAAATGATCTTAATTTTCAACAATTTATTTACGATCGGTTACTAAGAAATCATTTAATTACATGTATTGTATCAATGTATTTATTTTAAGTTACTCCACTTCCTGGATAGAAAGATGATACTATATTTTGTAATCAAAGTAAGGAAAGCCTATAAGAGCAGAGTGAAGCGGTTTCTTCTGCATGGGCGTGTACCGCCTTCGTCTTCATCTACACTTTCCATCAAGTGAGATGGAAGACAATGGAGTCTATTCGCATGGGACGGCTATCCGATAAGATCAGAGATTGATCGAGCGCAAAAACGACCGCTTCATGTGCTCTCCGAGGCACGGGAGTTAAGACCCAACTCCCAAACTCCGGGCTGCATTTTTATATTCAAGAAAACTGAATAGCATACTTTAGCCCGACCTGGGTATCAAATCCGAGACCTCTTGTTAACATAACCGCTATACCAACAAGGCAGTTGAGACAAATAAAACCACAACTCAAACGTCGAAATCTATTACGCGGATTAGGCTAAAGAGCATGCAAAGAAATATACATACATACTTGTATGTTCTGGAGCAGTCAAAGAAAAAAACAAGAAACTGCCCATATTTAGTCAGTTTTGTTTTTGTTTTTCTTTTTTACATTTTTAATGGAATAGGCGTTTGTCCTCCATCTCACCTAATGGAAAGTGTAGATGAAGACGAAGGTGGTACATGCCCATCCAAAAGAAACCTGGTGTGAAAGAAAAATTTCTCCGTTCTGGTGACGAAGTGAGACGGTGTGTGTTCTTTATAAGACCCAGGTTCGCTACTGGGTGGAGTACTGTTCTCGTCTTTGCGATGGCCCGCGCAATATTTACTAGACGCTCTCGATCAGTTGCAGCAGCGAGTAATACACGTTATCGACAGTCCCGAAACCACCGAATCCCTTGAGCCTTTGCAGTTGTAAATAGATGTCGGCTCATTGGCAGTCTTCTATCGCCTTTGTCATGGAGAGTGCTCTGACGAGCTGTTGCATATGGTCTCACCTTCATCCTTCCTCTAAACGTCAACACGTGCTGGTCTTAAAAGTCACCGTTTCAGAGTGGGCTCGAAAAAGCATCTCACTAAGCCACCATAGTGTTGGTCACCATGCCGCTCTATCTGCATTTGCAATGCGTATTATGATCACCACTTGAATTCAATTTATATTTTTCTTAGGCAGAGTAGAGTCACTTTGGCAGGCATATTTAAAAAAAAAACTTTTTCAGAGACGAATCAGACATATTCTAGACCCCAGTTTCTTCGACTTGGTGCAGTTTTTTACAGTTTTTTTATGATATAAAGGGGGGTCTACCCCTTTATACAGATGACCTGCCTGCATGTCTATGCAGGCAGGTCATCTGGAGAAGGGTAACTGCCTTAGCAGTCACCGCTCGTAAACGCTTGCACCTCAGGAGTTATAAGAGAGAAAGCTTACAAATAACAGGAGAAATAGCAATTTTTTTGAGAGCAGAATAGATAGTATATTTCTTATGTTGCTTACATATTACCTTGTCTACTATATACTTGTCCCTTTTATCTTACACGATGCCTTTTATTTGTTTGACGGAACGACAATTCTCTTTAGTTGTCCGGTTTCTCAGGAATGTAGATGCCAGGAGAATGTGGTGTTTCCACTAAAAACCACCTCGACGGCCGGTCTCAGGCGTCCTGCTCTGAAAGGGACCCGGAATCTTACAAGGTGCCTGTAACAAAAGTTTAGCAACAATACAATTTGTGTAAAATGTTACGATCTTTACGATCATAATAAATCATAACATATATATATATAGCACATATAGCACACAAAGTGATTTGTCTAGTCGAATATAATCCACTTAAAAAAAATTCATAGGTAATAAAAAAGTTCACAAAGAATTCCATTCTATAAAAATATTATTATAGATACATCATCTTTCAATAGGATACTACTAGACATAAGACTCTCCTTAGGAAGAAGGTTTTAGCCTGCTATATCACGCTTGCCACACCCATTGGATTTTTTGATAGAAATCCAATGTAAACGCAATGCGTTTAAGGCAAGCGTGAAGGAAACTTGACTTTTTTCTTCAATTTTAAGAGCCTGCCAAAGTGACTACGCTGCCTGATGGAAAGCATGAATAGAATCCGAGAGTTGTAGTCACCATACTCATTGCAAATGCAGACAATGCAGTATGGTGGCCCACACTATGGCGGCCTTGTGAGATGCTTTTTCACACCCCGCTTGGGGACGTAAAAGGCATGACAGTCATCGTGACAGTGTAAAGCTTACACAGTTACCACGATAACTGTCACCCCTGCATCAATGGGCCTCCGGTCCCACACTCACCAACGAAACACGACAACACGGATGCTGGTGCTTTAGGTTGGTCTTCTGTGGGAGGGTAGTACTGCCCCGGTCGAGCCGACCCGCTCGTGCTGAAATCAGCGTGGCTCTACTACCTTCGTACTTCCTTCTTCTTGTACGAGTAGTGCTATTGTCCTATGTAGCTCTCTTAATTGGATCTTACGACACCTATTTTTACATTTCTTTAGAGATCACCAATATAAGGGACAACCATTCACATGAACCTGTTAAGTAAATAGCCTCTACCCACAATCGGTGCGGTGCTATTTCAAAACGATAAATAGTAGTAATAATAATAATATTTCAGACACCTCCCGAGTCAAAAAACAAGTTTCATTTTTGACCTCAAAATCTTCAACTCTTTTGATCTTTTATTTGCCGCACAAAAAGTAACTCTATTTTAACACTCAAAACCCTCATTGAAGGCTATGAGGTTTAAAAATGGATTACCCATAGATTTGAAATCTTAACTTTACCCTCAAAACACTCATACATCGGAAAGTTGTAGTTAGGACTTAGAAAATTTATCGTTCAGAAAAAAAATGTTTTCTAATAATTTGAAATTTTTTAAACTAATTGAAAAAACTTCAAAATTTACCAAAATGCTGTTTTTGAGTACTAAAAAATGTCAAAAGAGAAAAAATAAAAAATAAAAATTTTTTGAACTATCCGATTTGGTATGGAATACTCCTCTACATAAAAGGAGTGGGGGTAAATTTAATGGGAGGTTACATCATATGAGGTTTTTGAGGTTCAAAGCCGTATAGGATAATTTTTATATGGTTTGAGTTTTTTGAGGGTCAAATGTTGATACTATAGTTCTGATTTTACCCTCAAAGTTGTAAAACCGTCCGTAAGTAGGATTTTGAGGTAAAAACTGAGACTACTTTCTATGTTAAATCCAATCTAAAAAAAATCAAGCTGACCCTCGAAAACCTCATTGAAAATTTTGAGGGTAAAATATGAATTTACTTTTTGACTCGGGCTGACACACAACGCCATCTAGTCCCAAACCAAGCAGAACTTGTACTGGCTACACAACTGATATAAATACATATAACGTATAAAGTAAAGTAAATAAAATATATATTTTTTTGTTTATACACAAATACATATATTATATAGAAGACACTCAAACTCCGTAACCAATTGTAGATTATAAAACATTTTGGTCTCGGATCAATCTCGGATTTGATCCACGGACCCATGGATCAAATCCGAGATTTCAAACACAGTAATCGCATACACAACCACTGCGCCACCAATTTGTTCTCGTTTCGTTCTTTTTTGTTTGATGTTCGTTCTATTTCAAAATGGAACCAGATTAATTCCTCCATCTTCTTTTCAACACGCCCTTGTTAGATTCACTTGTAACTAACTAGTTACCTAACTAACTACGTCGAAAGTCTAAGAATAATTAATTTCAATTAACTTGAGACTGTCGTGTCAAAATTAAACTGTAGGTATATACATATGTAGGTACGCAATTTAAATGTCAATACAATTATATCTTGACACTGATTCGGCAGAGACAGTAGATGGATTTGTGGTAATCTCGAGTGGTTGTGGGTATACCCTTCGGGTTAGAACTCAAAAGACTTTGTTTGACGAGTCCTGCATATTGGGGTTGATAGTAATGCTCTAGTGTTCAAACCAGAAGTACCTCCAGGTTTCATCATCATATTGGTACTGTTGTTCACTTTCAAAGTCACTTACTGTTCAAGATTTTTTTTTACTAAACTGACTTCCAGAAAAGGTTGAGGTTCTAATTCGATTGTATTTTTTTATTTATTTGTTACTCAATATCTTCGTGACGTGTATACTATTTTTCAAAGCTCTCGAATTGGTCTCATTATCACCATATCAGAGTCTAGTAACTCTGTCTAATCTGATAATGGGATGTTAGAGAAATCGAGAAAAACCCTCAAATTTTACAGCCCCGACGACGTGTTTAAGTTGCTTCCCTAGCTATGCGCTATTCTTTATAATTTGAAAAAAAAAGACTCGAGGCATGTAATTTTTCCTTTGATGCTTTTCAAATATCATCACAAAACCACGCCCGTTTCTCCAGAAGGGTAGGCAGCGGCATTTTAAACGCTCACTTTTCGAGAGTGTTTTAGTCGTAATTTGTATCGAGCCCATTGCTGCTAATCAGGATGTTTCGTTTGCCATAGCCTTGTCCGTAGAGGTGCAGGTGAGGATGTCTTGGGGCCCTAAGTTCTTTGTGGGACCCATACTATTCAATATAACTTGAAAAAAATGCTCGTAGGAATATAATTTCTCCATTGGTTCTTTTCAAATATGAAGAAAAGTAGTGTATAAGTAATGTATTGTAGCGGTCATGTGGCAACACTGTAACAACGGCCATGTTCTTTCCCACAAGAGTTTGAGACAAAAAGTGACCATTCTTATTGACAAATTTGTAATTCAAATTTTTGGAGAAAAAAAAGTGAATATTTATACCATTTGTATAGTAAATCTATTGTAAAAATAATTCCACGTGTTTAATTTTACGATTCAAGTGGTAGACAGATAAAATAAAATAGACTGTGAAGTAACGTATTCATTGTAACTCTAAAATATAAAACAATTTAGTTTCCGGTCCAAATTTTATGTTTTACTAGCTTATCTAAATAAAATAAGTAAAATATTTAAATTTCATATTATCTAAGAATAAGTAACAGATATTACAACGCGTAATGTTTTACATATCTTACACTAAAAGTAATTCTCTTTTAAACAAAATTGTACCGACTTTTTTTAATTTGAAAAGTCGGAAAAAGTCACTCTACTTTGCCTGATGGAAAACATGAATAGAATCCAAGAGTTTTGGTCACCATAATCATTGCGAATGTAAACAATGTAGTATGGTGACCCCTACTGTGGCAGGCTAGTGTAATGCTTTTTCACACTCTGCTTGGGGATGTAAAAGGCGCGATAGTCATCGAGGCAGTGTAAAGTACACTCACCACGATAACTGTCACCCCTGCATCAGCGAAACACGACAGCACAGGTGCTGTCGCTTTAGATTGGTCTTCTGTAAGAGGGTAATACCGCCCGGTCGAGCCCATTTATTCAGAAATCAGTGTGATTCTACTACCTTGAATTTTCTACCCTAAACCTTAAACTTCAATCAATACTTATACAGAAAACTAAAATTGAAAAAAATATATTAATTATACGATACGATAGTCACTTCACACTACTTATTTAATTTTTCAATTGGCAACCAATTAGACTTATAATTGTGTTTTCAATATTTAGTTCTCTTTGTTAGTACAAATTGAAGTCGGTTCAACATTTTTGTAAAAGGGATTTCTTATAATAATTTAAATGTTGATCTATTTGTAAGCAGCGAAATTATTATTTTGAAAAACCATCTGTAAAAACCGGTCGTGTACGTTTCAGGTTTTTTTTTAGAAATCGGTATTAGTCATAGATATAACATTCAAATGGAAATTCTGTCACTTCAAATTTTACAAATTAGTATTTCTTTAACTGTAATAAACTAAACGCCTTAATCAAATAAGCAATTAGTAATTGCCATTTTATGATGTGTACATAATATATATTTTGTGGTCTCAAATACTCTGACAACTAGTTCAAATTTCGAATTCAGTTCGCCCTCAGGGTTGCGGTCCCACGCCCGTCGCTCCGTGGAAAAACCGATATTCAAATAACTTCATTTGAATTAGTAGCCGACCACTAATAACCTTGGGAATAATAAAAGCTAGGAAGATGGTTATAAATTAATTATATTTTTAAATTGGATACAAATATTTCATAGTCTTAAAAATCAACTATAATAGTTATATTTTTTTCAAATAGAGGTTTTATAGCTATGACATATGCACTATTTTTACAAATTCTCACCTCATTCGTGTTAATGTCGTTTGAAAACAAATCAATATCTATGTAATATACTTACTGCATGCTTTGGCACGTTCGATCTCCAATCGTCGAGTTAATTTATTACAATAGATTAATGAGGCTTCTCTGCGTAGTGGGTATAACATGCTTGTGTTTTACATTCGTTTACATAATAATAGGATTAGTTAAAATAACTTTTCACTTATGGGAGTGGAAATAAAAATATCTGATCTTATTTAAGCCGATAATGCATTTAATCAGTATCGTTGTTTTGTTCAATATATTTTTTTTTATATTAAGAGTTACCATACTCATTACAAATGCAGACAATGCAGTATGGTGACCCACACTATGGCGGTCTAGTGAGATACTTTTTCACACCCCGCTTGGAGACGTAAAAAGCATGACAGTCATCGCGACAGTGTAAGGCTTACACAGTTACCACGATAACTGTCACCCCTGCATCAATGGGCCTCCGGTCTCGCTACTCATCGTTGGACAAAAGTCTATTACCTGTCATTTCAGTCTGAAATGAAAATTTTCGAAAAGCAAGGTTTGCTCGATATTATTGTGTGATAGGCGATTCGCAATTTACCAATTTCCTTTGTTCTCATCCCTAATTTTGTCGCATAGATAAGTGTGAAAACGGGACTTTTAGATAAACATTTCATTGAAGTCATTGAAAAGATGGATAAAACAACGTTTTCTAAAAATGAAACCTACTTAATTAGATCGATTTATCACCCCCGAAACACCCTGCAAACTAAATTTCATGAAAATCGTTGGAGTCGTTTCTGAGATTCAAATTATATAAATATAGAAGAATTCCTCGTTTAAAGGTACCAGATTGTACAAAGAAAACTGTAAAAAAAATCTTTCAACCGATTAACAGTTAATAATAAATATTCTACAGAACTGTCTGACTGTCTATCACACAAGCACCTATTGACTGTGCAATGTCGTACCCATGGCCTCTTTGGATTGAAATATGTTTATTTTGAATTTAGAACTCTTGAATTTCATAATTATTATGTTTTGAAGACATTTTTTGGTTGGATGACGTGTTGTTATAAAAGCCTCTGTTGTAAAGAGATTTCTAGGTTTTGGTATTTCGCTTTAAGTAGCGAAACTCTTACTCGTATGAACCTACATAATGGTAAATATGCTATACAGGTGTGTATAATTTTATAATGAACAATACATTAATAAAATGAGTCAGAAACCAATGTGTAAAAACCCACAAAGATAAGTATGTTCGCGACGGGTTTTCTCTGCCAGATGCTATAAAGTTATTTAAGTTCTAGTATGAGTCAAACATACTTCCAGCTGCCGTTTAGTGTCGTTCATTCGTTTGCGAGCGAATGAATACCACTGTACAAAACAGGTTCGCGTCGCGCTGCCGATCGCCGAGGTGTTTCATTCACTCTGACTTTTAAAATAAAATTAGTTGCGAAAGCTTGATCAACGTGGTCGTACGTAAATCTGACCGCCTATAAAACCGTGTTCGAAATTTAAAACAGTGAAAAAGAATCTTTTGCTATATCGAATAATTTACATTGTGCAAAACATTTCGCACCATTTTTAAATATTACGAACAGTTTAATTAAACAAAGTTTTTTTTACCGTTAACTTGGCAAAAATAAATTGCAGTTTCGTGTGAAATCATTGTTTTTCTTTTGGTGTGAATATACTCAATTGGTCCACGTTCAGTGTTTATTATCTAAGATAATACACATCGCAGACTGCACTTCGACTCTGGGATAACCTTGCTTAACCGGTTCATTTGTGAGTATTGAAAGTAAAAGTACAGATTTGTGCGTACGCACACAGAATGTGTGTAGACTTTTTAGTAGTTATATGCATAACGGTTTTGTACGAAGCCTAATGTTTTCAATTTAATTTTAAAACATTGTATTTGTGACTAAAATGGAGACGTTTGGTATTTATAAACGAGAGAAACGTAGTCAAATGAACGGGTATCAAGAATTTGTGTATATGTATATGGATATATGTTTATATATATGAATATATTGATAAAAAAATAATATATCCATGATTGTTTTGATACCCACTTCGTTATAATATGTTTAATAAGTTTAATTCAAATGATTATTAATATTAATGTTGCTATACCCCGGATAGAAATTGTATTTACTCGATTATTGATTAACCATTTCGATAAGGTTAATGGTTATTTTTTTTTATTGGCCAAAAAGTAATTTATAACCAACCAGTATTTTTATTTTCATTGAAAATATTATTATTTTTGAATCTAGAACGAGAAGACGATAGTATATTAAAATTAGACTACTTTAAAACGTATCGTCAACCTGATAATATTTACATTATAAAATTTATAACAGAGAATGTTCACAAGGGTACTTTATATTTTAAATAAAGAAACAAACATGTAGTTACTGCTGGCAAATATAAAATACTTTGGTGAAACCAAATGCTTTGCAACTAACTAAGCATTTCACGTTCCGCTGTAATGGGTAGTGTAACTTTGTACTGAGATCACCACAGAATAATAAAAACAAGTCTGTTTTACTCTTCCGTGTTTTCTGATGCGTTGTTTTTTAAATTAGTCAAGTGTATTAAATTACACATAAACTTAAATAAATACAACAATAAGTCCGATCTGATTGATTGTCAGTCACTAAAAAGGCACTTGTAAATGCATAATTACTATGTAAAAAGGCGTTTTCTGGTTTTGCCTGTTAATTTGTACTAGCCATTTTTATATTCTAGTCATTCCGAACAAACTTCCAAACAAAAAAATAACATATGATGTTTCACTTCCTGTTACATACTTCCGTTTCTTTTCACGAAACCGCTACTATATATGTATTGCAAGAAAGCGAGCGAAAAGTATCTAATATTATTATGGCCGAAAAAAACTTCATGCTTATGAAATTAAAGAGAACAAGTGAGCAATTTATCCGTCAGTCAATCAAGACTCTTATGGTTTAACTAGTATCTTTATAAGATCAAAAAAAATAAAGGTAATTGCTACTTATCTATGCAACTGCTAATAAATTAAATGTGAACTTAAGAACTTGTTAAAACTCCAATACCAGCTCGCACCTCTCGACCCCAGCCTCTCCCGCTTTGGTCACGAGATTTGGTAATATAATGGTTATACCTGATGTAAAAAAAGGCGACTTTTGCTAGGACCTTATCGCCGCTTATGTGAGATTGAATGAAATTCAGCACCTCGCTTGATAAACGTCGTTCCCTAACTTACTCCTTGTGCAATTAAAGTAGGTAAAGTGTTTTGTTTAAACAGGTGAAGCGTGAATCATTGCTTGTAAAACTGAATTTTAAACGCAAAATATATTTAGGTATCCATTTTTGGCCGTACTTAAGTGGTCTTTAAATTCTTGTAGGTTTTACGAAATGTAACACATTCGTTTTCGACAGTTTGACCTCTGTTTATGTTCAATGATGTACTTTTTAAGAGTCGTAGTACCTATGGCGTTAATAACCTAACTCATTCAATATAATTTAGTGTATTCAATACAAAAATAATAGTCTGGAATATAAAAATAATTGGTCCGACTAAAAAATCTAGCAGTGGAGACCAAATTCAAGTGGAATTTGACACCGATTCCGGGAAATCCCAAAGATAACGACAACACACTTGCGGGTTTTGAGTTGCAGATGACCGTGAGCGTCAGGAGTCACTTATCAATAAGTGTACTATTAACTAGTTTAGCCCCTTCCCCTCCCTCCACAACATAAAAACAACTAAATTGTGCTACATACCTTTTTGAACACAGTTGTGGTGTCAAATGCTTCGCGTCCTCATTAGCTATGTAACCTTTTTAAGCAAACACTATTTAGCACTTTAGTAAAGTACCTAAATATTAGTTTAGTACGCAATTCGAAACTTTATTTTAAAAATACACAAAGCCATGGAATCGGGCAACATGCTAACTTTACTGTACAATCTACTATGCTCGGTTCGACCGAAAAGATATCACGGCTTGCGTGTCTTTCGTTACTTTTCACCAAGTAAATCAGGTAACTTTAGTCCTTAAAATGTAACTTGAACTTTGTGATAGTTGTCACTAGTGTCAATTTAGAACTTACGAGGTACATTTTTTTTGTTGCACTTTGTTTGTGATAAAACGGACACGTGAAGAATGACAATGTACGTGATACAAATTAAAATCGCTTTTTGGAAGTTACTTCGTCGGTTTAGTAGCCATCTGTAACAGGATACAAGCTATATTTTGATGACTGTAGAGTTTTCAAAACTCTTTAGAGGAAAGAGGGTCACTTCAAGGTATACATCTAGGTATACATCTCAGATCGACTAAAACCACGCGCAGAGTGGCACACCGTGTGGTTTTAGTCGGTCCGATTCCGACACACCACCCCGCCGTAAACCACAGTGGGGTGACGGCCCACGAAGGGGTTTCCGCACGTTAAAAAAAAAGAAAAATGTATCTCGATCATCATATCGATCATATCTCGAGTTGCAGATATATACAGGTGTCTGTATTTACTCACAATCCGGTATCCCGTTCACTTTATTTGTAAAATGTTATACTGGTGTTCTACACGAGTATAACATATTATTTTAAAGTCCGTGTAGTGACGGATAAAATATGCAGAGTATCACCACCCCTCTTCACCCCATGGGTGTTATAAGAGGCGACTAAGGGAGCGAACGAACAACAAAATTACAGCAAAGAGAAGGAAAACTTGAAATAAACATGCCATACCATACCATCTGGCCAGCTTCGTATAATAGACCAAAACCTCATTCCCAGGGAGAGGCCTACGTCCAGCAATGGACTATGAAAAGCTGTTGGTGTGATGATGTCTAATGTGGTCTTAAAATCTTATTTTTTTACTGGTTACATTGCATGATAATATCAAGTTTTCAATGTTGTTTCCTACTGCTATAAGTATATACATATTAACATAACGAGAAAGGAGATTGTAAAATACTCATCAAATGCTGAGATTAACAATATTCCAAATCGAAAACATAGATTTTATGAATTTAGTTTTTTTTTATGTAGGTATCAATTTTTATTTAAATCGGTAAGTGCAAGAAATTGGGTAGATGACTGTATCGTAAATAAATACCAATGTCCACTTCATTAAAACTAATATCGCGAAACATCTCGGAAAAAACAATTAAAAAAGCTTTTTATTATTATTACGAATTTCAATCAAATATACAGTGAAATATATTGTTCAATGGAGTAGTCTAAAACAGTGACGTTACAATTTTGTATTTAGTACATTTTTCATACAAAATTGTCGTTTTGACACATGATAAAAAGTAACTAATTTGACTAAGGTGTCATCTAGCCTATTGAACATTAAGTTTCGGAGGATTTAAATAAAGTGTTTAAATCCTCGGCAACTTAATGTCAAATTTAAATTACTTTTCTATTCTATTCTAACAAAAGAAATTGTACTTAGTTCAAACGCTATTACGTTACCCACGAAGATTCCTAATGATGTTAACCAACTAATTAAATGCTCATTAAAATACTATGTAAGTATTAAAATATTTCATATCCCTATTAACAATTGTGTAGTTATAAAATTTTAGTTATGCACATATATATTAGAATCCATGACCTCTTTTATTTCTTGCGTAAGTCAAACAGCTGATGAAGAAATTGCTTTATTTTACTACAATAAAAAAACAGTCATATTCATAAACCGAAACTACATCTAGTGTACTTTTTAATTATGCTGTCTATTACCATACGCCTTTTTTTGCATGCAGAAACCCCATGCTTTCCATCAGGCAGAATAGAGTCACTTTGGTAGGTTGCTATACAATAAAGAAAAAAAAATGCTTAACACTGGTGTTCTGCGAGGCCGTGGTGACAATCCCGTCGAGCTTGTCCCATATTAAAGTCGTCCCAGACGACCAGTGTGTCAAAGCATTACTTTACCATGAGCATAATTTGTCCTGATCAGTTAACCGTCATAATGATGTTTAATAATTCGTAATCTTTCCACAAATCCTGCTTACAAAACTTATTGCAGAAATTTCAGTCTATTTTCTCTAACATTCATTGCTTAATCAGTTGCTTCAACTTGTTTATAATTACTTCTGTTAATTATGATAAATTAAAAGCTTTAATTACACTTTCGTATTTGCTTCAATACCTAATGTTATCACGATACACAATTTTAATATTACACGAAGATACTAATACTTGTAAGGACGTTTTTATAAGCTAATAATGTGTCTAGGAGAAACTCTGACTTTCAGTATCTTCTATAGGCTGGTGGTAGCTTACCCTTAACCTTTCCAATAGTATCACCGAGTTCAATGCACAACAAAATACCACCCTCCCACAGAAGACCAACCTAAAGCACAGCATCCGTGCTGTCGTGTTTCGTTGGTGAGTACGAGACCGGAGGCCCATTGATACAGGGGTGACAGTTATCGTGATAAGTATGTGAGGCTTACACTGCCACGAAGACTAAGCATCTCACTAGGCCGCCATAGTATGGGTCACCACACTGCATTGTCTGCATTTGCAATGAGTATGGTGACATTCCATCAGGCAGAGTAGAGCCACTTTGGCAGGCTCTTCATATAGAAAAAAAAAAATATTTTCCATCTTTTTTTCACCCTGAGAGGCGACATTTTTCTTCAAATTTGAATGAGACTCACGAGAAGTATGTTTTTTAAGTAGAAAATATGATTTTGTAAATCAATTATAAAATTATTAAGTTTTCAAGTTACAAACATGAAAGAACATAATACATATATATATAAGACGGAAAAGCTTTCAATACTGAGAAACTTCTTCTTTTTTAAGTTGATTTATAGAACAAAAAGTTTTGCGAACTTTCTAAGAGCGTATTTATTTAAAGCTCAGGAAAAATCTGTCCGGAATAATTATTAGACAAACCCCGCATCAGATCATTCAAACCTCGAATTTCTAGGTACCAAGGTATTGTCCATTAAACAAGTGATATTTGAACCCAAAATAGTCACTATTGTGAGATACACGAAGTTCAAACTAGTTTGCACGCTGTAGCTATCATTGCCTAACTACAAAAGCCAACACTCGCACTCGATTATGTGTCGAAACGTTACGCACGAGGTCCAAAACCACTGAGTGTTGCTCACAGGTTAGTAAACTTGTCATATGATATACAACGAGTCACGTGCACTTGACCAATTGTGGGAGAGGAATGACATAGCACGTTTTGCTAATTTAAAAAAAATATGTGTATGAGCCACCCAAGTAACTGCCGTTGTTACAAATCAAATGCAGATAAGGTTGTGCTCAGGTGCCTTATTCACTCCTGGATGTCGTAGTAGCAGCTGTTCCCGGATCCCTCCTATGTTAGGTGCAGAGTGGCACACCGTGTGGTTTTAGTCGGTGCGATTCCGACACACCACCCCGCCGTAAACCCCGGTAGGGTGATGGCCCAAAGGGGGTTTCCATACGTCAAAAAAAAAACAAGTGCCTTATTCAGTCATTGAAAACCAACAACAAAATGTCATTATCGAAAGATTTATTTTTGGTAGATTTCTATTATCTGCTTTTACAAAAATATTCACATGGTAATATTTAGATAAAATATACGGGAGAATTAAAATATTCCCAAATTTACATACAATATAGTTAGTTTTTTGTCTACTTGATGACGCAATGTCACGGTGGCTTCCGTTTCGTATATTTGTAAAACAAATTACTGACTGATAACTGAAAACAAACTCAAACTAGAAACCTTGAAATGATTTATTGAATTTATTGTCTATATTTATTAACTGATTTTTAATACTTCTTGATTGTTTATTATCTACACAATCTTAATAACATGTTTTAATAACATAACCTATTATCCGAATATACGATTCAACAATAGGCTTTAATAACCTACTGTTAATAGACATAAGCCTGTTCTTGCGAAAGGAAGTTTCGGCCAGTGGTTTTAAATTTTCACTCTCTTAACTTAACCAATAAAATTTATACAAATTTTACTCATCACGAGAAATCTTACCACGTTTCAGACCTTACATACGGTGATATGCAACGAACGCTGCCAATCAGTCATATTTGAAATTGACTACAGTCGAAAAGTACCAATTGGTGGCAGATTAAAAATACGGAGTGTCACCACCTTTATTTATCCTCTCGCGAGAGCTGACTTAGAGAGAAAACAAACTATGCAAAACTACAAAGAGAAGGAAAGTCAACAAAAACTTTAAGACAATCCATCTGGTCAGCGTGGTATAGTAGAGACCTTTCTAAGACAGGCCTATACCTAGCAATAAGCTCATAAGGGCTGTTGATAATGAATATTCACTAACGAATGCAAATTCTGACCACAAAATAAGTGTCTATGCTCTATCTATTTTTAAATTCTAAGTCGAATAATTTAAAAAAAATGATATTGGTTCTATTTCTTGTGTCAAAGTTTCGAGTCGCGCCGCATGAAGGCCACCATCGTCACGGTGCTTGGTGACAATTCAAAGTGTTAATGACACAGATATGGGAACAATACACGTCTTTATCATTTACAGATAAACGATTTGATGTTAAATATCTATTGCTATTGTGATTGAAGTGTTATACGATATAATTAATTATTATATCAACCTTTTTGAGTGTTTTATAAGTAAACTACCTGTTTTCCGAGACTTCGTGCTCGTGGATTTTTTTATACTTCCAAAATTCTAAAATATAAGTAGACTAAATATTTCCCTAGAACATCAGCTATCTGTTTGTGAAAGTCCCGTCGAAATCGGTCCAGCCGAAACAAACAGACAGACAGACAGACAAAAATTATAAAAAATGTTATTTTGGTGTATGTATCGTATGTATATACATGCATGTAATAATAAGCAAATTTTATGTATAGACTACGACCAGACTCAACAAGATTATAACAAAACAGAAGTATGCGGTTGCTTAAGGTAAATAGAGAAGGCATAAGGAAAGAAAACTGAATGCCAGACGAATTATTATAGGGTTTTTGTCACATTTTCCTTCACTTTACAGTTGTCCTGGTTTGTTTCAATTTAGCACTTATCTTTTAAACAGAAATTTTTTTGGATAAGTGAATGTATACATTAATGCGTATGCAAAATTTCATCGCTTCATTCGTTAACATATTACATAATTTATACTAATTAATGCCATTATTTATACATACACAAAATAATATTGTATCATAAAATTAAATTGTTCACGCAAAAATTTACAAGAAAAAGCCTGAAAGACCATTCTTTACAAAACTGATGATTCACAGCGCAGGTTGATTTTATTTTTAAATAAACTATTTTTCAGTTCAAGGTTACCTCGTTACAGTTCAAATTAGCTCAAAAGTGACTACGTTTTTTACGACATACGTTTAACTCAATAGGCATGATGCCGGATTTTGACGAGTTGGCCAATGATACTCCTAAGTGTATAGTATTTCCAAAAAATATATTATTTCGACAGAGAATATAGGTATTTTTGAAAAAAATGCAATTTTAGTCAAATGTTCAAATTCTAGCGCCAAAACGACAGTGGGTGTCATGGCCGCTGCTTATAACGTCACGCTTATAAAAACTAAGTGTAAACATTGGAGTGCATTATAGACATAGCAACAAATATTTTATTTAAATATGAATTCTAAAGTATATAAATCATGTGCGGTCCCTCAGTGCTGTAATACATCCATAAAGACCCCTAATAAATTGTTTGTTCATGTTCAGAACAATAAAACAGTGAGATATAAGTGGCTTTCTCTTGCACGGCGAAATCCTAAAACCATAAATATAAATACTCCTATTTATTTCTGTGAAGATCACCTTGACGTAAGTTGTAATGTTATTTAATATTATAATGTCCAATTTGTATGTGATTTTAAATACATTCTACAGTTTACACGAAGTACAGTTTTGATATGTTAATAAATCTAACCTTAAATGAATTGAACTTTTGAAACGTTCACCACTGTATTTATTAATTAACACTATTCATGTTTCAGTTGCCCAACGATATGGATAATTACATGGAGTATCATATCATGGGTTCCGTGTCTCAGATTCGCATGAAACCTGGGTGTATGTATTACAACAAAATTTTCATGTCAACCAGACAGAAAAAAACGAACAGCTGACACCACCGATCGACCGTACCCTTTAAAAAAACAAAGGAAGGCGTTAATTGAAGATTTGGAAGAAAAAAATCTTATATCAACACCACTGGAGATTGGAGAGACATCATCCGGAAGTTCAGGTAAAACCCATCTATGGTATAGTTTACTAACATTGGACAAGCTAAGCTAGGTTTAAATACAGCTCTTTTTATATTAGTTTAGAATACTGAATTCATTTCTTTCTTAATATACTATTACCTATGCTAATGTTATAAAGTTAAGTTAAGTTAAGTACAAAGATTTGCTTTTCCTGTTAGTAGAAAAACTCAAAAACAACTGAATCAATTTCAAAAAAATATCATCATTAGGTAACTGTATTTATCCATTAGTAACATAGACTATTCAAATCTGTGTGATTTATGGGATGGGCTACTAATGTTTACATAAGGCATAAATCAATTTGTGTTACTTTGTTTAAATAAGGAGTTTAATCCTAAGTATGTTATTCATCTTACTAATTGAAACTTAAAAATCTTACTAATGAAATAAGGAGTTTAATCCTAAGTATGTTATTAATCTTACTAGATACCAAAAGATTAAAGTATTTGATAGTATGGTACATATTTCTATGTATTAACCAGACATCACTATGCTACGGAGTTATTTCTATAAATTATAATATTTTGTCTTTTTTCTTATTTTCATAATTTCTTATTTAATTGTTATTTATTTAATGTGATTGCTTTCCAGCTGTACAAGGAGATATAGCTGTGCAAGAAGATATAGAAATGATTACAGAGCAAGAACATAAAACTGCCAATAAATCCATCCAAGTATACATAACGCATAAATTCAGAAGTAAAGCTGTTCAAACTGAAGTTAAATTTGTTAATCAGATGACATCACCAATAAAACTAGATTACAAATCAGTTTCTACATCACCATTTAAGATAACAAGATGTATTACTAACACCAAGCCAACCAAATCAAACATACAAGTAACTCCAAGTAAAATGTTTATAACTGAAGACCAGTCTCATAGTGACATTTCTTACACACCATCTATAATACAGAGGGGATCATCACCAACAATATCCGTTCAAACAAAATCAACTTCAGATTGCAGTGAGCTGATACAAGACGATAAAAAGAAAGAGGCTACCCAAATTCAACAATGTACACTATTTAAAATAGATAGAAACACACGCTTTTATCTTGGTATTCCTAAAGATTCCTATTATTTAATAGATTTAATTGAAAAAAACATAAATATCCCTGCAGTCCTTGTACTTATGTGTTTAAAAAAAATTAGATTAAATAACTCTTTTGCAGAACTTGCTGATGATTTTTCTATTACTCCAAGTTATGCAAGTAAAATATTTTTAACAAATGTCCCTTTGTTGGCCAGTGTGTTTCGTCCTTTTTTAGTAAAATTAGATAAACATAATATAAAAAAATATTTACCTATGGCTTTTAGACATAAATATTACAATGTAAGTTGCATCATAGACTGTTTAGAGATACAGATACACAAGCCTTCAAAAGCCTTAAATCAATCCTTCTCTTGGTCAGAGTATAAAAAAGCCAATACGATAAAATATCTTTTGTCATGTACACCAAATAGTCTTGTGAATTATGTGTCTCCTGGGTTTGGAGGAAGAATCACAGACACATGTTTGGTAGAAAAATGTGATTTTGTTAAATGTTTGCAACCCGGCATGTGTGTAATGGCCGATAGAGGGTTCAAACATGTAGAATCTTATTTACTTAAACATGGAATAAAATTAGTGCGACCCCTAAGTGTTGCAACAGGGACTAAACTGTCAAAGATTAAAGCAAGAGAAACCAAACAAATTGCTAGCTTAAGGATACACATAGAAAGAATCATTCGTCGTTTGAGAGAGTTCTATATGCTTAAGCCACATGCATGTGTAAACCACAATCTGGTCAAAATACTTGACGACATTATTACTATTGCCTGCGGTTTAATAAACCTACAGGATTCTTTGATTAAATAAACATATGATAAAACACTAAGAAAAGTTTTTTGTTTGATTTTGACTTTTTTCTGTTCGATCTAGTCTCTCTTAGTAATTCTAATTTTCATACATGATAAATAAATAGTTCTTTAACTTATGAATATATTTTGTTTATATTTACCCTATATATTCTTTGTATACCTTCATTACATAAAGCATGCAATAACATGATTTAGTTGGAGAAAATAAAAGTGAAAATAAATAAATAAATACCACTAAAATCGTAATTAAAACAGTTTAGAAGCGCATATATAATCGAAATTCGTATGAGATCTAAGTAGCAGCTACAATGAGTTTATAAGTGTGACGTAACGCAATCTGATTGGTGTTTAACCTATCATGGCGGATTCCTGTATTTTGTAGTTTTATTTTATAGAATAAATTAATAATCTCGTGTTATAAAAAAGAAGTACGTCATTTTTATGCATCTATATATTATATTCTAGCAGTTAAATACATTATTTTAATAGTTCTTGCTGACTGTCATCATGCCTATTTAGTTAATTTTGTTGAAAAATGCGGGTATTTACGATTCTTCTGCGCAGATTTCAATAAAGTACATATAAGGTGGGCCAGGCATTCGTTAACATTTAAATCTATCATATCGCGCAAAAATGTTATGATAGTTCTTGGGACTGATGCTACTGGAATTTGGCTACAATTGTAACACATGGTTTGAAAAAGATGGGTCCACTTGTCACACATCCAATGAGTCTCTGCCAGTGGTCAAAGGCATGTTTCCAGAAAAGCTGATTTCCAGACGAGGCGACATTCCATAACCACCCAGAAATCCAGATCTATCGCCAGCAGACTTATTTTTATGGGGTCATTTGAAGAATCGTGTCTACATTAATAAACCAAATACATCAACTAAAAGAAAAATTAGCGAAGAGATTTGGGCGATCTCGCAGTCTCTTTGCCGACGAGTGTTCGAAAATTTCGATGCTCGCTTAGAAGAGTGCAAACGTCGAACCGGTGGTCTTTTATACGATGTAATTTTAAAAAAGTAAATTCAAACTAATTAGCTTTCTTGTAAATAAACAATTTTTGTAACATATCAAATGGTTTTTATACGATTTTTTTTCAATTGTTAACTAATTCGTGGCCCATTCTGTGTAAAAGACAATTTGAATGTAACAAATTCTTATTTAATCACCTTCACCTACACAACATATCCTTTCTAATCAAGTGAAGGTTGGCTACAGGATATTACCATATTAAACTGATTGAGACAGATTTGAATGTTATATTTGAGGAAATGAAATCTTTTTCGTATTTAATGGTAAATTTTGTCCGGCAATTTCTTTAAAATGTTGTGGTTTAGCAATAATGTATCTATAACTCGAAACTGTTTGTATAAAAACTAAGTAAAACAACTGCAGTAGGCGTTTAAAATTAAACTTTTACCGAATAATGTCTTCATTAAAAAAAAACCTTGTACACCTTTGTATTGTTGACTTTTTGTATACAAAACTTTATTAAAATCGGTTGAATAATTTCGTAAAAACGTTACAAAGATACTCACATTTGTATTTAATAGTTTCATAGTTAAAATATTTGTAGTGATATTAATAATAAAATATCGGTTTCTTGGACCCTGTACCCGAAGACGTCTACATTTTTTTTAATTTTATATATTTTTTTTTATATTTATGTAAATACATTTAAACATGTAATTTATAAGTATTTTTAATGTAATACAGAGAATAATAATAATATTTATTAATGCCAAGATAGTGGTACATTTTGCATATCATTAATACTATAATAAAAAGGTTGTTACACAGTATAATAAATATAGATAAATTGGTTTAAACAATAATTATGATATGTTGAACATTGACAGCTTTATTAGTATTAACGTTATGACAGATGTGACGAGTAATAAAAACACCATCTTCCGATATCATACAGTGACGTGATCAATTAGCCTACACCACTAAAATATTACTAGTAATGATATCGTTTAAACGATTCTAGTCATCTCTATTTAAAGTTTACTGATGTTAGCAATATTTGTCGCCTCACTATTACATGAAAGTCTACCGAGATCATTATTAGCAGAAACACTTACGAGTAGTTACTGTCGTATTATTGACTCGAAACGTGCTTAGTCATGTTTACTAATGTATGAGCTTTTACGACTTTTGACTAAAGTATTTAATTTTTCTTTAAAGCGTGAAACATCTCTATCGCTGATAAAAAATAAAAACAGTCTCCAACCATGTAGACAATACTTTTATGAAATATTTACCTCAGTATCACAACTTAATCTGTTAACTAAATACATCTTTGTCCTGGAAGCAGTGTTTTTTTACGTATTTTGACTATATATGTATAATGTTGTTATTGTAATTTTCTTTTTCTATTGTTGAATAAAATAAAAGTTGATAAAACTTACAAACTTTGTGTAAAAAATATTTTCGTCACCATGGCATACACTACACTTTAATTGTAATAAGACTAGATCAAATAGTTGTTTACACACTATTAACATTATTTCAGACTATTTTTCGTACTAATTTTAATTGACTAAAAAATTAAGATAAATGGAAAACTATAACAATATAAATTTATAATCAATTCCTTGATTAGTTAATCTAACTAATGACGAGTTAACATACTTTTACGATACTTATTTATAGAATAGAACATTGTTCGTTTCGTACACTTGCGAAGGTCCCTTGTCAGCCACTTCGTGGAAAAACTGATATTCAGATAAAAGTGGTTGAACTAATGGCCGATCCCAAATAATTTTGGGAATAATAAAGGCCAAGAAGATGATGAACTTCATACGTATCCTACATACTTGGTAAACAATCATCTGGTTCATGTAAATCATAAAAGTTGAAGGATAGAAGTAATAAATGACGATGAATATTTAAATCAATAAGGGTGGTGATACTCTGTATTCTATTTATCTTAAGAGACGACTAAGGGACTAATCTACGCAGGACAACATCACTACAAAGAGAAGGAAAACCTGAAACAAACTCTACGAGTATACTAACTCGTCTGGCCAGCGTGGTATAGTAGGCTTAAACCTCCTTTCAAAGGAGAGGCCTATGTCCAGCTGTAGACTGTTAAAGGCTGTTGATGTAATATAAATGAAACAACAAATTTAAAATACTGGTCACGTGCTTACTCAATTAAGATCCAGCTCGGAATGGTCACAAAAGCATTAAATTAGGCGCACACGCATGCTGGTGTGTACATGGGTAGGTACCTTCTCTTGTTATTTGACCATCAGGCTATGTTGACTTGATAGTTAATATAACATAGAGAATAAATTAAGTAAGTACAATTGCATGAAAGGTCATTCTATGCGCACAACTCATGACGGCCACTAAACTGTGTATTAAATAACCATTACATAAAGAATTTCTCAAACTGTACGGAAGAGTAATAAATACGTCGGAAACCCAAATAAATTCATAAATATGAATTCAATTTACCTACATTTATTCGTTACAACACTTAAACTGTTTATGTAATTATACCTACATGATACATATGTCTGTTTCTGGGAATATTATATACATTGAAATATGTAACTACCCGTAAATGATAGCAATAACTTTTGCCGAAATGATACGGTCCTGCACTGACCACATCCAATGGTATCCTGTGACATTCACCAGGTCTTCAGATTTCATTGTGGTGGGCGCATCTTCAGATTTCATGAAATAAGCGTAAATGCCATATTTTTAAATCGTTCATTCGTCTGTTTCACCGTGGCTTTGTTAAATTCACCGAATAAGTCAATAACGTTACATTTTTACATATTATAAAACAAATTCTCCCGACAACATTGTTTGTCAATAGCTTGTAGTACCAAATTAGGGGCTTTCAAAGCCACCCTATTAAATATTCACTATATTCCCTACAAATATTGCATACAATGCTTTTTTTTTATAAAAACCTACCAAAGTGACTCTACTCTAGCTGATGGAAAGCATGAGTAGAATCCAAGAGTTATGGTCACCATACTAATTGCGAATGCAGACAATGCAGTATGGTGACTCACACTATGGCGACCTAGTAAGATGTTTTTTCGCGTCTCGCTTGGGAACGTAAAAAGCATGACAGTCAAGGGATTATGTTGCTCACACTTACCACGACAACTGTCACCCCTGCATCAATGGGCCTCCCGTCTCGCACTCACCAACGAAACACAACAGCACGGATGCTGTCGCTTTAAGCTTTATCAATTTTTACATGCATACTTGTACACTTCATAGTAAACGGTGTAACTATTGAGATACGAGTATATTATTCTGTATTACCAGAAAGATAAACACAATACAGACTGTATTAATTATCACACTCCTTAAAACAATGTTGCCATCGGACGTACCTACTCTTCATCCTTAACTAGTAATTTACAACCTGTTGCTAATAGAACATAAACACATTTTTTTATTGTATCATGTCGGGTAAGTTGATGTTAGTGAAGTTTGCAATGGTTTTGTCTCAAAATGAATGAATAATCTAAATTTCACCTAAGTGAAATTTTCATCTCATTTAAATTTAAGTCTTATCTTATTGTAGATAAAACATAAAAAATAAAAGTTAAAATAAGATATTACTAAATTGCTATCTGGATAAAACTGTGTTTATAATGTTTGTATGGATGTAATATAAAGTAACTCTCTGTCTCTCTCTCTCTCTTTCACGGTTAAACCGCTCAGATACTTGATTCTTAAGCATAGGCAACCGACACAAACGCGGGCGGAGCCGCGGGAAAAGGCTAGGTTGGTATAATAACATTCCTTATGTACGATATTGTCTACTTTTATCTAATACTGTTGGAATTAGTATTATTATGCTAAAGTAAATGGTAATATTGACAATAGATAAGTAAGAGCCATAGTACATTAGGTTTTACATATGTAATAAAAGCTATTAAGGATACCGCATATAAATAAGCAATTTTAGAACAACACATAAACGATTTCATTACAATTTTCTTCAATCACCTTTATAAAATAATACAAGAGTCGATTGCCTAGTAATTAGCATAACAAGTTCATTAGTACACAATTTCCTTACATGTCTGCTTTAATAGAAGAGAGAGAGAGAGCTTTCATATTGAATTTCCAACTGCCTCGTCAAGTATCGGTTGACGGCAATAAGCGGTCCGTATTTAGTTAAGTTGAACTGCTACTAAATATAATAATAAAAATGTGGGCGTCATATGATTCTACCCGTTCGGGGATAAAAGTGTGAATTTAGATGTGTGTTCTAAATATTTATTAAAAATTTAATCAAGTTCAGCATCCTACTTTAATGTGAGTAGTAGAAAATTATTGTTGGTCGCTTAAGCCGTACGTAACGTAATAAAACTTGAAAATTGCCGCGTTATCCATTACATCCTTGTTGGTTTGGATAGTATGTATTTGAATATTTCCTAATTCGTCCACCTCATTACTATAGGGGTACTGTACATATTTCTTTTCTAGGGTTCACCTCGTTCCCCGGCTACTAGTACCTAAGACGGCGTGCGGTTTTTGGTCGGTTCGAATCCGACATAACCGCCAGTAGGTGGAATCCGGGTGGATTGCCGCACAGAAAAGAAAAAAAAGTGGTACTGTACGTAGAATCAGTGCCATTACTAGAGCACACCAATCCTAGGGATCCTTAGCTGTTTCTGCAACAGGGTGCTATATAACTAAGCGACGGATGTATACTCATTTTACTATTTTTATCTGACCACGGACAAAACTAAAAAAAGGGTAAATGTTTTGGTAGTCTATGTATGTTTATATGTTCAGTGTAACGCTTAAACTACTGAAACGATTTTCATGAATGAATCAGAGGTGTCAAAAGATTCATAATAATAGCCTGAGTGACATAGACTGTATCAATTTTATAAAACATTTTTCGTCGTCGTGATATAGTTTTTTGGACTTTTTTCGTGCAAAATATAAAACACAACTATAGCATGCGCTCGGCGTATAAAATGCTGGTAACAACACTTCCTGGAACTATAATAATTTTCATAAATTCTATGGAGAAATATCGACATTGGAATCCGTTTGCATAATTGTAAATAAACCCAACAGGTAAAAGCATTTTACCTGTCGTAATCTATAATAGGAACAGTTCCCTAACGATGTGTTAATATGGGAAGCAGCAAATGCAAGTAATACCAACGTGTTTGCGGAACTGCATTGTTTCATAGACTCATATTTGTTGCTATATGTTACGTCGTGTCAGAGACAAGAAAAAGGTGTGATCCACATTCCATTGTGGTGGTGTGATGGTGGCACATCGACGGTTGAATTTGTTAACTTATAAAGTAGAATTATGAAGATATTCTGCTGTCTCGCCTTGCTCTTATGTTCGTCTATAATATACTTGTATGTCCTTGTTAAGTTTGGAGATTTGATAGCACAAAAATGAAATTTGGAAAAAAATTGTAAATTTTTTTTGAAATATTGAATGTTCGTGAATTATATTAACATTGAAATTGATTAGTATAATTTATAACAATAACAATACCACCAGTAACGTTAGGCCTGTTCTGTAATGAACAAGGTATATTATTAAAACGACAAGATGTTTTTTTCTTAAAAATATAAATTATACTTACGCTAGACCCTCAGATCGGCAGTATACTTTAGAAGTGTCCAAATACAGAACGAGTAAAAACTGTCTGTCAGGACGGCAATGGTATACATATATAATGGACACAATGGTATATATACGACGTGTGCGTATATATACCATTGTGTTTGTTTTATTGCCGACATTTTACGTTTGTTCAACGCTTTATTTACATCTTAAGTGATTTTAAAATCAGCGATAACCTAAACATTAATTTAGAACTAGCTCAATAGATATTACGGATTGGATGAGGGTAGCATAGGAGAGTCCGGATGGCTTAACAACAGCAGTTCTTGTGTCCCTCCCATTACAGGCCGAGTGACACACCGTGTGGTTTTAGGCGGTCCAATTCCGACACATCACTCCACCGCAAACCCCGGTAGGGTGACCGCGCATGGGGGTCTCCATACGTTAAAAAAAATTGGAGTGGTTGTTGTGAACTTAGGAGGTGGCATAGGACCAGCAGTGGATGTGTTGCGACTAAGATAATGGTGACGAAGTGGCCTCAAGATATTCCTCAGGACATGCCTAATGAAATGGTCTTCGCAATGTTTTGATTACCATTTATAAGTTTGACATAAACCATTAATATCTTTATGTACTTGCCTAATTTATAATTTATGACGTATATACATATGTTTAACGGATATGTATAGCGGATGTAATGCCATAAATGGGTGGGAAATAAAATGGAATTGGAGTAATGTAGAGGGTATTTGATCATTCGACTAATTCGATAAGTAAATGGCGAGTCTATGTATCGGACCGCTTTATTTGTCAAGGTTTGGATGTCGTATCACTTCGGAAATACCACAAGCGCCAATACGTTCCACGGATTGGTTTTTCGAGGCAGAAAGTTTTGTGAGAATTGCTTTCTTATATGAAAGCCTGATTGGGGAAAAACCAGCAGAGAACCGCAGTTAAGATTGTACCAAATCATTCTAGAATCATTGACGTCATCCGGATAATTAAATGTTCTCCACTGTCTCTTTACTTCCAAGGGTCAACTACAACAAAAGACCAAGAGACTAAAATAAAAATATATGTATATTAACTTATCTTGAACCCGTTTTATACAATGGACTCGTTCAATTACGTTGTTCTACGTAATTTCTTTGATGTATTTTTTTGCTTTTTTTTTTGTGCCGAGACCTCGAAGTCACTCGATAAAGTAGATTGATCATGACGTGGTTGCTCATTCAAGGATAACCACCTTTTCACGACAGAACTATAAAGTTAACGATCAAAAGTTCGTAAATGACATAACAGATAGGCAGGTTGAAAAGAATCTTAGGCCACGTGTGAACTCTGTTAGGCATTGGAAGAAAATAGTGTCCTATAAATTTTTAATTCTCACATAAAAATGAAATTATTATATTATAAAAATAAAAATTGGTGAGTGCGAATGCAAAAGAATAAGTAATTAAAAGTTTGCATACCTAATTGGTCACTAAATAAATATACACAGTGAGTTATAAAACGGCGGATATTTTGAATGGGAGTTGATGGGCTTGTCGGTCACTAACCAGTAGTTAGTGACGCATACGGCTAAGCTGTTGGTCATGGTTTCGGTTCTTGCCCAGAACTCATGATTATGTAACGAGAACAATCACTTGTTCTCTGTCTGGGTGTAACTTATGTATACATCTATACATACTGGGGCCGTTCAATTATTACGTAAGCACTATGGGGGGGCGGGGGGGTCTTTGCTTTGCTTATTTTGGATGACATGGGGGGTAGGGGAGTCTAGATGATGATTACGTCATCGGTAGTTCTTTTCTTCTTTACACGAATGGCAACCCACACATTGTCTTTGCTTGAAAACGAAAAGCATTTTCGGGGATTCCCGCAAGTAATACATACATTTAGTGAACAGTGCGCGGTAATTCCCCTACTCGCTTTAGAACCGAGTAAGGGAATTACCGCGCGCTGTTCACTTGTCTAAATTTCCTCTATCAGTGTATTGTTTCGTTTGGCTGCTATAGCGAGTAGACTTATTGTAAGCATAGTAAAGCAAGTTAACATTTGTGTTACCATTCATTCCATTATCCAAAGTTTAATGTTTAAATAAGATGTCATTTCAAATAGACAAATCTAAGTTATACCAAAAATTGTTTGAAAGTTTTAAAAAATCTCATACAAGTACGAAAGTACAAAATGTACAAAAGTTAGTTAACGAAGTGTGGCGAAATTATAAATTACAAGCAAAATCCGACAAGGAACTAGATATTATTGTATCTAAGAGAATCGAAGAAGAATTGCAAGCAGCGACTAAGAATAAATCCAATTTACTACATTTTTTTTCTAAGGTGAGTGACGAAATCATTTTAGGTACCTATGAGTACCTACTAGAAATATTAGAAATCGCCAAAAAGTTTCTCTTTGCTAATTAGAAAATATTATGGCCTATCTTAAAGTATAGAGGTAATATTCATTATATAGATTTATTTCTTATAATTGATTCCGTCAATTGGTCACAAAATACAGGATCCCAGTTTTATACATATATATATATATATATATATATATATATATACCTACAGAAAACTATACTCTATTCAAATAGGTATTTAACAGAATGTAAACAATCTTTATATGTCTTTTTATTGAAATATGTGGTTTAAAATTGTAAACTGTGTAAAATCTGTTGTGATTCATTTAAAAACTCAACCAATATTAAAAAATTGCTTTTCTGTAAGTACATAAAGGTGCGTACAAACATCGTGAGGCGTGCGCCGCGAATGGTTCGCACGTATACATGTGCCGTAGCATGCCTCAGGTTGATGTATTCGAGACGAACCATTCGCGGCGCAAGCCTCGCGATGTCTGTACGCACCTTTACAGATATCTGATTTTATAATTGCATATTTCAATAAAAAGACATATCAAGATTGTTTATATTCTTTTAAATACCTACTTGAATAGACTATAACACCCTGTATTTTGTGACCGGAACGATTTGCTCGTTTAAAGATATTAGATTTAAAGCCATAGGGTTTTGTATTTACCATATTTATTGCCATACTTTGTATTTATGTAGCTTAATAAGAGAATCTTTAGCAGAACCCATAGAAAGTTTTTATTTTTAGGCAACCTGTAAACCTGCAGAAAAAACACAAATTACACAGCCAGCTTCAAATATTAAAAAACAGGAAGAAGATAAAATAAAAACCGGTAATGAATCACAACAGCAATGCGAAATTAATAAAAATACAGATAAACAGAGACCAAAACCTTCTCAGGAGGCTATGAAAAATAAGATTGCTCTACTCGAAAAAAATTTGAATGCTTTGTATTCTGCCAGAGATACTAAGTCAATCCGTGCTGAAGTTGATAAACAGATCATTAAGTTGCGCGAGGAAATAAAAACAGCAAAACAGTCTTTAAACAGGAAGGTTCAAAACGCAGTTGCCCAGAAGAAACACAGGGATGGTATGAAAAGAAAGTTAGAAGATATTTGTCATGAAAATCCAGAAATGAAAAAAAGACTATCTCTGAGGGATTCAGTGGGACGTCCTAATCTTGAAAGCAATCAACCTTTACTATTGAAAACAATCGCGGATATAGCTTTATTTGGAAGTGCAGCAGATGATAAAAGACGAACGGAATCAATTCGCAGCGTAAAAACTCTTGATGAACTCACACAAGAATTACGTAAAATGGGATTTGACATTAGTCGCAGTGGGACATATCTTCGTTTGATTCCCAGAAAATCTAATTCTGCAGAGGGACGAAGACATGTATCGACAGTCCCTGTTAAGCTCATTCGGGCTCAAACTGATCACCACAAGAGCCACTTAGATAGCAAGTTCGCTGAAACATCAATCCATTATTTAGAGAACATAGCATCCATACTAGGACCAGATCAAGTATTTTTCATATCTCAAGATGATAAAGCTCGAGTCCCTATTGGCGTAACTGCGGCAAATAAGCAAGCACCTCTTCTAATGCACATGGAATATAGAATCAAATTGCCTGATCACGATTGGGTAATCGCTGAGCGTCATAAATTAATACCATCTGTTTATGCTGGTATCAAAATCACTTCCAATATGCTAAGACAACCGCAAGCCGTTGGATATTCTGGACCAACATACATCGCTATTCGAAGTGGAAAGCATAGTTCATCTACTGCTAATACTCATGCTCAGGATTTCGAGACGCTTCTCGAACTTGAAGAGTTTCGACCATTAGCTAAAACTGACCATGGACTAGTAAAACCAGTGGTAATCATGACGGTTGATGGAGGGCCAGATGAAAATCCGCGTTATCAAAAAGTCATAGGGTTTGCTATACAACACTTTAAGCGACATGATCTCGATGCATTGTTTTTAGCTACCAATGCTCCCGGAAGAAGTGCGTATAACAGAGTAGAGCGCAGAATGGCTCCTCTTAGTCGGGAACTGGCTGGTTTAATATTGCCTCATGACCATTTTGGGTCTCATTTGTATGAACGTGGCGTTACAATTGATGAACATTTAGAAAGATCTAATTTCGAATTTGCAGGAAAAGTATTAGCTGAAGTATGGAGTTCAATGGAAATTGATGGCTATAATGTTAATGCAAAATATGTTGGGGCAGGTGAACAAGATCTTCCTGATTTTCCAGACATTAAATGGTATTCAGAACATGTGCGTGAAAGCCAATACTTGCTCCAAATTGTAAAATGTAGAAATACAGAATGCTGTCGTCCAAGAAGTGGACTATTTAGATTACTAGACAACAGGTTTCTTCCACCACCTGTAAAAGTAAAACAAACAGTTGATGACTTGGTTTTAGATGAAGGAGGGCAATTTCTTAATCTTCCAGTCAATTTAGCTCTACGCTTAAGTGCTTCACTCAAAGATTTCCTGCAAATGCCATACGATTATTTTTGTCCGACGGTACAATTGAGGCTATCAAGTCGAACATGCAAAACGTGTGGTCTTTATCATGCTTCCGTCAAGTCACTAAATCGTCACATCGAAAAGATCCATAAGAAAGTAAACACGCACACTGATAGGAAAGTTAGACCTGTAAGAGTCGCTGCTCGTCGTGCTAATGAACTGATGTGCATTATTCAAAATTTAGAGCACCATGATGTTGAATGGCTCGATGAGAATGACGTAGACATTCCAAAATCGGATGAAAGCGAGCAGACTCACAACACTGAGCAGCAATCAAAGCAATCCAATGTCATCGAAAACTTAGAATCATGGATTCGGGTTTCATGGACTGAAGACTGTTAATTTGAATTTAATATATGTACCAAAAATTTAAAATAAGTTTGTTATGTTAGTAAGATATAATATTTTTGTCCTTTACTCTATGTTGAATACCGTTTCAGTAAAATATAATCTCTATCCTAAATCTATTTTCTTATTTTTCAAATTATAATTATAACATTATAAAATTAAAAAAACAATACATTAATTGACAAATGTTTACGTAAGCATGGGGGGAGGGGGTAAGAGCTTTGCTTACTTTTGCTGACAAGGGGGATGGGGGGGTAAATAATTGCAATAAATCTGCTTACGTAATACTTGAACGGCCCCACTTACAAATTCATAAAATTGGAGTGTCTGTTTGTAATATCGAAATAACCGCTTTTTACTATGTGCATGTGAATATACATACGATATATATACCAAAATAACATTTTTTACAATTTTTGTTTGTCTGTCTGTTTGTTCCGGCTAACCTCTGGAACGGCTTGACCCATTTCGACGGGACTTTCACTGACAGATAGCTGATGTTATAAGAAATAACTTAGGCTACTTACATTTTAGAATTTTGGAATTATAAAAGAATTCCACGCGGACGAAGTTGCGGATGCAGCAAGTCTATAATATATGCGTATTGAGGAAAAAAAGATGATGACGAAGTGTGATGAATATACTATAACTGTTTTCTTATCTATTGTTATGTGTATATTTTGACAGCCGATTAGTCAAAATAACTATTAATATTATATCTCGACGACTTAACAATCGATTACTATATACTTGTTTTCATCCTCAGTAATATAAAACACGTTTTTATAAACAGGCAATTTACACATTGCATTGCGTGCTGTCAGTCGTATATCGATGTATCTATTTGTTCACGGTTTGTGGTCAATAATGCTAAGTAATTCGACATACACAACTTTCTCTACGCTATGCGCATGCAAACACATTACTTTACGGAGAAATATAAGTGCGGAGAAAATTTATAAATGATGAAAATATCCTATATAGGCGGAGATGACGGGTTGTGTCAGGAATGGACAATTTCTTTCTATCGGATCCTATCCAGTGCCTCTCAAGACCGTGTGCAAATTGGAGGTCGGTGGGTTTTTTCCTTGGTCTAGCAATAGACGACTTTCGGTTGTGAAGTAGTACCCAACCACAAAGAGTTTTTGCTCTACTGTATCTATACATTCTAAATGAAATAAAAATACCGCTAAAAATATGTTTTCTTCACATACTTAAATATACAAATAGATGATCAATAAATAAGGGTTTAATTTTTTTAATTTTCCAAAAAAAAGGACAACGCCCGCATTAGGAATAAATCCTGTGTCACAAAGGACTTTACAAACACAAGAAACGGACACAAAGAACACCCAGACTCAGAACAACAATTTGTGAATCACACGAAGTGTTGTCCCATGAAGGATTTGAACCCACAACATTCAGCGAAGTGTCAAGCGGTGTGGCGACCGATAAAACCACTAAGCCAACCGTGCACTTAAATATAATTTTTAATATTGCTCTCTTATAAAATTATCGGTATTTTATGAATTCATTGTTGTTCTCTTTTACTTTGGTTACATTTATGGCATCTCTTTTTAATTGGTAGTTAGTAATTAATTATTTTAACGAAATAGATTTTTTGTTTGTTTTCTGTATTAAGAGCCTGCCAAAGTGACTCCACTCTGCCAGATGGAAAGCATGAATAGAGTCCAAGAGCACGAATACTCATTGCAAATGCAGACAATGCAGTATGATGAGCCACACTATGGCGGCCTTGTTGAGATGCTTTTTCGCACCCCGCTTGAGGACGTAAAAGGCATGACAGTCATCGTGACAGTGTAAGGTTTACACAGTTACCACGATAACTGTCACCCCTGCAGCAATGGGCCTCCGGTCTTACACTCACCAACGAAACACGACAACACGGATGGTGGCGCTTTAGGTTGGTCTTCTGTGAGAGAGTAGTACTGCACCGGTCGAGCCGGCCCATACTTAATTTTTTGACATAATTATTTTTCAAAAGTTAATAAAAGAATTTTGTAGGTAGAATGCGGAACTTTTTAAATTTCCTAGTCGATTTCAAGGATTACCGAGAATAAGCTGGACCTTGGACAAGTGAATGTCTCG
The DNA here is from genome assembly GCA_949316085.1 of Hypercompe scribonia. Lineage (NCBI taxonomy): Eukaryota > Metazoa > Arthropoda > Insecta > Lepidoptera > Erebidae > Hypercompe > Hypercompe scribonia. Next base: position 3,743,113 of record OX438991.1, on the reverse strand, counting down.
ATTTAATCCTTTCCATTTTATTGTCTATGATATATGTCATAGAGACCGATACAAAATTCACTTATCCAAACGGAACTATCCGACAGTTATAAATAAACCTTACAAAACACTTACAGATTAACAATTTAGTCTTACTCATAGATTAAAATGAGTATACCTTTCATAGGTTAAGACCATATTGATTGCTTGAACTTGTATTACCCACCATCAGTTCTGAATAATCCCAGTCCATCCAAAGTTTTTACCTGCCAAAACCTGCCTGGAAAATATTGTTCTGAATGCTGCCTTTTGTACATTATTTCTACTGTACAATTTGTACTTAGAAATTCTGGCGTATGTACAAATATTATGTCTATACGTATTATCCATCCATCTAACTAAAACACTTAAAACACTAATACTAGTTTTTGATTTAACATGTCTCTGCTAACGATTTTAATGATTGTAAATAAGTCCCACAATGAGTAATACTTTTGGTGTAGCAAATCTTTGGAACTATCGATAGGTGAATGACACTTGAGGCTTTGCGAGTTTCTTTTTGAGGCATCACTGTAACGGTAAATACGAAACAAGCCTTCTGATTTGAACACAGTATCTGCTACTAGGCACACGACACAATACAATGTTATTTATGTTTCGTCTACCATCTCTTAAATGGTCAAGGCTTTGAGATAATTCTCATGAATGAAGCCCTTGAATGCCAACTTGTTTGACAACAACAAAAACTATTGCGGCAAATCTAACGGAAGCGGAAATGGTGGGCAAAATCTCGTAATAGCATAATTGAGGGTCACCCCAATACGGTTACAACATTCTTACACTCATAAAAATAATTTAGATTTGTAGCATAGTCATAACGTTGTTTTAGTTTCGTCATGTTTCGAGTAATAAATGATTTGAAGTAGGGTGACCATTTTGGGAACTTTTCAAATACCGATAATGGACTTAATTATTTTCACGTGTGGAGGGACGTGTGTCATATCCCTCCGACACAAAGGGAGGATCCTCCGGCGAGGCTACGTGATCATGCCTGGCGGGCCACGGCCCAACGGTTGATGTTGGGATGTTGTATATATGCTAATTGCCACGCGAATCTCTATATCGCGATACAGTATTAGTAGTTGCATTGTAGTTCATTACATTCATACGTTTCGTTCATACTTCGTAGTTCGATGTATCTTCGCTAGATGGCGCTGTTACATATTTTCGTTTGTGCTATAATGTGGAATCGCCACACACGAAAGAAATAAAATAAGTAAACACATGAGCATGTAGATTGATAGCCTAACTACTTATAAATTGATAGCCTCTTTTTTATAAATTTATAAATTTTAAATTAGTTCACAAGAAGCATGTGTTAAGTAGTTCTATACTGTTTGATAATGATACAACAGTTGCCTACTGCCTCGTCGGCCAAGTAGTTAGGAGGATGAGGTCTTGGGTTCGAAAACTACATCGGGGCAAAAAGTTTTGTTAGATTTTTATAACAAAATTTCTTAATACTAATCCGGAGTATGGAAGTTGGTGTATTATGCCTGTACCACAAGAACACGTTAACATGCTTAGGCCGTCAGTCCTGGTTGTCATGAACATGAACATCTATCAATCGAAAATCCGATACCAGTAGCTACAGAGCTACTCACTAACACTGAATATCAGTTTTTCCACAGGGAAAAACTAATATTCAGTGTTGGGAATAATATAGGTTAACAAGAAGAAAATAACAAATACTTACTTGGTATACTCTGAAAATTATGTCTATTATTAAGAACTCGAACTTTAAAGTTGATTAATTTAAAGACAGTCGCGAACAAGCTTGCTTGTATGCTATTATATTTACTTGATTAATACATACAACAATATTTTTGATATTCATTGCCATGAACAGGTTAGTTTTCAGTCATATTTCTTTACAAAAAGTCACGGACTTCAATGTGCTTTATTTGCTTTTAATAAATCGTAAAAATGTTGAAGTTGGATTGTCTTTTTCAACTTTTTAGGGTTCTGTACCTTGAAAGAAGAAATCGGAACTTTTATAGGATCACTTTGTTGTCTGTCCGTCCGTCTGTCAAGACCCTTTTTCTCAGGAACGCGTGGAGGTATCAAGCTGAAATTTATATCAAATACACAGGTCTACTGTCCCTTAGAGCTGTGAAAATATCAAACTTCAAAACTAACGCAATCAAAAGATACAGCCGTTTATGCCACGAATTTTCGAAACTTAATTGGGAATTAAAACTAACGGCACTTTCCCTGAACTCAGAATCTTGAAATTTGGTATAAAGCAACGTCTTATAGCACAGAAAAAGGGAAAATTACGAAAACCATAAATTTATACTTAATCATATAATGAAAATATTTTAGAGTTACTACCCTTTTCTTTATAAAGAAGTAGAGGTATTATATTGAAATTCACATCCAATACTCAGCTCTATAATACCTTTAAGCTGTAACAAAATTAAACTTCTCTATTAACACAATTTGTACGAAAACCTTGGTGCGCAAGTCCGACCCGCACTTGGGCGATTTTTTTGATATAAGAACTATCTTGGAAATAACTAATTAATTCAATTTAACAGAATAAATTTAGAACATGTTCACAAGTAATGAAGGTAGGAAAAGATAAAACAAATTGAGGTTCAATTCTAAACTGTTTAAAGTCTATTGAATATTCGCTTTTAGAGCAACGCATATATCACCGAACGAACGCATTTCCTCCATGCCAATTAACGCCTATCTTCGCTGTAATTATTGGTGTGTAATCTAACCTCTGTCTAATTTACTATTAGAACTATCTACTTATTGTCATTCAATCAAAATGCAACAATGAGCCTCACTCGAGTGATTCTTGACGTAAGAGAGAGACCCACTAACGGAGGCTGAAGGTCAACCATGGATTTGTGGCTACTGTAGCCGTAAGACCTCTAAATTGCCTTTTGACCTCGAAATTCTGACTCATAATGTAGCGTGGGAGTTTTTTGAGTCAAGAATAATTGCCATTGTAATGTTTATGTTATTAAGAATCGCGTGTAACATCTTAGAATCACGTACATTATTTGTAGACTGTAGGAGCGAATGCGATATATTCTTTGCTGACATCCGATGTTCGTTAATCGGAGTTTTTTTGGAATAATAAACTAATGAGCTAATGGCTCCCCCAAAACTAAACAACTATTGTCGTTTGGTTACCATACCGCGAGACGAAGGCAGATAGTTAAAATGCCGGTCATTCACTCAGCGAAAAACGAAAGAATTGTTTAACGTTAATTTTACTTTGAAACCGTGGTATTACAATATACTATCAAATCAATAATTATAATAAGTGAAGTAGCAGTTCTCTATGTATTGATGTAAAGTCTCTCCTTATATTGAACGAATAACACATTCCAAATCCGAACATTTCCTGTTAAACCATTCGTAAAACCAAGACGTGTGACGGTACAATAATACTAAATTCTAAGAGTTCATATTCAATGGCACGTCTTCAATCAACTTCACACAAAACACATGAATCACTGATATACAGCATTCTGTCTGTTGTGTGTTGTGTTATAAGCAAACAATACACCTTCCTTATTGATGCTACACCATGGGAACCACTTGAGTAGCCAACGAGGAAAATTGTAACTGCGGACACAAATACGATAGGTAATTCGGTTTATTTTGCGATTAAGAAAGTATAACAAAACACAGATCTATAAATAACTACTATACTTGAATAAAAAAAATTAATTAGCCTTAAACAGTCTGTATATTATATGACTGCAGGGATGATATGGTCTGTGGAGGGGACCTGAAATAATATAGTCCGGGTCCCCTTCAGAGAAGGACGCCTGAGACCGGCCGCCGAGGTGTTTTTTAATGGAAACACCACATACTCCTGGCTCCTGCGTCCCCGAGGAGTCGAAGATCCAAAGGGATTTTCCACCCATGGTATGGTGGTTTACGCGCTCATTTCGCCGTTTCTCATTGTGCCGAGTTTTGTTTGTTAGACTTCGATCCCAACATGTGATAACACTTTATGTGATATAATTGTGTACATTTCATGTAGGTATGTTTGTAAAGTCCCCCACGGCACAAGATTTCTTAGCGTGAAAGGAGATATTTTTAAAAAGAAGACAGGAAAAAAGAGTTGTAAGTGTTTACTTTAGCTACAGCAGCCATTCAAAATCAAGAAAACGTAATTCTAATAAAGCCAATATAATATTATCATTTCAGTTACTTACATTAGTCGTTTAGACTCCACCTCAATCTGAAAATAGTCTAAACTATTTAAAATAGCTCTATTCATTTTAATTTAAACTCTATTAATCGTTAATGATCTTCATCTGAACACATTTTCTTTTTTCGTAAGTTCATGCATAACTGCGGGATAGGTATGCTTCGACACGTCTATACCATGACCTCACAGAAAACCCATAAAAAATATCAGACCTCTTTCCCCCTTTCCCCCTGTCTCCATATAAGCTATGCTATGAATTATTCTTTGAAAACTGGTTATACTCGTATGTATATACAACCAGTTAGTTTATTACTGAGCAGTTTTATCGGTGCTGAATTTTTGGTTCGATTTATTGATTTCTTGTTTCCCTTGATATTAAATTTATAAACAAGTTAATGGTAGCTATACAGAGATTAATTTAGATTTTCTTGGTCAACTTATACTTAATTCATATTTCCTGTTTAAATTGCCTTGCGTACATACGGACGCATGACTGTGCTAAGAACTTATTATTAATTAGTTTATAAGGTAGGTACATACCTTTATTTTAGTTCTATGACTAATATTTACACTAGTGTAGCAAAGCCTCGACTGATGAGTTCTGTTAACTAAGTTTTATGAATTGCCTCAACGCCTCAAATTCTAAAAGTGTAAGTAGCTGAGTGTTTTTTTTATATCAAGGACTTGTCAACGTGACTCGACTCCGCTTGGTGGAAACCATGAATAGAATCCAAGAGTTATGGTCACCATACTCATTGCAAATACAAACAATGCAGTATGGTGACCGCTATGGCGGTCTATTGAGACGTTTTTCCATGCACCGCTTGGGGACGTAAAAGGCATGACAGTCATCGTGGCGGTGTAAGGCTCACACTCTTACCATAATAACTGTCATCCCTGCATCAATGGGTCTCCAATTTCGCACTTTCCAACGAAACACGACAGCTCAGATGTTGCCGCTTTAGGTTGAACTTGTGAGAGGGTAGTTCTACTCGTACTGCCCCGGTCGAGCCGGCCTGTTCGTGCTGAAATCAGCTTGGCTCTACTACTCACAAATATTAAGTGTAAATATTATTATTGTTCATATATTATTGTTGACAGTTTTCTTCGTTCATATACAGCATAGTTTTAATAAAAATCTCTAACCAAGTTACTGATAAACATACTTATATGTTGCTTAATACTAAAATATAATATACCACATAAATTACATCCAAAGAGAACAATTTTTTTTTTTAAATTACTCATAGTGAGTCAGAGTACAAAAGAAATGTTTGTTAATTTAAAAGCAAAGTTTTAATTATTAAAAATGCAGTCTTGAAATAAAAACAGTGTATAGCTCGACCTTGTATGGTTCAGCTTTCGAAAGATTTTCAATTTTTGTTTAGTATTATGCATAGTATTATAAATAAATTAAAAAACAATAGAAATTAATATTTTGTTGCTGATATATGTATGTTTACAATTTAATTATATTAAAATCAGTTTGCAGACTATATTAGATAATTATTTATTATTACGTGATTTTGATATCTTGCATGGACTTTTCGGGTCTGAAACTAATAATAATAAATATTTCGGACATTTGACACACAAAGTCATTTAGTTTCAAACTAAGCAGAGCTTGTGCTATGATAACTAATCCGACTCATAGAACACGTATATACTTTTTTGTAAATATATACTCGAAAGTACATATTATACATAGAAAACACCCAAACTTCGAAACAAATATTTGCAGATCAAACAAACATTTGGTCCGACCCAGGAATCGAACCCGAGACCTCAAGCACAGCAGTCGCATTCACTACCACTGCTTCACCGAGGCAGTTGAAACTAACTATGTATAATCTAAATAAACTACCGTGGAAGAAACATGGTTTAACATTGAGTTTGAGTGAGTGAGGTACCGATGTTCAAACCCCCCTGTTCCAGGGGGAAAGACCCAAAGGGCTGTATATGTGAGCAACACGCACATGTAAGTGTTGTCCCGATGTCCATGGGCAGTGGTAGCCTCTGAACGTTTCCCCTGTGTCCCCTATAAAAATAATATAAGTAACGTCACACATCTTTACTAAACATATAAATGGTTATTCATTAAAAATAAATATAAGATCGTGAAATAAATACAGTATTACATTTGAAAAAAAAAGAGAATTTGGATAAATGTCCTTTTGACTTATAAACCCATTACTTCCCACTATCATATTTTAAGGACACCAGACTACCAATTTTTTTCTAAAACTGGCTTTAATTTTTAAACCTTTTTTGTAAATAGCAAACATTTTAACTACTTTTCCGTTAAAAAAAAATCTTGATAAAAAATACAATGACATTATTTAGATATATAATTTCAAAGTTTATATATTTCGTAGCCGTTAAGAGTGCATTGTTGTTTGTTTTACGAGTATATAGCTAATTATAGCTATATAAATAAAAGTAATTACATATTTTACGTTACCTAAAATTATTGAGAAACCTTTACTAAACGTGAAAAAACCAATAAAGTCGTAAGAATATTTTTTTTTTTAACATATGATGCCAATGTCATTCATATAGGACAGGCTGATTCAGACCATAGAATAAATAAATATTTGTTTTTTGCTTCACATTATTTTTTTTACAAATATATTTTGTGATTTGAACAGAAAATTCTAAATTTTTCGATGGCTGAGAAGTAATGTCTTAAGGATATTGAGCTTAAGTCCTGTTTAAAAGAATGTAATTTTAGGGAATCGAGTGGCAAAAGCTGTTCTTACTTAATATTGTACAAGTCTCTATAAAATCTTATAATAATTATTTTAATCTTAATAGTTATGATCACTATACGGTCAATAGGTACTAAGGAAGTTAAAATACTGTTATATTATAATAACTGGTATTGCTCACGTAATAGCCGTCCAGTTACGTGCCTACAACCAGTTATTGTTTTTGATAAAAAAATTAATGAGCAATTTATACAAATAAACTGCGTCTGTAATATTCTAACCGTTAAGGTAAGACAAAACGATTACATTAAAAAACAAATCCATCCATTTTTCGAATTTGTAATTTAAAATATGATGATCACACTTCGGTCACTGTAAGTAGAAACTGTTACTTACATAAGTTATGAAATAAATATAAATGTATGCTGAACTCATACGTAACAACTTAGTTAAAGGAAACCAAAGTTGTTAGTTTAGTTTAATGATCTTTATTTCCTATTAAGACAATTATCACTTACATGAGAACAATATTAAACAAGTAACATTAAATTAATATCCCGGTACGCGTATAATAAAAATAAAATTGCTACCACGGTAAGGAGCGAGTAATTAGTTTTTAATAATCATTATCAAATTAAATAAACCTAATTGATGACTCAAGGTATTAATTATTTTATTTTATTGTTAAAACCTACCAAAGTGACTAAACTGTGCTTCATAGAAAGCATGAATAGATTTCAAGAGTTGTGGTCACCATACCCATTGCGAATGCAGACAATACAATATGGTGACCCATACTATGGCAGTCTAGTGACATGGTTTTCACGCCCCGCTTTGGGGATGTAAAAGGCATGACAGTCATCGTGGCAGTATAAGGCTCACACTCTTACCACGATAATTGTCATCCTTCCACGATAACGGTCTCGCACTCAGCAACGAAATACTACTGTCGCTTTAGGTTGGTCTTCTCTGAGAGGGTAGTACTAACCCGGTCGAACAGGCCCGTTTATGCTGAAAACAGCGTGGGTCTAGTACCGACTAATTAACATCGGTAAATTAAATTTTAAATCAGTAAATTGTTACTTAACTTTCATATGAGTAAAGTTTACCGCACCTGAATAAATAATCAAAGAATTTACTTGAAAACGTTTAAAAACTATTTAGGAATCCTAAGTATTTCTTCTCTCATTCATACAGTATATGAAAGTGATGAAAATGAACGCAAGTACATTACAGGAAACCAGGAAAGGGCCATATTTAATTTCACCAATGATAGTGCGTTTTGCTACAGTTGGGGATAAACAGCCTTTAACAGTTCACTGTTGGGCATAGCCCTCCCCTTAGAAAGGAGGCTTTAGCCTACTATACCACGCTGGCCATAAGTTTTGGTTCAGGATTTGTTTCAAGTTTTCCTTCTCTTTGCAGTGCTGTTATCACTTACGACACCCTCGGGATAAATAGAGGTGGAGACACTCCATACTCTTAATACATCACCACATGGACCACAGTTAGGGATGTACGTATCGAATGACACATCATATCATACTTTTCGAATTGACTACGATGGAGGCGCCGGAGGGTGGACCACGACGGGGCCCATGGAACAAAAGGGCCTCCGTCTTGTCCAGGGCCACCCGTAAACCCAGCACCTCAATATGCCCGACCACCAGAGAGACTCCCATGGTGGCTAGGCGCGCCTCCTCTTGAAAGTTCGCTCCCCGGGCCGTGACCAAACATCATATCATACTGCTGTGATGTTAACTTACTTTTTTATTCCTAGGGATTACTTACCTAAACTTTAAAGTGTCTTCAAAATTTCGTAATGAGTAGATAACATTATGTAAGCACATAAAACACGAACATACATTCATATACATACATTGATTTTTATATATGTCATTGATATGAGTAAAAATTATTTGCTTATTTAACTTACCACATTGGCGCTAATGAAAATTAAATACAACGCTAATTGATTTAAAGTTGTGAATACATTTTCTAATCATTCGTCAACCAAACTAAGATGTATTTATCTTTTGTTTATTTAACAATAATGCCTTTAAATCGTTTCACTATATTAGCTTTTAATATGTTGCTTCCGTTTTGTAAAACTGAAGACTCTTTATCCAATTAAAAATATTGATTTATATTTAAAGAGCGATGTCGTATAGAATAAGTGTTGAAAAGGTCGTTTTTTAATTGTTCGTGATGAAGCACGCACCCTGTCTTTTAAGTAAGCTTTTGCAGGTAAAAACATGTGGTAACCAGTGATGAGTTATTTGAACCTGTATAAAAACATAAAAACGCAAAAAAATACATTTTCTGTTTCTTGGCATGCTTATCGGTGACAAGCTCGTATATGATTGGGTGTGTGCAATGTGAGGGTGTTGCACCTATGACTCGGACACGATCGATGCATCGACAGGAATTTAAAATAAGTCTCAGTATTAAAAAGCTCTTAAAGTTATGGCGTTACATCAGAAATAGAGGCGACATCTACATACCTATATGGATATACTAAGAAAAGTTTGATAGAAGAGTTAGTTTTATGGTCCAATACCGATGTACTTATGTGTTGATATTATATAATACCTAAGTTCCTGAGAAAAGCTAAAATTCACTTAACACCACGTAAATGTGGAAGCTCACAAATGTTTTCGAGACACTCGAAGCAGAAATTCAAATTAAAGGTACTATGAACAGCTGTTGGCAGCAGTACTTGCAGGGTGGTAGCAGTGGATTATTGATGATGAATAACTATATCCCAAAAGTCACAAGTTCGTAACTGACCGAAGGGCTCATACCTTCCTTACCAAATTTCTCTGGTACCTCACTGATTATATAGCACACTAAAGGAATTGCTTAAAACCAGTTTTTTAAAGGGCTATGGTTTCAATCAAGCTGAGGCGCTCCACATTTGCCAAAGCATGGTTCACCTGTACTTAGATTACTAGATTTTCATTAAATACTCCACTTCTTTATAAAGGTTGAAAGTTGTAAACGGCTAGTAATCTACAGCTAATCTTTAATTTACAACGTAACAAAATTCTGGTACCTATAACTACCCACCGAAAGCTAGCGCGCCCCAAATATGTCAGTTAATTATTCCTTACTAACAAGAATCATTGCCCTCTAAGACGTACTTTCAATGGTTTTCTTGCCCTACATAACATAATGAAAAAGTCTTTCAGGTCACGCGAACGACACACTTCCTTTCCAAATTATAGGGTTACTTAACAATCAAATGAGTTAACACTTCGATGTAGCGATAAGCATAACAGTAAAACGACGTATTCCTTGCTATATTGGGTAGAAAAAAAAGTCATAAAGTCTTCGCATATTTAGATGTAGGTATGCAATATTCTTTTTGCTATAAATATTTATCACATATAATTGTGTCAACGCGTTCACAATAGATGCTGCGTATACACACACCTTTGAAATACCTAACGGTTCGACCAAGTTGAGCCGTGGACACCGGCTGACTTCAAATAATAGTGGTAGTGCAGAAATTAGTGGGTCACGCCTAGCGTTGCCACCTCTCCGGGTTTGACCCGGACCCTCCGGGTTGGAACTCTACATATCCAGGCTCCAGGTTTAGCAACAACATCTCCGGGCGGTGATGCCAGTGATCAAAAGCCGAGTTAAATTAAATTATATTTTATACATCGTTATATGAATATGCTCTCAGAATCTATACTGTTGTTTGAGAAAAGCACTGTAACATCTACTGAGTTGCATTCAATTATGAAAAATCTTCAAGAAAACTTGAAAATCGAGTACTTGATAAGTTTTATGGCGCTAAAATAATGAAAAATACTTTAGTGCTTCTGAGCAAGAGCAATTAAAAAGTCAATTTAATGATGTATCTATACCACTGTTTCCCATTCAGTGGTACGCGTACCCCCAGGGGTACGTGAAATTGCATCAAGGGGTAAGCGAGCAATCTCTTAATTAAAATATTAAAACCTTAAAATCAATACCTAATGATTATTTAATCCTTCTCTCCCGACTCCTTAAAGTTATTTGTGGTCGAGTCACTTTCTTAATGATAAATTAAATGTCACTTTTTACATAAGTGTTTTTAGAAACCTATTTTCAATAAACGCATTTTACTTTGACTTTGACTGAGGTGTACGCAAGTTCGATTTCTTTCTTGAAGTGGTACGTAGAAAAAACTAATCGGGAACCACTGATCTATACAAAAGAACTATTGAATATATACATAAAAATTATGACTGAGAATTCTATATTCAAACTATTTTCAAAATTCGATCTCAAAAATGCAATAATTTACGAAGATGTTATAGAAGCTATTAACTCACTCTGTTTAAAAAATGTAGACGAGGATCGAGTTTATAATGAGATCAACAAATTAAAACAAATTCATCCACATTTTAAGGAAAGCAACGCTTTTTCAACGACGAACGAAACTGCTCACCAGTTAACATGGTAAAGTCGGAGTTAATTATAAAGATTAATTATAAAATGAGTTGCCAAGATTTAATAAACTATTTAAAAAAACCTGAGCAAGGAAAGATACTACAACAAACTCATACTAAAAAAAATATGGCTTATTTCATTTTCTGTGTGCATAATATGTAAAAGACAAAACTGGTTGGTAAAAAAAACGGTTGTTTAAATTTCTCCGGGTCTACGCTTCCTGAAAGGTGGCAGCCCTAGTCACGCCTAAACTACTCCAGACAACCTTGATAAGAGGCAATTCTGTCCATATATCCTATGTTCGTATGCACAAGTTGTACGATATATCGTAATACCCGATCTGATGGTCAACCAGGTCAGTACTCTTTCTCTAATCTAGATATGCATAAATATAAGAAGAGACGAAAGGATGACGTACTTAATGATAACCTGTGAACTATTTGTAATTTTATGTTCATTCATCTTGTCGATGCTTCCAAAGTACTTCGTTGGTCTATATTCTCCTCTTTTCGACAATTGGTAGGTTTTTCTTACTAAAAAAATATTTAAAGATAAATTATATGAGTTTTACGTATAAACAAAAAATTTCATCAAGGAAGACGTATCGGTAATACTTGTCACACCTGAATCAGATACTCAGGGTTATATACATACGAGGAAAAATATTAATATAATTAGTAATCGTTCCAAAATGAAATGAAAATTATCAAATTTCCATGTTAAACATACCTAATACAAGTTTGACAACTAATTTAGTTAATAAATCATATCGAGGCCAATGTGTGACAATATGAATCTTCATTTTTGTAATTTAAATTCAGAATCTCAGATAATGAACTATTTCTAACATACTTTTTAAAAAAAATAAAACAAATAGGTCTTAAATGAGGTCATATTAAAGCGATAACTATGCCTTAAGCGTTAAAATTTATATTATTAAAAGTGACCGAAAACTTATTTTAAAATCTTAAGAACATGCCAGCGCACTATACAAGAGTTATAATTTAAATTGTAAAATATCACATTAAATAACTAAAAGGTAAAAATTTTTTTGTTCGCATCTTAAAATACCAAAGATTCATTAGTTTTTTAAAATAAACTTAATGTATTACAATCCTCTTTATTATGTACAGCGTTTTAGTTGAGTAATATCATACTTTAGGATAACTACTACTTGAACAAAGCCTTTTTTTAACGTGTGGCAACCCCCTCGGGCTGTTATCCCACGGTCACCGGGAAGCGGCGGGATAGCGTTTCAGATTCGAACCGATTAAAACCACACGATATCCTACTTTGCGCGAGATATAGCAGGGACCTGGTTTCAGCTGTTATTACGATATCCAGACCCCTTCTTCGGCCTATCCACAGGCGCGTGCACCACTGTGGGGGACTTGAACAAACGCTATACGAACCAGGCCAAAAACGCCTTTCCAAGGAGAGGTTTATATATAGCAGTGGACTATTAAAAGCTGCTGACGAATAGTTTATGCGCAGGAACAACGACTCAAATAATAGTCATCAACAGCCTTGGTGTTTGTGTGTAGTGTTGAGTGTTACCACCTCTATTGATCCTGTGGGTGTCGTAAGAGGCGACTAAGGGAAGAAACTATTCAGGAAAATATCATTACAAATAATAATTAAGTGCAAAAAAATAAAAACTCAAGGTGACCTTTAGATTGTTTACCAGATTTCTTCTCACAAATCTCAACAGAGATACGGTATTATTTTTATTCAGTTTGTTATAAAACAAATACATATATTGAATGTGAATCCTACCACGGATATGACTCAATGCAACACTACAAATAAATATTTATTATTCAGTAAGACTTTAATTTTTAAATTACAAAAAACCAAGTGCATTTTGTTTAAAAAACGAAAAAAACGTCTTCTCAGTAATTTTTTGCTAGGTTTTTGCATTAAGTGGTAACAATAGGTTAAATAACGACTTTGTTTTTAAATTACTGAGCTAATAACCCGTGTATGTAATACTTTACCTTCTAAATCGTATACTCGTTGATTCAAACTGTTATCTTGTCCACTTTTATCAAATTTCAAATTTAGCTTCACGACGTAGCATTGTATATTATATATGACTGCACGGTTTCCCTAGTGGTTTATGCGGTCGCCACACCACTCTCCATTGCGCTGAGTGTTGTGGGTTCAAACTACACATGGGACAACACCTCGTGTAATCCACAAATTGTTGTTCCGAGTCTGAGTGTTCTTTGTATCCGTTTCTTGTATGTTTGTAAAGTCCATCGCGACACGTGATTGATTCCTAGTGCGGGAGTTCATTTAAAATATATCATATATAGTGCACACATTTACACTAGTATAGGATTTCAATTTAATAGCCGGAGGTGTGAGGGTGTAGTGTATGCAAATCCTCTATTCTGAAGGTAAACGGCTAGTGACCACAATTTACCTTGTAGTTAATTTCTTGATCTGGCCTTAAAAATATTGTTAATATTCCTATTAATGATCATATTTATCATACTAATGTTATAATATTAAAGTTTTTGTTGGAGGAATTCCACTTTAAATCGAACTTAAGACACAGTGGTCGAACAAAGCATTAACCTTCTGAGCAAAACTAAACTAGATTCACCTTAGACCTTAAGACGACGACGTCACACCAATATTACCTTCACTTCGCTTACTGACCTCACTTCCATGCTGCACGATCGATTCCCTGTCCTTTTTTAGCCTATTTCTCATAAATAGCTCGGTCCCTTTCTTTCAGTTTAATGCCTGATACGAATCGCTGTTGTGATTTACCATAGCATAGTAGTCACGCGCTTCTTAAGGTTAAAGGCAGTTTAACAATTAAGGAATTAAAATATTAATTTATAAAAATGCAATATTAAGGTGGCTTGTTCCGTCTTCTATGTACGTCATTTTCTTCCGTAGTAGTTTTTATTCCGTATCAATCCCGGCAATTACTCATAAAAACTGAGTAAAAACAAAAGTTAAACTATTATGAATAAATAATATTTCTAACATCTTTTTACATTGAGTAAATTAAAATATTATTTTATAGTTAATGCAATAGTTTGATTTATCTAATATATTTAACAAAAAGAGAGGTATGATAAAAATAATATTATACTAAAAAAAGGAAACAAAACTAAACAACATTAAATGGCATATGAAATAAAATAATCAACTCTTAAACATATATATGTACATAATATCAATCAACATGGAAGTAATTATAATCTTAACACCTAAATAGTTGTTATCGAAGTGTGTAATCGAACAGTGAACTTGAACGTATATCCTACACAGAATTTATAACCGTTTTAAAGTAGAGCACATACACACACATCGTTAAAGTGTTATATTTTTGTTTTTTTGTTTTGTTTGTGCAATCCGTACTTTTAAGCTCTTCTTGCGTTTGTATGACTTAAGAATAAAGTATGTAACAGGTTGAGAACAAAAAAAAATTAATCGTGGAATGAGTGCGGAATAACCATTTTTAAAAATGCATTCCTTTACAAGTTATTTTTACGTTTATGTCCATGAACAAAAAAGTCTAGGATGGTTATAAATTTTGTAACAGTATAATAACGAATGTTTTTCTTTGATTTTAGAAGCAAACACAATGTTGCCAAGGAAAAGGAGTATGATGTTTACGGTCATGATACTGGCGTTGGTCAATTACTCTGAGGAGTACAGCTCCGGAGCTCCGTCTCGAGTAAGTGAATTTATTATATCTTTGTTTAGTCTACACAATAATTTATGAAGTAAATATTACACTACATTTTTGTAAGCCCGGTGTGGCTGTTCCGAGTGTTTCTGAGGTACACGGGAAAATAATTATTGTGATCTGTGTTACAAGTACATTAACAGATGGAGTAGTGGTTAAAGCCTTTACTTCGCCATTTCCTACTGCGCTGAGTGTTGTAGATTCGATCCCCATAACACTTTGTGTAATCAACAAATCATCGCCCTGAGTCTAGATGTTCTTTGAGGCTGTTTCTTCAAAGTGGGCAAAGTTCATTGCCGTACGGGATCATGCCCACGGATCATTATCGAGCGTGGTCTTAAAAAAGTCGTGTATGTAAATTGTGACCTCATGACTTAAGGAAACTCTTGTACAGGAGATGTATTCTTAAAAAAAAACAACCGCACGGTACTGGTACCTTCTTTACTTTCATATTTTACGGGATCCTCCTCAAAAACCTAAGATCCTACTTATATTCTTTGGCATATACCGCTTATCGATGGAGAAATGAGATCTGTAGTGCGAAATCTTCTATACATTATAGTGGCAGACTCGTTAATAGAAAATAAACCACCGGACCATATGGATACAACTGATGACTTGTAACGTGGTTGTTTACTAACATGCTAATTAGACAAGATTAAAAACAGAATCCTTTTTTCATACAATCTCATAACAAACTTGTTTTTTTAATCTTTATTTATTGTTTTTTTACGATGGTCAGAAACTACTAGTTTGAAGTTCATTAGCATAAGACCAGTCATAGACTAAGATCGTTTTGTTTTTAATAAATTATCAATTTTTCCTGAGATCTTCTTATCGATCGATGATAACAATTAAATGGTTTTGCCCTTAGTTATGCGATACCGTTTGCCCTTGCTTGATATAGGGCGTCAAGCATACACGATTCTAGGCTCAATTTCCGGAGTTAAGAACTGTCCACACCACACATGTAAAACTTAAATTTAAAAACGTAGCCGTTGTAGGTACAACTGCCTTCATGTGCGAAAAAGCAATATAAGAATATGGTTTCGTTTTCAGGCCTGCATAGATCAGACGCCACGCCATGAAACAATCCAGCCCCAATCTTCGACTCCTCCATATTTGATCCAGACATCGGCAGCACAAGTGCGTCAGGGAGATATCTTGAACGTGACTGTAGGCAGCCCTGCAGGTGCACCTTTGCCCATCGGTGGGTTTATTATGCAGGCTAGGCAAATACAGGTAAGGTCTACCTTCTATATATACTAGTAATAGTCATGATTAGCAGGTAGAGTTCAAGTAGTTACCTTAAAAACGCTGTTAATATTATTTGGTCTAAAATTATTTTTGAACTGGTTACAAACTTACTAAACGGGCTAATAAGGAGTTCATTTAGTAATTAAAAAACCTCATGCGAAAGAGGTTTTGCAAACTCCAGGATATATATATTATTATTATATATATATTTATACTTGTCTTACTTTTAGTCTTAAGGAAAGTTTATTCATGAACAAACAAGTGCATATTATTGTTATTTCAGAATCCAGATATAATAGTGGGCAAGTTCGTTGGACTCCCAGACTCTTCATTGGTGCACATGACAACATGTACGAGTCCTAACGACACAGTTACTCACTCTTCACCAGAAGACAAGCCTGCTATGACCTTCCAGTGGCTAGCTCCTGTTGATTACTTAGGAGGAGTAGAGTTCAGGTAAATCGATTCATGTGTTATTTAAAATAACTAAGTTCGATCGTTTGATCACCGATAAAAAGACAGTCAATAGTGGAGAGTGCTACTTGAGTTAAGATTGACTCGACTAAAGAAGTATTGCACAAAGCATATCTGATTATGTAATAGTACACAATTCTTGAGTTTTATTGTTGGATGAATTCAGTTCTTTCTTATCCATTTCTTTTCTTTGTCTCGTTTGGATAAACGTCTAATAAGATTAAGGACAGATTGCTATAATAAAAACATAGAAAGTAAATATGCAGCAATCAATTTACAGCAACCTATCTGCGTGGTGACGGATTAAGAATAGGTAGTGTCACCCCCCCCTATTCATCCCATGGGTGTCATAATAGACGACTAAGGGAGTAAATTACGCAGAACAACATTGCAAAGCGAAGTAAAATCTGAAACAAACTGTTCCAACCCGTCTGCCCTGCGTGGTATAATTGGCTAAAACCAGAGGCCTATGTCCAGCAGTGGACTGTTATAAACTGTTGATGATTGATGATGAACTTAGCAATATTCAACAATTTCAACACAACTGTATGTTTAAATAACAATCGCGTGTAGTGTTTAACATTTATAGGCAAAAATTGTGCCGATACTTGTTTAATATTAAATTTAAAACGGATGTCCGAAATATTATATGATCATTAGAAAGTCTAAACATTTACATCAAGAATTTCTAAATATATTAATATTGGTCTACAGAGCAACAGTGGCACAAAGCTATGCTACCTTCTGGTTGAACATAGAGTCACCACTCGTAGAAGTAGTCACCGCAGACACAGTGATCAGCGCAGCACCACCCGCGGCGCCTTCCAGAACGGTCACCACGGCAGCTCCACCCGTTATTTTGGCGACCAAGGTATTAAAACTATTTAAGGGATTTTTCTGAATTTTACAGGAACGCCACTTGATAATGTTATGCTTAAAGTAATAATATACGTAGTAACCACTGCTAGGTTGAGCACTGAGACTTATGTGAAGTCTTGAAAACGCGTATAAAATATTACGAATACTAGACCTTCTAATATTAGTTAAATAGCCCTTTCTCGGTCGCTGGTTGATGGCTGGAGCCGAAGTGTGCTAGAGTGGAGACCACCATTTGGCAAACGTAGTGTTAGGTGTGCGATGGAGCGTGCGATGCTGAGCATTTCTCTGGCTGATAAAATTCGTAACGAGGTTATTCGACAGAGAACTAGAGTAACTGACATCGCACGGAGAATTAGTATGCCGAAGTAGAAGTGAGCCGGCCATGTCTCCAGACGGTCGCTGGAGCTGAAGAGTACTAGAGTGGAGACCACGATTGGGCAAATGTAGTGTAGGGCGCCCTGCGACGCGATAGATCGACGACTTGAAGAAGGTGGCTGGCAGCGGATGGATGAGAATTGCCCAAGACCGGGATGGTTGGAACTCCTTGGGGGGAGACCTACGTTCAGCAGTGGACGGCGATAATAGGTTGATTTGAGCCTTTTTTCGCAGAATTAATGGCGTTTAAAAAAATAGAATTAAATTCGATACATGTTTAAGTACTATAATAACTTCCGATGCCCCTATTTATAGCATGTTATAAACTTGTTGTTTTTCTTTTATACCTTTAAAAAAAGAATTAGTAACTATGCTCTAAAATTATTCTAGCCAAAAGCGCCGGCAACTCAGGGTGCTTTTGTATCCCCATAGCAGAATAGAACATACATAGTAACACCACATATTTTTAACTTACTCGTATTTCATAAAAAAATCGATTTCGTAGGTGGAGATCTAGTATAATTCTATATTTTATATTGGTTATTAGTACGTGTGGACATAGATGCACCCCCCGAAAACAATTCTGCCGACGCTCATGATTCTAATATAATAAAAATCCTAAATAATATTCATTTTGTTTCAGCCAAAAATGGAAGCCGCTCCCCTCGATGTAATCTATCAAGGTTGTGCTGACACTAAGTTGTGTTTCGGAGTTCCACAAAACTGTATCGCTCGAGGAAACTGCAAGGCTATTGTGGCGGTCTTTGTCGCTGGTGACAAATACACATTTGAACTTCAAGCGCCAGGCAACCCTAAGTACGTAGCCGCTGGTTTGAGCATGGACAATAAGATGGGAGATGACAGTGCCATGGAATGTGTCAGAAACGAGAACGGAGGAGTGAACCTCTTTACTTCATGGACTTATCCGAAGATCGAACCGTATGTCAGCCGATCAGACTCTCCCCAAGACATAGTGCAGCTCTTGGAGTCTTCGATCATTGATGGGAAACTGTACTGCAAGTTTAATAGAAACACAGTATCAATGGTGAAGGGGCAGACCTTTGATTTGGCGAATAACATGTATAATTTGATGGTGGTAGCTGGCAGCTCAATGAAAGGTACGTGGAAATCTATGGCCGTCTTACTAAACTTGAGTATATTATTCAACTACCCTGATTTCTAAAATTTAATTTCATTAAGAAATAAATTTTAATGAAAAATAACACAGCTCTACAAAAAAAATATTTTTTGGTGTTGCCTTGGATATTTTTGCAAATTTTTATGTTTTCGAGTACCTAAATTACGAATATATTCATGAAAATACTGAATGTGCTCTTTTTTTTATGATTTTTACGTATCTTATATTTTGAACAATTATCAGCTTGTTAGTACTAAAATTTGTTTTCCCAGTCCTGATTAAGCTTCTGCGCAACTTTTTTGCGCATACAAACATCACGTGATCTCCACTCTCAGACTCCTTGCTCCGCAAAACAGCTGATAACTCAGTTATTTGATAATATTGAAGTACTTACACGTGAATCTGGATAAGTTGTCATATGTTAATATTTTGATTCAATTGCTGAGTGTTCATTCTAATATATTTGTCTTGTCTTTTTAAACATGAGTTCGTCACGAAGAAAGTGTAAATATAGTAGTGATTTATTTTGTTATATTTGTGGTATTTATATATTAAAAAAACAAAAACGAAATATCACAGACTTTGTTAAGGAGACTTATGCTGAATATTTCAGTTTTAAAATGGACAAATTAGATAAATCATGGGTTCCGAATAAAGTTTGTAAGTCCTGTGTTGAGTCTTTGCGGTTGTGGAAAAAAGGAGAACGTTCTGGATTAGACTTTGGTATTCCTATGATCTGGATGGAGCCTAAGAATCATGTCGATGATTGTTACTTTTGCGTAGTAGATGCTAAAGGTTTTAATCGAAACCAAACGTGGAGATATCCAGACTTACAGTCTACAAAATGTCCTGTTTTACACAGTGAAACTCTCCCTCGGCCTGTTTACGTTTCAAAAGTGATTCGCATGCCCTCAGAAACAATGATGTTGCTGAATTCACAGAAATCGAAACAGTCTACCAGTGGAAGTGAATGGGAGGGTGAAACATCTACGCCAAAGTTATTTTCTCAAAATGAACTCAGTGATTTGATACGGGATCTAAATTTATCAAAACAGGAATCAGAACTGTTAGCCTCAAGATTAAAAGAAAAAAATTTATTGGCATCAACAGTAACAATTACAACATACAGAACGCGAGAAAGTGAGCTATTACAATTTTTTGATGAAAATGAAGGACTGGTATACTGTACTGATATTGCGAAGCTGCTTTTAGACATGGGCTTGAAAGAATACAAACCTACTGAGTGGCGTCTTTTTATTGACAGCTGTAAAAGAAGTTTAAAATGCGTCTTACTGCACAATGTAAATAAATTTGCATCAATTCCAATTGCCCATTCAACAAAACTCAAAGAAGAATATGAAAATGTAAAATTAGTTTTAGAAAAAATTAAATACTCGGAGCATCAATGGCCGATCTGTGTAGATTTGAAAATGGTTAATTTTTTACTTGGTCAACAAAGTGGATACACGAAATACCCTTGCTTCCTTTGTATGTGGGACAGTAGAGCAAAGCAACTTCATTGGGAACAAGATGTTTGGCCTGCAAGAAATTCTCTAACTGTCGGTAAAGCCAATGTAATAAGGGAACCGTTGGTGAACAGAGACAAAATCATACTTCCACCATTACATATTAAGTTAGGAATGATAAAGCAATTCGTTAAAGCTTTGGACAAGGAAGGGGATTGTTTTAAATACATTTGTCGAAAATTTCCGAAGCTTAGTATGGAAAAGTTGAAAGGTGGAATATTTGATGGTCCTCAAATACGGCAATTGATAAAAGACGCAGATTTTATTAAAGTTATGACTGTTCCGGAAAGTGAAGCTTGGGAAAGTTTTGTGTTGGTAGTCGAAAATTTCCTAGGTAACCATAAAGCACCAAATTATGAAGAAATTATACAAAATATGCTGACAAACTTTCAGACTCTAGGAGCAAATATGAGTATCAAGTTACATTATCTCCGCAATCATTTGGATAAATTTCCAGATAATTTAGGAAATTATAGTGAGGAACAAGGAGAGCGGTTCCACCAGGATCTGAAAGTAATGGAAGAAAGATATCAGGGTCGATGGGACTGTCATATGATGGCAGATTACTGCTGGTCTTTAAAAAGAGATTGTCCCCGGAAAAATTATAAAAGGTGCTCTTAAAAGGTGTTTTATGGAAATATAACATGTTTTCCAAATTTTCCTCTCTATTTACTTCGATATATCATATTTTTATCCAAATAAAACTGACATTATAAATATATCTGTTATTTTGTTTCTCGTTTTCCGATTTTTGTAATGTAAAATAAAAATAAGTATTTAAAAAAAAACGAAAGCAAATCTTACAAAATCATTCATAATTTCATGAATTGTGAGTATAAATACTTAGTCTGGCCATAAATACTGTTACACTTAATTATAAAAAAATATTACATTTGAATTTCGAATCTGTCATTTTTATACGATTGTTCATTGTGTTTTCTCATTTTGGCGCCAATACATTGTAAAATATTTTGCGATATTAAAATGGTGTGGGGTGATAAAGAGAACCGTCGCTGTGATAGCATTACACAAAGTAGGTATGGAGCCAAATGCAATTTTTAAAACTCTCCATACACTTGGTATTAGTAAAATGTTTGTGTACCGGGCTATTAATAGGTACAATGAGACCTCCTCTGTTTGTGACAGAAAAAGATCTGGCCGTCCACGTAGTGTTCGTACGAAAAAGGTGGTCAAAGCAGTAAGGGAAAGAATTCGAAGAAATCCTGTCCGAAAGCAAAAGATTTTATCTCGGGAAATGAAGATAGCACCTAGAACCATGTCGCGTATTTTAAAAGATGACTTAGGACTTGCAGCCTATAAGAGACGCACTGGCCATTTCTTAACTGATAATTTAAAGAAGAATAGGGTGGTAAAATCGAAACAACTACTGAAGCGGTACGCAAAGGGAGGTCACAGAAAAATTTTGTTTACGGATGAGAAAATTTTTACAATTGAGCAACATTTTAACAAACAAAATGACCGTATTTATGCTCAAAGCTCTAAGGAAGCTTCCCAATTAGTCGACAGAGTGCAACGTGGACATTATCCGACTTCAGTGATGGTTTGGTGGGGTGTTAGCTATGAAGGAGTGACTGAGCCATATTTTTGTGAAAAAGGTATCAAAACATCGGCACAAGTGTATCAAGATACCATTCTTGAGAAGGTAGTTAAGCCCCTTAACATCACCATGTTCAATAACCAAGTATGGTCCTTCCAGCAAGACTCGGCGCCGGGTCATAAAGCTCGGTCCACGCAGTCTTGGTTGGAATCGAACGTTTCGGACTTCATCAGAGCTGAAGACTGGCCGTCGTCTAGTCCCGATCTTAATCCGCTGGATTATGATTTGTGGTCAGTTTTAGAGAGTACAGCTTGCTCTAAACGCCATGATAATTTGGAGTCCCTAAAACAATCTATACGATTGGCAGTGAAGAATTTTCCCATGGAAAGAGTGCGTGCTTCTATTGATAACTGGCCTCATCGTTTAAAGGACTGTATTGCAGCCAATGGAGACCACTTCGAATAAGCTTTTTATATTTTTAATTGTTTTATATTTATGTATTAAACTGACACACTGTAAAAGTAATAAATGTTATTTGCAGTTAACAATTTTCTTTTTTCTTTATTACAATATTTATGGCAAGACTAGGTATATCCAAAATCAATCTTATATCTAGGGCAACAAAACCACTGTAGACCAGTGTAATTAGTCTTAACTGCCTCTATGGCGCAGTGATAGCGTTTGCGGCTACTCGGTCTCGGGTTCGATTCCCGGCTCGAAACAAACGTTTGTATGATCTGCAAATATTTGTTTCGGAGTTTAGGTACTTTCCATATAAAATATGTATTTATACGCAAAAAAAGTATGTATGTATTCTATCAGTCAATTTAGCTATCACAATACATGCTTTGCTTGGTTTGAAGCTAGATGATATTGTGTGTCATCCGACGTATGACACACAATATCATCTATAATATAAATATTGATAAACATTAAACTGAGTGACGACCATAATTAGTAAAGCTGCAGTGCAATAACTTTTGTGGAGGGAACGAGTATCATGTCCCTCCGACACAAAGGGAGGATCTTCCGACCAGGCGAGGTGATCATGCCTGGCGGGCTGCGGCCCAGTAGTTAATGTTGGGATGCTAATTGCCACGCGAATCTCTATTTCGCGATACAGGATTAGTAGTTCCTCCGTTGTTTATTATTTTACTTCGTAGTTCGATGTATCTTCGCTAGATGGCGTTGTTGTATATTTTTGTTAATGCTAAATATGGAAGTCGCCACACTTTTGTCTTAATAAATTATACAGAATATTAGCTATTCCTATTAAGTTACAAATATTACCTAATATTATACAATATTATCTACCTAACACCTATAATAAGGTGTTTGTTAGGCATAAATAATTTGCATATGAGGGTTCCGAAAACAGTCACAAAAATATCGGATTTTTAGAACGATGAGTAATATTAATTTAAAAAAAATATACTGTCTTAATGATAGATAGATAGATAGATAGGTACTCTTTATTGCACACCATAAGTAGGAAACATACAATGTAGGATACAAACAAAAAATAGTAGTACAATGGGCGGCCTTATCGCAGTCTGCGATCTCTTCCAGGCAACCGTTAGATGGACTATACTGTATAGTATTATGTAGTCTGTGGTGCACATTGCAATTTAGGTATATTAGCTACCATTACACATACATATATACGAATACACATTCATATACTTACATTGGCACATAAATATGAATACATACATAAACATAGATACAGATATAGCATATATTTGTTAAAAAGATAAATAATGCTCCTTGACGAGTTTCTTAAAAGTACTCACCGACTGTGCCCACCTAATAACCTCCGGTAAGGAGTTCCACAGTCGTGCAGCCTGCACTGGAAAGACTTATCAGCGAAAGATGTGGTGTGTGTTGGGATTTCCAAAGTTCGATTTTTTAATGACCTCAAGCATCGTGTATGTATGTCATGAATAAAAGTGAACCGTTTTTTTAAGTAGATAGGAGTTGTAGGATTATATAGGATATTATATAGTAGCGACAGGATATGAGTATTCCGGCGAAGTCGTATTGGGAGCCACTTGAGTTTTGTACGAAATTCGGATATATGATCATATTTGCGTAAACCAAAAATGAATCTGATACAGAAATTTTGAAGTCTCTCAAGTTTATCAAATTGTTCCTCGCTTAGATCGAGATAGCTGACATCGGCATAATCGAGAATGGGTAGAAGAGTGGTTTGTGCAAGTTCAATCCTAGTGGTAGTTGGAAGAAAATTCCGTAGTCTTCTTAAACAGGCTGCAGAGGCGTATATTTTACGGCTAACATTTCGAATTTGAACATTCCAGGAAAGCGTTTTGTCGCTATTTATCTCTAAGTTCTTTACGTTGTCACTGATTGGTATTTTGACTCCTTCGATAGACACTTGTGGCAGTGCAAGCCAGTCCACCTTTGCAATAAGTCTGGAGCTGCCGATGACTGTCACTTGAGTCTTACTAGGGTTAACTTTAAGCCCGTAAATCGTTGTCCATCGACATATGTTACTCAGATCCCTGTTTATAGTATTAATGCCTAGAGGCAGCTCGTCAGGACTAGTTTGGAAATATATTTGCAAATCGTCTGCGTATAGGTGGTAGGAAGAAATAAGTTTATTAGTGATGGTATTAATGAAAATTGAAAATAGCAAAGGAGATAAAATGTCACCCTGTGGTACACCAGCGGACGTATTCAACCAGATGGAGTAGTTGTCATCAATACGGGTACGTTGCCGGCGACCAAACAGGTAATCACGAAACCAGTCAACAGCTGATGGAGATATGTTGAGAGAGCTTAGTATGGCAAGAAGAACGTCGAAGTCGACTGTGTTGAAGGTATTGCTAAAGTCCAATAGATATAGCACAGTGAGCTTTCCACTGTCCATTCCTGCCCGTATATCGTCAGTTACATTAACAACAGCAGTAGTTGTGCTGTGTCCGGGACGGAAACCGGATTGCAGTGGGTTGAGGAGGTTATTTCTGCAAAGAAATGAATTAAGCTGATTGTGGATAAGGCGTTCAAGGACCTTTGAAAGAAAAGGTAAAATGGAGATAGGTCGATATTCGGAATAGGATACAGGGTTACGATTTTTTGGTAAAGGAATAATTTGGGCTTCTTTCCATTTTGATGGGAATACGCCGCTAATGATGGATTCATTCAGTATGCGGGTAATTATGGGTAAAATTGGATCAAGGATAAGGAGCACCATATTACGACTGATAGAATCGGATCCAGTAGCGTTTGATGTAATGGACCGGATACTCTTCTCAACATCACAAGCAGACACTTGACTAAAGACCAAAGGAGGACAGTCAGGGGTTGGAAGTGCTGAAAGATAATTTAGTGTATTAGTTTTAGTTGTCTTATTAAATACACATGAAGTAGAGAAATATTGATTAAGTGAGTTAATATCGAGCTGATTACAAGACAGCTCTTGACGCTGTTTTCCAATCCCTAATGACCGAAGAAATTTCCAGACTTTGGCTGGATCACCGTTTTGTACGGCACTATGAACATATTGGCGTTGTGCAAATGCAGCGATTTCGCAAATTTATATATTTTTCTTTGTTGTAGTCTGTTGGTCTAGCTTTAAATTTACTCGTAGATTTTGCCGCTGCTTTGCGCCTAATTATTATTTTTATTTCATCTGTAAGCCAGGGAGATGGTAGATGTTTCAGCTTAACAGGTCGAATTGGTGCATGTATGTCATATAAGGCCACCAGTTTACTGTTAAATATCTCCAGCATATCATCAATGGAGGATACCGACAGAAGAGGAGCCCAGTCCAACTTCTCTGCATCCCTTCCAAGAAGACCAAGATCTATACCATTAAAGTTACGCTGCATTAAAATTCTCGACTTTGCCTTAGGGGGACGGGTATTGTATGAGAGAAAAAGAAGGTCATGATAAGAAAATTCGTCTGCTGAACATTGCCCGTGTTTGACAACGCAATCGCTTGACGAAACAAAAATTAGGTCAAGAAGAGAAGGAGTACAGTTAAGGAAGTTATGGGTGGCATTTAAAGGAAGAAGGAAAGGGTTATTGGATTCTGTGATAGAGAGTAGTGATGAAGAATGAGAGTCATTCTTCAGTAAGCAAGTGTTAAAGTCACCCATAATAATGGTTTGACTGTACAATGGCAAAAGGGATTGTAGGATATTCTCAAAGGAGGAAAAAAAGTTGACACGTAAAGAGGGACAGTAGTAAACACCTAGTAATAATTTTAAGTGGTGTAGCTCGACTTCCACGAACAAGTGTTCATTAGCGTTTGATGGCGGTGGCTGTGAAGATATACTCACCACCTTATGTGGTATGTAGTGCCGAAGATAGATAGCCACACCACCACCACCACCTGTTGTTCGATCGTTTCTTATGAGTGTGAAACGAGGCAAAGATGAAGTAAGTAAGAGGATGAAGGAAGACAAGGTTTAAGCCATGATTCCGAAACAAGAATAGCGTGAATACCCTGGCAATCAAGACTTGTCAGTTTTTAAAATATAGTTTGACTTCTGTGACAGATGGTTACGAAATTGATAAAGTAACTTTGATTAAGTGATTTTATTTTATATCATTTATATATTTTTTTAAGTGCTATATATTATAAATATAAAAATTCACAGCTAGTACCTCGTTAACTCTAAAATGGCACTAGTGACAACTGTCACAGAGTTCAAACTACATTTTTAAGACTTTATATGCACTCCTCCATATAAAACAAGTGTAAAAGTTTTTGCCCGCTTCATTGTATATTTTATCAATACAAAGAATACCTAATGTAAAATTATATAATGTAAGTAACTCGGAACACATTTTCTTGCATGTCAACATTAAGTCAATTGTTTATGCCGCCATAGCGTGGGTCGCCATACTGCACTGTCTTCATTCGCAGTGAGTACGACAACCGCCGATCTTGGATTCTATTCATGCTTTCCATCAGGCAGAACAGATTCACTTTAGTAGGTTTCTATAATTAAAAAAAAACTAACAGTGTGTAAGAGCCAACGAACCCGTCTGGCCATCGTGGTACAGTATGCCATGGACGTACGAGAGGCCTACGTCCAGGGACTATTAAAATTTATTGATAATGATGATGATGATGATGAAATGTATCATTCTGTGATTGGCAGATAGCAACCGAGTAGGATTCCACGACGTGGCTTATGAGGCGACGGGCGCAGCGCAGGCGCTGGCGGCGGTGGGCACGGCGGCGGGCGGCTCCAGGCTGCTGCTGAAGCTGCACGGCTGCTGCATGCTGCTCGCCTGGCTCGGCACCGCCTCGCTCGGCATACTGCTCGCCAGGTAACCTTGGAATGTCCAGTGAAGAAAAATTAAAAAATAAAGAAACAGTTAAAAATGTTTGCTATTTACAAAAAAGGCTTAAAAAGTTAAGCCAGTTTTAGCAAAAAATTGGTAATCTTGTGTCCTAAAAATATGACAGTGGGAAGTAATAGGTTAAATATAATTTCAAATGAAAGTACGGCATATTATTTACATCGCTATATATGCTGAAGTGAGTGAAGAAGTGTACGATATCAATAGAAATCGTAACTTTATAAAGTAAATAAAAAAAAACATAATTCGTAAGTAAAAGACGTGATATAAGCCTGAAGACGACTTTACTCTCAATTTTTATATTATTACTATCTTACCCCGCGAACTCTGTTCCGCCTTAGAGGCAATAAAGAAGCAGATTTTTGATTTTGGACTAAAATGCGATAGGAATAAAAAGTCCTATCCTACCTATCCTATGTCCGTCTCCTGGTTCTAAGCTACCTCCCTACCAATTTTCAGCTAAATCCGTTCAGCCGTTCTTAAGTTATAAGTGGTGTAACTAACACCACTTTCCTTTTTTTCTATATATACAGCGTGACTGGTGAGATACCTTCAATACTTTTGGAGAGTACTCGGTACTCGATTCTTGTTAACTTGATATAAAAAAATAGGTGCTTATTTTTTATCGAAATGTCTCTAAAAAATAAGTGAAATTTGGATATTATACTCCCTAAGCTCGCCGCACTGTTTACGTTGATCTAGTCACGAGCGGCGCGGCGGCACCCACCCCTGCCCTCCATCCCGCTACATAAGCAACAGCTGTACAGTGTAGGTACCTATGTATTCTGTGTTGAGAGACACGTGCGGCCGCGCGCTGTCCAAGTATTCCGCAGTTAAATACTGGGCTCTCGGTGTACTGTGTACGAAGTTTACTAAGAAGTTATTTAATATTTAGTTTTTATGTTATTTTATTTCATGATATATGTTCGCATACTATCACGTCCTCAAATATTGAAGGTATCTCACCAGTCAGTCTGTATATCTACGTGAACTGAATTGTTACTTTGAGACTGATCGATACATACCATTTTCGGTGTCCTTAACTGATTGATATCAATCCAACTCACTAGTTGCACATTCGTTTAACAGAGAGATTACAGAGATCTTGATACAGCAGAATGTTTGATAACCAGTTCATAGATAAACGTAAATTTCCCAAAGAAATTGTCCATTTAGAATATTTTCGCCCAGATTTGTTTCTAGTTCTTGCACAACTGACTCTTGTTTAAAATGTTACAGATACTTCAAGCAAACTTGGGTCGGCAAGCAACTAGGCGGAAAAGACATTTGGTTCGCTGTAAGTATCTTAGTTTTATGTACAATTAAATACTAAACACATTTTTTTTTGTTCGTGTGGTGACCGATTAAGAATACAGACTGCACGGTTAGCCTAGTGGTTTAAGCGGTCGCCACGCCGCTCTCTACTGCGCTGAGTGTTATGGGTTCAAACCCCACACTTTGTGTGATTCACAAATTGTTGTTCTGAGTTTGGGTGTTCTTTGTGTCCGTTTCTTGTATATTTGTAAAGCCGCCCACGATACAGGATTTATTTTTAGAGCGAGCATTGCCTTAAAAAAAAAGTGTAGTGTTACCACCCCTATTCATCCCGTGGGTATCGTAAACAGTGAGTAAGGGAATAAAGTATGCAAGACAATATCATTACAAAGAGAAGGAAAACTTGAAACAAACTCTATTCCAATCCGTGTCGCCAGCGTGGTTTAGTAGGCCAAAACCTCCTTGCTAAGGAGAGGCCTATCTCCAGCAGTGGACTGTAAAAGACTGTTGATGATGATGATGATGATGATGATGATGATGATGATGATGATGATGATTGAGGACATTTAAAACATTTAAAAAACACAATGATGATTGATGACATTTAAAACATTTAAAAAAACGTGTCACGTTGTGACAACTGATGTGACACGTTTTTTTAAATGTTTAAGCGACCAACACATTTCGAGTTATTTACATAAACCGGCATCCTGGCATCGGACATTTCTTTCACGGTTTAAATTCTCAACTAACCAACGTGAAAGCTGTCATATGGACAACACGACAGTATAAGTTTTAGGTGGGTGGGTTCGATTCCTACCTAGGCCAAATATTTGTGCGAAGAACACGATCACTTGTGCTGTGTCTGGGTGTTATTTATCTATGATATGTACTCGTATGTGCTTAGAAGTATATAAGTATGTTTATTAGCAGTCTGGTCACCTTAGTAAAGGTTCTGTCTAATTTGGCATCCTACAGCTGTGTGTGAGATGTGTGATGTTATTTATTTATTATTTATAGATATTTCCATGAACATAAGTAAAATTTGTCAATCAAATGACCTTGTAAACATAGTCACGGTTTATTTTTTTTTAATTTTCAGTACCATCGCATATTCATGGTATCCACATTGGTGTTGACAATTATCGGCTTCATACTAATTCTCGTGGAAGTGGGCGGATTTTCCACTACAGGAAGCAACCCACACGCCATCACTGGACTTGTCACTGTCATACTATGCTTCTTACAACCCATTGGTAAGTTCTATGTATATATTTATGAAATAAGGGTTGAATATCAAGATATACAGGTTAAATCCCTCTCTCCATAGACCTAGAGGTAAGGGGAAGTTATTGGGTTTCCGGTCACCTCACTCGGTGAAAAACAACGAAAAAGGTGCTCAACTTGATTCTCTGTAAGACCGTGGTATCAGACCCATTTACGTCAAAGTATGGAATGGTATGAAACAGGTCAAGCCGTACTGCTCATTTAAATACAATCGCTCATGGAAGTATCTAGCTTATCCTTGAAAATATTAGCAGCTCCATACAGTTTAGGGCTACTTATTGTCCCAAGAGTTCACTGCTATCAGACCACTTGTGGCAAATATTAATATTCAATACAAATTCAACCTTCTTGTGATATAGCGAGAGTCGCTATTTATTTAAGTGTCCTGATCAAATGAGTTTTCTGTACATAACTGGGTATTTATTACTAAAATTTATTATATGATAATTTGTAACGCTTACATTATTGAATAAGATGGAAGAAATATTGAGCCTTTAAAGCGGCTACATACGACCCTAAAATCACTGGCGATATCGAGTAAATCGTGAGCTCGCTCGGAGCGATTTAGGGACGATAAAAATCGGGTAGGATTTGCCTACACACGAGGTGATTGATGATACGATCTAGGGTCCTCCCCACCACTGTCCCGATATTGTTAGTGATTTTAGGGTCGCGCGTAGCCGCTTTTAGTTGTCTACTGCTAGACTTAGACCTCCTTAGAAGGATGCTTTGGCCTACTACCAATACGTTAAAAAATACGAATGTAATATACCAATTGTTACAGGTGCATACTTCAGACCACACCCAGGCACTGAATACCGACCTATCTTCAACTGGCTCCACTGGGGAGCTGGCAATGCTGCTCATATACTTGGAAGTGAGTTATGTACAATGTCATATCATGGTACCTTACTGTGAACTGTTTCTCAATTTTAAAGTGATACATTTTAGTGAAAAAACACAAAGCAGCCATGACAACTGTCAACAGTAGTGAAAACTGAAAACTGTAAATAAACACTTGTTATTTTTTGATGTTCTAATTATTTGATTTTAAATTTTTCAACTTGTATTATGTATATTATCTGCGCGCGAAACTGAGTTTATGATGCGCTGCCTCGGTGATGCAGCGGTAGCGTTATGCGACTGCTGTGCTTGAGGTCTCGGGTTCTACTCTCGGGTCGGACCAAATGTTTATATCATCTACAAATATCTGTTTCGGAATTCTGATGTTTTTATGTATGTATGTATTTATATATAAAAAAGTATAAATGTGTTTATATCAGTTGTCTAGTACTCATAGTACAAGCTTTACTTAGTTTGGGACTAGATGGCGTTGTGTGAGGTTTCATGTATCAAATATTATATATAATAGCTGATTCATGCGTTAACACGTCACATGACCATGTTCATGACAACTTGCATGAATTCACTCCCATCCAAATCAGCGTAGAAGTTTGCACTTCAAAAATACATACAAACGATCGTGTGCTATTTAAAAATCAACCATATTCCATTCATTTTTGAGTTCTTTTTCTTTATCAAAATTATTTTTCATAAAGAAAAAGAACAAACGGTCGTGTGCTATTTGAAAGTCAACCATATTCCATTCATTTTTGAGTTCTTTTTCTTTATCAAAATTATTTTTCGTAAAGAAAAAGAACAAACGGTCGTGTGCTATTTGAAAATTAACCATATTCCTTTCATTTTTGAGTTCTTTTTCTTTAACAAAATTATGTTTCATAAGGAAAAAGAACAAACGGTCGTGTGCTATTTGAAAATCAACCATATTCCTTTCATTTTTGAGTTCTTTTTCTTTATCAAAATTATTTTTTATAAAGAAAAAGAATAAACGGTCGTGTGCTATTTGAAAATCAACCATATTCCTTTCATTTTTGAGTTCTTTTTCTTTATCAAAATTATGTTTCATAAGGAAAAAGAACAAACGGTCGTGTGCTATTTGAAAATCAACCATGTTTCATTCATTTTTGAGTTCTTTTTCTTTATCAAAATTATTTTCCATAAAGAATATAACATACTATATACTTTTTTTAACATGAGTAAATACATTTTCAGTTGTGACAATATTCTTCGCGGTGTACCTACAAAAGGCGGAGCTGCCATCTTGGACAGTGTTTATCCTGGCAGCTTTCGTAGCCTTCCACGTGATCATGCATTTAGTATTATCGGTGAGTAACTCCACTTATTATTACAATTACTAAATAAATACATTTTTATTTGAACATAGATTATGTTTGTAGGATAGAACAAAATATTTAGCGTATACAATGAAATTATTAAGCTATATACAGACTGACTGGTGAGATACCTTCAATATTTGAGGACGTGATAGTATGCGAACATATATCATGAAATAAAATAACATAAAAACGAAATATTAAATAACTTCTTAGTAAACTTCGTACACAGTACACCGAGAGCCCAGTATTTAACTGCGGAATACTTGGACACCGCGCGGACTTATTTTTTAGAGACATTTCGATAAAAAATAAGCACCTATTTTTTTATATCAAGTTAACGAGAATCGAGTACCGAGTACTCTCCATAAGTATTGAAGGTATCTCACCAGTCACACTGTATATATATATAAAAATGAATGTATGTCTGTCTGTATGTCCTTTATAGAACCATAAACTATGCATTTGATCATGTGATTATCTTAAGCAAAGTTGTTGTGTATGAGCCCACGAAAGTTTCTGTGTTGGTATGAATGGTTTTTTTTTCTTTTTTTTATGTTTTTGAAGTGAAAACTTCTTTAGGCGCGTTGAGCGTTTTGGTAGAGGGTAAAATCCTCGGTTCGCGTCACCGACATGCTAATGATAATAGTATATCTATAGCTATGGAGAATATGATATTATATATTATATATAGCTATATATGAAACATAAAAAATTTCATATAATTTTTGAATGTAGTTTTAATTACTCTCAACTTAATAGTTCCGTTTTCACTTCTATCGGCAGTCCCACGACTGCTACTGTTTTCTTTTAGTACGGTGAAACCAACGCGCACAGGATACAGCTAGTAACTTATAAATAGAGTGAAAGTATGTGGAGTTATTTATGGATAATATAATAAAGAATTATTGTGAAAATGTATGTAAGCTATGTGCCTCACAAGATTTCTACACAACCCAAAGGTTGACTGGTAGAAATTGCTTCGAGCATGATGTCCACCAATGTACAAAAGTGTAAAGTTATATAATAAATAAAAATTGTATGTGTCAGCTCCGACGCACGACTGGAGTTTACTTCTTAACTACAATTGTCAAAACAGACGCAAAAAAAGCTTATTTAACTGAAAAAAGATTGATACCGTATGAAAGGGTAAATTAAGAAATTAATGAAAATAACATATAGATATAGTCGCTTTGCTGCATACTCTATACACGTCTTAATACACTCACAACCAGTGCAGCCGCACCAAAAACGTAACGAGGTAATTCGTTGAGTAGATTTGACTCCTCACATTTTTCTCATACCGGGCGCCTTATATCAAAAAACCGATTCTTAAGGAGTAAACTGCAAAAAAAATACCTTTATGCCTAAGAGAATAAATGGTTTAGCAGTAACACAATCAGTCTTTCTAACTAAATGTGAATCCGAGTCTTCGTAAAATGATGTAGGTATGATGCGGATGGAGCAATGGCCGTTCAATCGTCACATGGGACAACACTGTGATACTAACTTTTATTTAGTCTTCTGTATCCGTTTTACGTATATTTATAAAGCCTTTTACTCATCAACAAATACCGTGCACTGGGGGTGCACTTGCACACATTTACACCCCCTTGTCAGAAAAGAAAATACATATGTTTACTCGACATCAGCGGGTGCGTAATGTTACCCGAGAGGCATTGCCGAATGCCTTTGAAGAGTTACTTCACGTCTAATTGATATCTTCAATAAGGCTATCAATAAACTGCCACTGTGTCGGCAAAGCTGCATCAATTTTATAGATGATCACTTTGATTAATACATAAAGAAAAAAATACATCGACTTATTTAAAAAAAAAAAACACCAATTTCTTTCTTCTTTTAAAGATCTAGTCTAATTGTATATTTTATATTATTTAATAGTATGTGTAGGTGTAGGGGGTATCCCTGAAAATAACTCTGACGGCGCCCATGAAACAATATATTATGATAATAATTTTAAATTGCCACTACTGGGTTAATTATAGAATTTCAGATGAATTACAATTATTATACATAGGTTATTGAAAATAGACTCATGAGTCTATGCGTACCTAAACGTCACCTGTCTACTTTTTTTTATTTTGAGAGCTAAAATGATTCTACGCTGCCTTATGGAAAACATAAATATTATTTAAGACTTGCGGTCACCATACTCATTACGAATGTCGACTATGCGGTATGGTGACTCACATTATGGTGGTTTATTGAGA
Organism: Hypercompe scribonia; assembly: GCA_949316085.1. Classification (NCBI taxonomy): domain Eukaryota; kingdom Metazoa; phylum Arthropoda; class Insecta; order Lepidoptera; family Erebidae; genus Hypercompe; species Hypercompe scribonia. Next base: position 3,708,496 of record OX438991.1, on the reverse strand, counting down.
TGCTTGTTCACACCCTTCTTGGAGTCATAAAAGGCATGACAGTTATCGTGGCCGTGTAAGGTTCACACACTTACCACGATAACTGTCACCCCTGTATCAAGGGTCCGGTCTTGCACTCACCAACGAAACACGACAGCACGGATGCTGTCGCTTTAGGTTGATTTTCTGTGAGAGGATAGTGCCCTGGTCGATCCGGTCCGTTCGAGCTGAAATCGACCTGGCTCTACTACCTTAAAAATTACCAAACGGCCCATGGGCTTAAAATATTCAATATATGTGTATATATATACATATATAGTCTTTATCGCTATTTATTTAATCTTTCAGTTGACGGTATGCGTGTCGGACGGTCGCATCAGCAACGGTCGCATCAACGCCTTCCCGATGAAGGACATGCTCGGCCACACGCGCCAGGCCACGCAGGTCGACAGGAGCTCCGACGCACCGGTTGGTACACCACACGCTACATCGCATATTTTAAGGGTTACATCTAGCCTGAGCGCCACCGCTGCGACGGCTGCAACTGGTGGAGCTGAAGCGTGACCTTGTAGTGGCCATCGGAGTGGGTATTCTCTCACTCGGTGATTGCGGCCATGGTATGGAGCGAAAGCTCGCGGAACTCCGTTGTCTCCTTCTGCGAGCAAGTTATGCTTGCAAAGGAGATGTCGGAGCGGGACCGGGAGAGGTTCAGAACTCTCACGGTGCGCCAGGCCCGAGAACGGGTCCAGTACCGCAGACGACTCGGGCGCCAGAGATCGAAGAGCGATCGCCGTCTTCCATAAGCGTAAGCCTGGGGGTGACAGGTGAGATCATCTCTCACCCTAGCAGACGCAGGCCAGGGTGGCAGCGCGACGGACGCCCTTTTGGGGGCAGAAAAATGAACATTGGTGTTCTCCCTCAAAAGGGTAGATGGCCCGAAGTACGTCGGGGTTCCAGGGATTTCCTTTCTAGGATAGACCACTAGGTTCCCCGACTACTAGTATCTGGTCGATTTTTGGTCGGTTCGAGTCTGATATAACGACCAATAGGTGATGTCCGAGGGGATTTTCGCACAGGAAAAAAAGAGGGATACATCCTACATACATACTATTAACCAATATAAAATATATTATAAAATTATACTAGGTTTTTACCTATGAAACCGACTATTTTTATGAAATATGTTAAAATATGTGATTTTCTACGTATATGCTTTTCTGTCAGGGCACAACTACACACCTTTCCACCCCCCTGGCAGTAAAGAAAAATTAAAAAACATATTTTTAATTTATCACCCGGCACTTATGGCTATATTATATTTTTACATATATTGCACATTGCACTATCCTGCCTTTCATATGATCTTAAACAAAATGAAAAATACACTATTTCGTTCAGCGCTCTTAACTCCCTTAGGATTCCTTTTCTATCAAATCTATACAAAAGCTGTATAAGATAGCAAATGAGCTAAGTTGTACATGATTCAACATTAATATTTGATTACTCAATAATATGAAATATGCATATGAAATATGATAAATATGAAATATCGAGAACCCCACGCTTTTTACTCTGAATTGAATTATTCTGTTAATAACTTAAATTTTACTATAATTTTATTTTGAGGCGATTCACTATGATTGATTGTTCGATCTTCTACTACTGTAATATTAGACTCTTTGTCATTAAACATTATTTTCTAGTTTTTTAAACTATTATTTATTTTTCATTTTTTAGTCTATGACAAACTCATAAATCTATTATCAAAAGATCGCATTGTCGTCGGTCCTTGAGACGTGTGCAAAGTTTCAAGTTGATCAGATTTTTAGTAACCGGTGAAAATTAAGCTCAAAGATTCCATTACATACATAGATACAACACAAGCTAATAAAAGCGTGTTAAAAAAAAGATTAAAATCACTATTACTTTCGGGCGATTTACAAGCGGCTATATTGGCGCGCTTATTCTGTGACGACGGATTACACTCATGTCAACAGCGAAGTGTTTGGTTCACAAATGCACCGAGTTATTTTTTTCTAATCAACTTACTACCATAGAAAAGTAAAGAAATATAATGAAAAGTAAATAATATAATAGTTGTGAAAATCATTTTAACATAAGTAAGGATATGAAAAACTAATAAAATATATATATCAATATTTTTTACTTAAATAACTACATATACTGTTTTGTTTACAAAGTTTGACGAAAATATAACCTTCTTTACTAAAAGATCCGAGGGTAAATTGACGTCAAATTTTGTTCCACCAATAACGTTGCGTATTAGAAATTTACGAGGATGTTTGGAAAAAGCCACTATCTATTCAACCTATCGCCGTTCACTGCTGAACGAAGGTCTCCCCCAAGGAACGCGAACCATCCCGGTTTTGGCAATTCGTAAAAAATAGAAGATAAAGCCATTATCACTAACGAATTGTAATAAATTTCAAAAATAATTCCATAGATATGTGTTTTTTAGTATTAAATTTTACAAATAAGTATATTTTGTCCATTTTGGAGTCTCGTGCATGTACCCTATTATTACATATATATTAATTTATTTAATTACTTACAAGTTTTGTTCTATCTCCTTACTGTATAACTATCTATGAAAGTTTTGTTGAAAACACAAGCGTCCACCCATAGCATTCGTTACGAGCGGGGTAAGGATTCCAAGTAGTCACGTGTGATGTGTAACTGGTGTAACATGTGGCATTTCACCTATCACCTCATTGGTTATTCGAATGGCGCGGGTTGCTTCGGCTTCCTGTTACATACTTCCGTTTATTTTTACGAAATCATTGCCACAGATTGCATAAAAGCAGAAATAATTTTTAAAATGGATGATGTCTTGTGTTATGGCAACATAACATACACGGGCATCTAACATTGCCTGAATCTTCATGTATCTACTGTTTTTTGTTAACAAATTGTCACTACTGTGTTATTGTCCCATCATCATCAACAGCCCTTAACAGTCAATTCTTGGGCACAGACCCCTTCTAAGACAGGAAGTTTTGATTACAATACCACACTGGCCTGTGGCGGATTTCCTTCTCTCTACAGGGCTGTTGTCTTGCATAGTTTAAACACCTGTGGGATGACTACATACGTGGGATGGTAACACTATGTATTCTTATTTCGTAACCACATGCACTATGTTATGGTTTAATCATTTTAAATTTAATAATATTGAAATATTTTCAGTTTTCAAGTTTCCGTCGGCTCCTGCTGGGTGTGTACGCGCCGATCATCTTGCTGTTCTGCATCGCGATGATCTGTCTGGTTGCGCTCGCGCCGATCGCAGAGACATACGACACTATATTAGGCTCTTAATTTCAATTTCTTGAATTGTTTGCACACTTCACTTGAGCTCACTACTACATTTCTTATTTGTAGTAAGTACTGCCATGTTCATCCAATACAATTAAAAAATTGCACAATGTTAATTAATAATAATTAGATATTTTTCCGGCTTATACTCCATTGATTGTAATATTTCATTTTTAGAAACGTATTCTGTGTTCATAAAAACGTTTTACCGAACGCCATACTCACGATTGTGACGATGGCGTTTGACTGCCTCCGTGAATGAGGTCTCGGGTTCGATTCCCGGGTCGGACCAAATGTTTGTATGATCTTCAAATATTTGTTTCGGAGTTTCGGTGTTTTCTATGTACATATAATATGTATGTATTTACAAAAAAAAAATATATGTATATGTGTATTCTGTCAGTCAATCTAGCTATCACAGTGTAAGCTTTGCTTAGTTTGAAGCTAAATGACATTGTGTGTCAGATTATTTATTATAGTGTTGGAAAGGTTATAATACAACCTACACTACTGTCATTTTATTGAGAATAGTATTCACTCAAGTATTTATGCCGGACATTTTAATATTATAAAAGTGTAATGAACAAAGAACGCTTTAAATTCATTTACACACATCTTTTTCAATACTTCAGTGTCTTTATCTAATAACGAGTGAAGCAAGAAACATGTAATGTTAATTTATACGGACAAGTGATATTTATTCGTATGTAATCGATTGTGCTTATTATCGATAATAAGCAAATCGATCACATGCTATAAAAAAAAATTATTAATATTCCACATTTTGTTCTAAGTTAATTTGCTTGTTTAAATAATGTTATGTATAATTGCTTCAAAAGCTTATATTATAGTATTTTTGTTGTTTTTGTCCCAAAAATCATTGAAATATTTATATATGTATATTTATTTAACAGTGTCAAAGTAAAATTTGGAGGTTCAATTTTTTAATCATGACTTTAAAATCTATCATTTACCTTTTTTATATCCACGATATTTACTGTCATAGACAGTTATTTTTATTTTATTGGTTATTGGTTAAATTAGATCTGTCGTAACAAAATTCCGTCCAGTAGATTTAAAATAAAGACTCAGACTCGAAAGAGTATTTTCTTCTTTAAGAAATCCACATAAAAAGTAGATAAGGATCATTATTGTCCTATGTAGTTCAGAGGACCCATTTTATTACACTGTTGGATTTGTAAATTAATAAGAGCCAAAATTAGATTAATATGGCAATTATAAAACTTATGCATTCTTTTTCTTTCCACTTAATTCATGATCATTCCATTCCATTCACAAATGGTCATTAAAATTAAAGGATTAATTTGTAAGAGAGAATGTTTGTCCCAAGTGCTCAAAGGGCTTAGTTCCAAATTAAATTAATATCAAAAATATTACTTCTGGCAGCACTGGTATTATATGTATAAAGTATATATGTATTTACATACTTAGGTATTGGATATAAGTTCAGCTGCCCACATGCGATTTCGTACTGTCGATGCACGGTTTTACTTATGTATGTATTTAAGGGTTCCCCACTAGATTAGTGTATGCGAATCCCGATCAAGAAGTCTTGGCTTCCATTCCCAGGTCGGGCCAAAGAGTTATCGAGTTTTTCTAATTATAGAAATGCTCAATAACAGCCCAGACTTTGGAAATTGGGGTTTTAATCCCCGCGATTCGGAGAGCATGTAAAGTCGTGGGTCCTGCGTCTGAACCCTCCTGGATCATGTGTGATAGCCGTGTCATCAGATTGTAAGGGTGGGGGAACAGAGAGTGCACCTGTGTTTGCGCTCACTTGTACAGTATAATATCTCCTGCGTGGTTAACTGGTCTCCGTTGAGGCTGGTCGCCGTGGCTGAAATTTGTTAGAAGTTAAATAAAACTGTTTATCATTGATAAATATAAGAATATACTACTCAAGTTTGCATTCTAAAATATACATTATTTTCTAAATGTTAGCAGTTTATTTAAGAACTAAAAAAAGCCTTGAGGATATCTATGTTCACATAATAATTCATAGAGAAGAAAGGGCACAAGGAGCCTACTCTATACTGTAAAATAAAAAAAAATATTTTGTTAAGAGTGTAGGGTAGAATTAAATGTATAGAAATTAAAATCACATTATCAATTTATAATTAATCCAAATAAATTATTAAATTTTATTTATAATACAATTAAAATAGCATTGACATGTTCTGTTTCCTGTTTTTTACAACTTCTAATATTCACAATAGGTATTGACTGTAAAAATATTATTTGAAATTTTATGTCCAATTGTATTAATCGGTTTCTATTTAATAATGTAAAATCCTACCTACAGTTTTATTGAATACCTAGTCTAAACCAAATGCAGCCATATCTGGATGAAATTAAGTCATCAATTATACTATCTTATTTTTAAATATTTTTTTGCCAATTGCATCTCTAAATGCACATCATTGTAAGTTCAAATAAATAATTAGTAAGCAAGTTATTGAGATCAAATTATTAAAATAATGTTAGTAATGTAAAAAAATTAATGTAATAAAATATTGTAAATATAGTTGTTAGAAAAAAAACTAATATAAGTTAATGGTGTTTCTTTTATTTACCTTTCTCATACAAAATTACACAAGTACATAAATATAATTTTAAAAATTAACATTTCATATATTTCTGTTTTACTATGTCAAATTTCCCTACTGCACCTTCTGTGCTGAGAGACACGGGAAAAAAAAGAAAAAGTCAAAACGAAATATGTTAGCAACTACAAAGTTACTTGTTAGCTCGCTTGACATAAAATTTTGAAAACTGTTTTTTTTTTATTCACGTTTTTTACACATACAGTTTTTTTGTACAGCTTTTTACATATTTTATAACATATGTCTTGCTGTACAATAAATGTATGTGTTTAAACTTGTGAAATAGTTTCAAATTATTTTGATATTGTTTCAAAGCTTTTTCATGAAAACTTAAAAATCAAAATTCATATTGAATACTAGTCATTTTTCTCAACGATAAGAATATATTTATAATTTCATTCCTCAATCACTATCACTGTACCTTATGACTCATCCTTTGGTATTTGAGAATCTTCTACAGTCCGCGTAGCTGGTACATAAACCTTAAACGAGAATTCAGTACGTGGAAACGATCCAGGGTTAATAACATGGCAGCCCTTATAGCTGCGTGTAAAAGGTTGAAAATGATCTGCAACTACAACCAGATCTGGCAACGGGTAAAGATTTAAGGCGCTCGCATGTCTCCAGTACACTGGCTGTACACGCAATGATGTTGGCACTAAACAGCACTGACTTAGAAGCGTTTTAGTCAAGTGGTCTGGTATATCACCTGTATCTGGGAAACGGAGGGTATTTCTACATAGTTTCATCACTAAATCTTGTCTGAACACTACGAATTCCTGAGTACAATATTGTATACGGCAGGGGTTAGATGTAAAAACTACATTTTTGTCAAGTTTCTTTTTCATAACATCAGTCAGATGATCAGGTATGGGAGGCCGAGGCAATACATCCGCAGCAGCTGGATCTGTTTTACCAGGTACAAATATAAACTGACACTTTTCACGTAAGTTTTTGAACTGACAAATAAGATCTGCTAAATCATTTAGAGCACTCATGAATTCTTGTTTATGTAAATAAGTATATGTATAGGACAGAAATTCACCCATAAACACTATGGCTATCGGAGGATAGTCTTCAAACCCTGCAAAGAGTTTCTTCAAGTTTTCCATCACTTTGGCCAAATCTAACCAGACCTCAGATAAGAAAACGAAAACTCCATCTTGATTCTCTTGTTCTATTTTTAAAAGAGCTTTTGAATTTTTTAATGAGCATTTGGATTTACCGCCAAACATGTTCAAATTACCAAAATAAGGTGCCGACTCCTCTCTGCTTTCAATAGGAGGTTGCACAAGACCTGTGACGTAGAGTGTTTTATCTTCATAATAACCTTCTGCGAGTACAAAGCTATTCTCAGTAAACAACCCGGAGTGATATCTAGCCTGCGACAGATCCAGGAGTACTGAACCGGTCGGATCTTCTAAATGATACTTTCGTTCAACAATCTGTGATATTAGCCCCAAAACTACAACTTCATCAATTTTACTAGAACAACTTAATAAATACTCCACTTTGCGTAGTTGAAAACATTTTTCGGTATCTGATGATGACAACGGATCTTGTGTAAACAGTTTGTTACGAAGTGTTCTCTGCCAGATTGTAGTGTATCTATCCAACAAATATTGAGCCTTCCACTTTGGTTCAGGAAATAAACACATAGTACTATCTACGTCCTTTATGAATTTCTTTAGCTCTTGGTCGTAGCAAAGTTTCGGTACAGTAAATCCGTCGATCACATTTAGAATAGATTCGTTCTCTTCAAGACCTTCTGAAGAACATTCTTTATAAGCTGTTGCCAAGTGTTCTTTTTCTAAAATTGGTTGTGACAGGCACTGCTTCAGTAAATGAGTCGTAAGTTTGTCCAACATACCCCGTCTTTCATCGGGAGGCAGGAGCAATAGCTGTTCTGCAACGAAAGTACTCGCTTCTCTTCTTATCGTAAAACCACTTAATTTAAACGCCGTGTTAACTTCTGAACGTACTTTTTGGAGATCTGCCATAATTCATGTATACACTTGTTTATAAAAACTATAAATAATGGAAAACTTTTTAATAATCAGTAAATCTTTATAAGTTCACAAAAAGGCGCCAAAACATATTATGAACAGCTGTAATGTGATAGGAATTGTCTGTCAGTTTTTGACAGTATCTTGATATTTACAAATTCAGTAATAGTTCGGTGTTGAATTGAATAAAGTATTTTTTAACATTTTTCACTTCATCCTTTCTTTTTGATAAATTAACATAAGAAAATGGTAATTATTAGTTATTGGTTTTGATATGCATGTTATAAATATATCACATTTTTCATGAATAAATTGAATAAGAAAATTTACAAGAAAATCGTAACGAATCACAGCCAAGATCTGTCAAACAGTCAAATGTCAGTAGCTTGTTCTTTCTTTTTATACGCTATGGTCGAGTGTCAAAACAAATGTATGAATGGAAAGTCCGTCGGTGATTCACCGTAATTTATAATATAAAATCAGGCCAAATATATTTTCCTTTAGTGTTTTATATGTTATTACGTAGATTGATTGTAACTTTTGTTGTGACTATCGGACGCCAGGTTTCGGTAAGTTTTTTTTTTCATAAATTTCACCATTTCTTATAAATTACTGGCATCATAATATTTTAATAAATTAAATTGTGAGAAGATTTTCACAAGTTTCTTATCTTATAGAAGTCCCTTTGATTGTCTTTTAAAAATTATACTAACAGTTTACTTAATTGTTTGCAATTAAATAAGACAAGTTAATGTCAGTTGAAAGTGTATGGTGCAATAGTTAACACTTTTTTTTTAATTTTGAAGTGCATTGCACAAGTTGTGAGATTTAAAAAATGAAGTCTATATTGCTATAGGCCCTATCTCTTGTTACCTTTGTATCAAACTTTTACTCAATTGATTATACAGAGAGCACAAAGTATAAAATGAGTCTGATTAATGTGATGGAAATATATAAATGCATTTTTTACTTTTTCAGGGAAAGCAGAGTAATATGGATCTACCAAAACAATTTCAAAATTATGCTTGGTAAGATTTTAACTGTCTATTTACACATTAAGCTGTACACTTACTTAACAATATAAATCAATAAATAAAATAAAATTGTTGTGCTCATATTATGTTATGAATTCTCAATTTTGTACCCTAATTCCCGGTGTGAAACCTTCAGTAAAACTTTTATGACTAATATGCATGTATGTTTTACTACCTATTTTATTTATCTTTACTCTTATTTTATTATTACTTTACCTATATATATGTAATGTAATTTAAATATTACCTGTATGGTTATATTTTCTAGTGCTTTTGTTGTTTTGTGAGGTAGCAAACATGTGCTTTTGCTAATTACTGCTTACTAACAAACTTGCAGTGCACCAGTTTCCCTCTCACTACCATCCCAGGTCCTTCAAGCGGGGTGTGAAAAAGCATCTCACTAGGCTGTCATAGTGTGTGTCATAATGTTGCGTTGTCTGTATTTGCAATAAGTATGGTAAACACCACTCTTGTATGGTACTCATGCTGTATTGACCAGAGAGATTGGTGTTCGTGCCAAGTTTTCTTTTTCTTTGCACTGCTGTTGTCCTGCATATTTTATTGTTCTGATCAGCTGTTATGACACCTACGAGGCCACTATGTAATCTTAAACCATCGGATCATTAGTCAATTTTTGTTTGCCCTGAAGAATCCACACTTCATTTAGACTACTCACACATGCTTATATACTTAACACGTAGTTATTACGTGTACGTTAACTCAGTTGAATACCATTTTTATAATCATTCATGACTACAAGTTTATAGTTGATGAATTAATTTGTTGTTTATGCACACATTAAATCCTCTAAAATCTTGCATTTATTTGTATAAAATATGCCTAAGCAGAAATATGCTGAGCTATTGTCTTTGAAACATAATATCTTTACGCTGTAACCTTTTAATAACAGTGTATAAAATGACTGATTGAAAGATAGTCTGTAAGGTGATGGATTAAAAATATGGAGTCTCATCACCCCTATTCATCCGGTGGGTGTCGTAAGAGGTGACTAACGGAGCAAACTACACAAGAAAACATCATTGCTAAGAGAGGGAAAGCTGTAGGAAGGCCAAACTCTCTATGTCCAGCAGTGTCTGTTATAGACTGTTGATGTGATGATGATTTATGAAAATAACTACATGGATTATATGGATTGAGCAGTCACCTCGCTTCCTCCTACTGTGCTAACGTTCCCAAATGGGAAAACGCTTTGTATGATCTACAAAAAGTGATTCAAATCTCAGTGTTTCTTGAATATTTACAAAGTCGTTTAGGACATAGGATTTCATCCTAGCTCGTTCAGCACGTTACAATCTGGCTGCTATCTGCCCTAGTCTTTACAGCTTATATGGCACATGACTGGATAGAAGATATGATAACCAAAGATAAAAAGACGTATTATTTGTTTGGGCACGTGTAACAAATAACATTCATCCTCTGATCAGATTAAGATAGCTGATTGCTTAGCAACCGAAGAATAAAGCAAAAACACCGTCATATCTTCCATGATTTTGTTTCTAAGAGTCTTCGAATAGATGTGTAATCTTTTGGTGAACATAAAACTCTGTAGGAAGGAGATTTTGGTCTACGATACGTATGGGGCTTGTCAAGTGCGACTGTGGCCGCGGGTGTACGGGACAGATTTACCCCTCCATCCGCTATAGTGGCCAGCCGCGAGGAGGCGACGTCCGCGTGTACCTTTTGTCGCCTAAATAGAGAGTTTTACCCGAAGATGGTGCCTGCGTTAGCGGGCAGCCGCTAGGAGAGATCCGGATGTCGTAATAACAACTGTTCCTGGATCCCTCCTGTCTCAGACGCAGAGTGGCACACCGTGTGGTTTTAGTCGGTCCGATTCCGACACATCACCCCGCCACAAACCTCGGAGGGGTGACGGCCGGAGGGAGTTTCCACACGTTAAAAAAAAAGGGTTTGTCAAGTGTCAAGTTTTCCTTATCTGTAGTGCTCTTGTCCTGTGTATTTTGCTCTTACCTTACCACTTATAACACCCATGGAATTAATAAAGGTGGTGGCACTCTATGTTCTTAATCCGTCACCACACAGATAAACAGAAACGTGTCTGCAGTAAATAAAAAAAAATGACTTACGTTAAGAGTGTTTGTGAGTGAGTGTATAAGAAACTGGGTTTTATACGTAGACATATAAAATTTGCATTGTTTATTTCCTTATTGTGTAAAATAATTACTATTCTCGCTTAACAATTGGAGTTCCCATGTTTAGAAAGTAGCCACCGTCTTTTGAAATAACTCTTTTACAATGCGGTCATAATATCTATACTTTACTAGCTGACTAGACTTCGTTTGCGTTTCTTGAAAAGAATTAATTAATCAATGAGTATGGTGACTACAACTTTTGCATTCTATTCATACTTTCCATCAGGCAGAGTAGTCATTATGGCAGGCTCTTGATACAGAAAAAAATCTAGTTTTTGCCACATTTTTATTTGGTATTCGATTTTTATTGGTCCGAGCGTGATGTTAAGTAGACTTCACCGATGAATGAGGTATATAGCATTAAAATTGTTTTTCAAAGTTCAACCTGTAATTTTTAAAATTAGCGCGTTTAAGCAAACAAAAACAAATTCTTTAGTTGAGTAATATTAGTATAGATTCAAAGTCTGATGTAAGATTTAAATGCAAAGAAAGTTAAACAATTGCTTATAGTGATAAGATAATATATTCGATTATCGGTGATGCCATGATGCTTATTGACCTTATAAGGTGAGATAGGGCAGAACTTGTTGTAACGTGTCTTCACTGCGTCGCGACTTCAAAACGTCGCGTATTTTTTTCTTAAAAAGATTCCAAAAGGAGGTCGTTCTCAATTACATGTATGTGTCACCGTCAATCTGTATAATTCAGGTATTCTATACAATACTTAGGCAATGTATACAATACCTGGGGCGTCCAGGCAATGTATGAAATATTATAAATATTATTGTTTAAAACATGCTTTATGTATATAATTAATAAAATTCCTAGGGATTGCATTGAATACGTACCTACTCTACCGGTAACCTGTGAAATAAATAGATTTTGGTTTGCATCTAGCAATGTTATGTAATTATATACATACCTATAAAATTGTATAAATGTTATATATGTTGGCTTAGAATCAACATTATTCAGAATCATGTAGTTTTAAATTTGGCGATGCAGAACTAAAACATGATAAGTAAAACGTCTCAGATAAATAAGAACTCATATCTCTTTGAAACTTTGTTTAAATGTCAGAGTATTAACTAATCCTGCATCACGCAATCAAAGTTTACAAGCATTCGATCACGGCTGCTGATGATCCTACGACCTCACATGGTCGAAGGATCCTTTCTTTACGCAAGAGGTGTGAAACACTCGATCCTCCAAAACATTAAACAACATTCTCCTTAACAAATTTCAGGATAGTCATTAATCAGATCAGAATCTAAGTTTAATCTGTATTCCTCATATATTCAGGTGCAAACCAGACTGGTGCTTCCCAAGTATGAGTAAGGAAACCAATGAGCTTCTGAAACAGTGTGCTAGTATTGATGAGGACGCGGTGTTCGATGACATTGATGAAGTTGTCGCGAGGAGTAAGGCATTTCCGATTCCATTTCCAATTGAGACTGTCAGGTAAGTTATCAATTTATGTGTGCTTGATTAAGTAACATTATGGGTTAAGTAACATGATCGTGTGCATGTGTTCGTTTGTGCATGCGACATGTACGTGCATTTGTGTGTGTATGAGTGTATTTGTGTTCAGTTCAGCAAAAATGAATAAAAGTTGCTGAACTGAAAAGTAGACAGATTATTGAGTGAACATAATATGCAATTGTGACGTCATAAACCACAGACTTACCAAAGTTGGAATGGCAAAAGCAGAATTGTGCAAAGGTTTATAGTATAGGGAGGTAAATGAGCAGACGGGAGACCTGATGGTAAATACCTACCACCGCCCATGCATTTAACTGCAACCCAATAGTCACAAGTGTGTTGCTGTCAATATAGAAAATTCAAAATTAGTATTTGAATACCAGTCTTTTACCTTAACAATACAGTAATGTAGACTTTCGTATCTACTACCAAACAATATTTTTTTTAATATTAATTATAATTGACAGGTTAGAAAAACTGAAGGTACGACGGCCTATAGAGAAATTAAAAAAGAATATTGTGTCCACATACCCCCTCATACATGAAAGAGTGGTGCTTTTAATGACACATTTCCTAATTTACAAGAGGTAAGTTAAACTGGCTGGTAATCGACTTGCTTAATTACAGTGGACCTCCGGTAATTTGACAAACGTTTAACAGGGAAAGTGTCGGACTATCGAATTTGTCGGATTATAGAGTACTGCCTAAGACCCCCTATAGCCCGGATTTTTTTACAAAAGAGTACCTTGTAATCCGACAAATTACAGACAAATGATAAGATTATATATGTTATTGTTTTCTGGGCTTGTGACGACATTACTAGGTACGTATACGAAATACACAATGAATAAACAGCAAACAATGAACGCACGTTAAGCTGCACCGCTGTCACACGTAGTCAAATTCAAACTAAGTAATCGGAATTGAAACAATACCACCGCGTCGAGCACAAGTTGTAACCTGTTCCGTGTAAGTGAAAATTGTTTGGTTTATGTCGGATTACAGGGGGGTCCGGATTAGACAGGGGCCGGATTACCGAGGGTCCACTGTATATTTATTTATTTATTTATTTATACATCATGCACTTTATGTACATAGGCGGACTTAATGCCTAAGGCATTCTCTACCAGTCAACCTTTGGGTGATGCAGAGAAAATAGGAAGTAGGTGCGTTTCAGGTGTTGAAAAGAAGAAGTAGACATAACAAACTTTCATATACTAAAATTAATACAAATACATAAATACATACATATACATACTTAAGTTGATGTAAGTCTATATACATACATACACAAATAAATATCATAACAAGTATAAGATGATAATCATGTATTGGTTGATTCTACCAGCTGTTTCAGTAAATACTGCTTCACTTTTTTCTTAAAAGTAAAAGCGTTGCTAGCCATCCTGACTTCGAGGGGAAGCTCATTCCAGAGAAGAACGGACTGCACAAAGAAAGATGAGCCAACAAACTCAGATGTATGGGAGGGGCAACGAAGGAGAAGATTCTTAGAAGACCGAAGCTTTCTGTCGTGATTGCTACATAAGAGTTGGAAATAAGAGTTTAAATATGTTGGCGAAGATGGGTTATTAAGTAAAGAGAATAGAACAGTGAGCGCGCGTAATTTTCGGCGTAGACGAATTGGTAGCCAATTGAGCTGCGAACGGAAAGAGGATACATGGTCATATTTACGGAGATTATAAACAAATCGAATGCAGTTATTAAGAAGACGGTCTAATTTATCGAGAAGATCTGCATTCAGGTCGTAGCAGCACACATCACCATAGTCGATTAAGGGGAAGATAAGAGTTTGCACAAGCATAGTCTTGGTTTTTACGGGCAGGAAATTTCTCAGACGATTTAGAGCCCGAAGTGTCCCAGTAACCCTCCGGCACTGTTTTGCAACTTGTTCACGCCAGGTTAGTGTGCAATCGAGGTGTAAACCTAAATCTTTCACCGATCCACTCACAGGTATGATAGTCCCATTAAAAGTAATAGCCGGGGGAGTTTTAGTGTCTACTCTGTTCATCGACCGGTGACTTCCCACTACGATAGCTTGACATTTTGTGGGGTTCACAGATAAACCAAACCTTTGAGACCACGTGTTGATTGTTTCCAGATCGTGGTTGATCATTTGTATTGCACTCGAGATATCTTCCACTTTACTCTGTGAATAGAGCTGTAGGTCGTCGGCATACAGATGATACGCACAACGAAGTTCCAGGGACAGGAGGTTAATATACACAGAAAATAATATAGGAGAAAGAATGCCGCCTTGAGGAACACCAGAATCAAGATCACACCAGCTCGAGGAAGATCCATCGACATGAACAGATTGCTGGCGGCCCCGAAGATATGATGAGAACCAATCCAGTGCTTCAGGTGAGACCACAAGATAGGAAAGGATAGACAGGAGTATATTGTGATTGACTGTGTTGAAGGCATTAGAGAAGTCAATTAGTACCAAAACAGTAACTTCAGTGTCTTGCATACCTGCCTTGATATCACTAACCACTTTAAGAAGAGCAGAAGTAGTGCTATGACCAGGCCTGAAACCCGATTGAAACGGGCTCAATAGGTTGTTTTTGTAGACAAATTCAGAAAACTGTTTGTGCACACAGGATTCTAGGACCTTTGAGAGGAAAGGGAGGACGGATATTGGTCTGAAATGGTTGGGGTGTGTGAGATTTGGATTTTTGGGTAAAGGGATGACACAAGCTTTGCGCCACAGTGATGGGAAAATTCCAGAATATAATGAGTAGTTTATGATATGGGCGATTATAGGTAAAATGTGGTCAATAATTGTTACGATCATACGTCGGCTGATTTTATCACAACCAACAGCGTTGGATTTGATAGAGAATATGATCTTTTTGATCTCACCCGACGCAACCGGAGAAAATCGGAAGGGATTTATGTTAGGGCTATTTAAGCTTGTCAGGTAGTCAAGAGTGCGATACTCGGTTTGGGAATCCAAATGAGCAGATAGAGAAAAATGGTGGTTCAAATCCTCCAAACCAACCGTCCCCTGCAGACCACCCGACCGCTGCTTACCAATACCCAGAGTTCCAAGGAACCTCCAAATATTGGCGGGAGAAGAATGGGAGATGTTGTCAAAAATGTGTCGGCGTTTGGCGTTGCGTATCATCTGGTTGCAGCGATTCCTCGCGATTTTGTATAAAGTGCGCTTTGCCTCGGTACGGTCCCTTCTGAATTTGATAAAAGCTCTATCTCTTCGTCGCATAGCCAAAAGTACCTCTTTCGTCATCCAGGGAGCAGGTTGCCTCTTTACTTTAATACTTTTGATGGGTGCGTGGTTATCATATAGAGCGAGAAGTATGTGATTAAAGTTATGAAGCTTCTCATCTATGCTTATAACTGACGTTACTGCATCCCAATTCAGACAGGCAGCATCCCTAAGTAGCTTGTCCAGATCCATACGAGCAAAACAACGCATGCGCAAAACTCTTGGTTGGGGTTTAGGTGGTTTAAGGGCATAGGAGAGGAAGATTAGATCGTGATTGGAGAATGCCGGCGCATCAAGTTGACCATGGTTACGGACAAGCGTAGGGGCCGACACCAGTATTAAATCTAACCAAGTGTCCACCCCCAGGCTGTTATGATGAGTTGGCTGTAGAGGTAAAACATGCATACCGGTCGACTCAACAATCTGAAGGAGTTTGCAGGCACGTGAGGTAGGGCGGGTTAGGTCTGTATTGAAATCTCCCATGATGATGTGATGAGTGTATACAGACCCCAAGGATTCCAGCACTGTTTCCAGACTGGAGAAGTAATCTATCGAGGGAGGAGAATACACTGCCCCCAGGACCACCTTAATTCCTCTCACAAGGACCTCAAGAAATAAATATTCTACGGCAGCCGAAGAAGAAGAGGGAGAAGAAGCCAGAATTTTAAAAGGAAGAGAACTGTGTATGTAAATGGCAACTCCACCTCCCCTCCTGGTGACTCGATCATTTCGAACAAGGATATAGCCAGTGAGAGGATAGAAAGCAGAAAGAAGATTAGGTTTGAGCCAACTCTCCGATATCAGGATGGCATGAACGTTGGTGCTACTAAAAGCCTCAGTCAAATCACTATAATGACTGGGTATGCTCTGTGCATTAAGGTGACATACATTAAGCAGGTGCTCTGACTGACGGTTGAATGTAAATTGTAAGCGTTCACCTAATGTCTCAGTTATAGAGGCAGAACTAACATCTACAGAGGATAAAGTAGACTCGTGAGCAGTATTGTCAGAATCATAATCATCAGTTATCATACGTATTAAATATAAGCAATAAAAATATACTACAAAATAGTAAATAAATATAAATGTAAAAAAATAAAAAAAAATAAAAATTGGAATTATTTATACGATATCTCAAAATATGCAATACCTTACTATGTTGGCACGAAATTACTCCTCTGCACCACCCACCAGCTAACACAACACAAAATTTGATAATAACAACTAAAAAGAAAAATAAAAATACAAGTGAAATAAAACGTATCAAATAGTGATAGTGTAAACAGAAACATTAACAGGTTACGTTGTCCATTAACGCATTTCCGAACGCAACCCGTCATGCATATGTCACTTTACGGATGTCAAATATGATAAGTTAAATATGTTGTTGATGTTAAATAAACAATTAGACAAGGCCAAGTAGACACAAATAAAGTAAGACTATATTGTTTACCTGCCAGTTAGCCGACGAGCTACGTTCAGAAAAACGTACGTTAATGTGAATAAGTCCGATGTATTATATTTTGACTGGACTTTTCTTGTGCGGGCCAGACGACTTATTCTCTTTGCCACTTCTACCATGGTGCCCCACTGCATGAAGAGCTTTTGGGTGCTTTGAAATCAGGTCCGACAGCTCCTCAACGGTAGTGATCTTACACCGGATGCCGGCAGCGACCATAAGAACAATTGTGCCGTCATTAGTCCAACATGCACGAGTGCCGAAGTGATTCCGGGCCTTGGCAAATACTGTCTGTCTTGTTTTGGTGAGAAATTCACGAACAGAAACGGTGGAACCTTTAAGTGCAGATTTAGCCCTCCAGGCCGCCGACCGGAGTTGCAAGCTACGAAATCTCACCAAAATGGGCCGGTGATGATCTGTATCTGGTGTCCCTAACCTGTGACAGACAGTGAAGGACTCCGCAGTGCACGTTTTCAGTTGCAGCTTGTTATTGACTATGTCAAGTGCCACTCTGCCACAGTCTTCACCATCAGACTCCACAACCCCCATGAGTAGAAGTGCTTTACGACGATGCCTTGTCTCTATGGCATCAACAGCTTGAGTGCATTCTTTAATCTGCTTCCGTAACAGTCCCAACATGCTGTATATTAGTTCCCGAAAGGTTCGGAACTCCTCAGCAACTTTTGCAACCGTGTCCTTTGAGGTACTTGTACCTTGAAGCTGTGACTCCAGTTCCGCCATTCTTCTAGTGAAGGACTCCTCCAGAGATTTTTGAGCGGCTTCAATGTTCACCAACTGTGACATATTGTTGTGTAGTGTAGTGCTGGTAGGTGGTGGCTACAAATTGGTTAAGATCCACACATAAACTCCTACAAACAAGTGCAGTCCAATATTATGGTGTATTAAGCAAGAACTTGTAATAATTTTTAGGAAATGTAGATATTTTAAATTAAATACAATTAAGAGCAAATAATTTTCTGTGTGCACTTTTTGACACCTACCCTCAAAAAAAAAAAAAAAAAAGCACGTATATTGTCACGTCACCATCTCAACGGAAAGACGTCCACTATTGGCCATAGACTCTGAAGTTTCATGACAATATCTGGTCCTGTAGTGACCGCATTGAATAACTTCCGGCTTTTTCACGCTCGTCCTTCCAGTATGCGGTCGCCAGTCGAGAACTTTTTGGCCCCCTTGGACATCTTTTAGGCGAATGTACTCTGCCCACTCCCACTTAAACTTGCCGATTCTTCGGACAATATCGGTGACCTTAGTTAGTCTTCGGATCTCCTGATTTAAGCCGACTTTGAACGAGCTTCGTGTGTTGTGTTTTTTTTTTAAAGACAACGCCCGTCCTAGGCATGAATCTTGTGTCGCGGGGGACTTTACAAACATACAAGAAACGGACAAAAAGAACACCCAGACTCAGAACAATTTGTGGATCACACAAAGTATTGTCCCATGTGAGTTTTGAACCCTCAACAGTAGTAGGCAGCAGTAGAGAGCGGCGTGGCGACCGCTTGAACCACTAGGCCAATCGTGCAGTCACTGTACTATTAAATTATGATTTCATACCACACGTAATTGAAAGCAAACTTATTACAATGAACTGGGCAATTTAAGAGCTAAAAATTGAAAAATTAATAGGCAATTACAAGGAAAAGGAAATATAAACAGACAAATCTTAAGATAGATGTGTGTAACAACGGAATTTAATTTATTTTCCTCGTGAAACATCAATGGTAAAGTAATTGTATGGGTAGCCGCTTACCATAAACAGGGCTTCTCTCTATATACATATAAAATTACTTGCCTTCACTGACTGGCTGCTTCATCAATGCAGAACATCAGCCACCGGGGCTACAAATTTGTTGTTTTTGGGCCAATGCTTTTTTGTTCTAAGCACCCAGCTTATTGGGAAAAATAAAATAAGGGATGAAAGATCATAAGAACATTTCGAAGTTAGAAATATAAAATAAGAAATAATGACGACGAAATAAGGAATAATAAGGGTGCATAGGGTTCCGTCCAACAACTTAGGGCCTCAAGCCAACCTCACCTGCAAGTGGTACACCTGCCGATTGATAGAAGAGGTTCTGGCAAACAAAACATCCCGATTAGCGGCAATAGGCTCGCCATCAAATACGTGGGAGCAAAACACTGGCGAAAAGTGGACATTTAATTTGCCTCTGCCTACCCGTCCGGGGAAACAAACGTGATTATAGATTTGTATAAATAATGACGTAAACAAAGCCACGTAATAGCTAGTAAAGCATCATCATTACATTCAAAGATTAATTGCTGAACATAAACCTATCCTTAGAAAGGTTTTCGCCTACTATACCACGCAGGTCAGACGTGTTGATATAGGGTCTGTATTTTGTCTGGATATCGTAATAGCAACTGTTCCCGAATCCCTCCTATGTCAGGCGCAGAGTGGCACACCGTGTGGTTTTAGTCGGTCCGATTCCGACACACCCGCGGTAAACCCCGGTGGGGTGAGGGGGTTTACACATGTTAAAAAAAAAGGGCTGTATTTTGTTTAGCTGTGGTTTAGTAAAGTATACAATCTAGATAATATGTTTCAGAGAGTTTGGCAGTATGATAGAGAAGGAGTTCTACAAAGCCATGGGCGTTGCAGATTTGATTGACAGACTTCTGAAGAAGCGAGCCATCTCCTTTGTGGGTCCAAAAGACGCGTATATGCTTATGTCGGGAGAAGAAGGGTAAGTGTTATTATATGCAAAATAGAGTAGATAGAGATTTTAAAGCTTAATGTATAGTAGAACCTTTGATTGCTTCATTTTTGACTGATTGACCTTCCTGATTTGATAAAAACTGAAAGTTCTAAGAAACAGTTCAGGCAAACTGAAGTACTAATTCGGCAAGCACAAAGTTTGAATCATAATGGCTTTGGTATCTATGAAAAGAATGTTCATAGCATTGAACATTGATACCTACGTCGGCAAAGTATGAAAAATATTTTTTGTTATGAGCTCTGGGAAAAAAATGAAGGAAATTCGTCTTACATCATTCCTTTAGATATCAAGATTTATAAAGTTCATAACCTTGAAAAATATTAAAAAAGAAAGTATAGTTTTTTAATCAACCATCCGACTGTCTCCGGTCGCCGGCTGCCTCTCCTAGAAAAGTCGCACGCACACGCGTGCACACTTACGCACGCAAACGCGCGCGGGCACACACGCTCACCCACACGAGCACCCACGCACACCCACTTGCACACAAACATACCCACGGGCACACACGCGCACTCAACACATACCCACAACTTTATGATAGATCCTTTGTATGACACGCACATATTTGCAGGCTTGCGCATGCACATACACACACATTCTAGCTCGCATTTATACATATAGAAATAAAACACCACATTATATTAACTGTACATGTTTCATTCATCGACGTTCACCATACTAGTTTTATTTTACATCTCTCAAGTTCCACTTCCATATGGTTACACTTAATGGAGTACGTCAGAAAGGTAACTTGTCTAAAGTTTTAAAGGCTGATCATACAAGTCGTCCTATTGAAAATTCTAGTCTTACACACAGATTCTGAACTTAGTATAGGAGAATATGAGAGGAAAAAAACACTTATTATTTAAAAAAAAATACAGTACTCAGAGCCATGCTAATGCGAATGCTCTGAAACATACTAATACACCACTAACACACACTACATAATATAGATAAATTACACCCAGACCATCAATTGATAACGCTAATTACACAATACCTAACTATGAAATGTAAAAAGGTATGGTCACATCAAGCAAGGCAGCGCTCAGGCTGCCAAGCGGCGTTGTACAAGAACTCCTAGGGCTGACCGGGGCGGCCGGGGAGGAAGGGGCGATCGGGGCGGACGGGGAGGCCGGGGCGGTCGGGGCAGAGGCAGATTTCATCGTGACACATCAAACTTCATTTGGTAGATATTTTTCATTCAATTATTGTATGCGAGTGAAAATATACTGAAGAAGTAATACGTGTTTTGAGAATGCCCGTCCAATTTCGAACCTTCTCGAGACACGCTTTATAGGGGTTCTTTATTAAAGGATTAAGCGACGGGTCGTTTAATTCTTATATCAGGGTATGGGTATTTAATAAATTTGAGTACAACTATCGCAAGTTTAAAAAAAGAAAAATTGAAAATAAGACAGAATTCAATTAATTAATTAGTAGGTAGTATAACCACGCTAGTAGGTAGTAGAGACGCTAGTAGGTAGTAGAGCCACACTGATTTTACCACTAACAGGCCGGCTCCACCGGGGCAGTACTGCCTTCTAACAGAAGACCAACCTAAAACGACAGCATCTTTGTTGTCGTGTTTCGTTGATGAGCGCGAGACCGGAGGCTCATTGATGCAGGTGTGACAATTATCGTGGTAACTGTGTGAGTCTTACCCTACTACGATGACTGTCATGCCTCTTACTTCCCCAAGCGGGGCGTAATAAAGCATCTTACTAGGCCGCCATAGTGTGGGTCACCAAACTGCATTGTCTGCATTTGCAATGAGTATGGTGACTTCTATTCATGGATTGTATTCATGCTTTCCATCAGGCAGAGTAGAGTCACTTTAGCAAGCCTTTAAAATTTTTGAAAAAGCGTGTTCTCTTATTATTTTAGCAATATGAATATACCAAAGATACGATTGTTTGTACGAAACAAAAATATCGATTTTTCTTGTTGTTCATTTTTTGATGTAAATATTTGATTTAACACAGTATGTTTGTTTAACCTGATAGAATAAGCTTGCTTAAAGATTGTTAGCATTGCCAGATGCTGGTCAATCAAAATCACTTGGCAAACTGCGCCTTGTGGAGGTAACGGGTGTCATGTTCCTCCGAAACAAAGGGAAGATCCTCCAACCAGGCGAGGTGATCATGCCTGGCGGGCCGCGGCCCAACGGTTGATTTTTTTTTTTTTTTTTTTTTTTTTTGAATGGTTTTTAGCTGTTGGCCTCAGATGGCCTCTACAACTTTACCCGGTTTAGTTACGGTGAGCGCTGAGGGCTCTCAACCGGCTAAATTTTTGGGATGTTGTATATATACTAATTGCCACGCGAATCTCTATTTCGCGATACAGGATTAGTTGTTGCTTCGTAGTTCATTATTATACTTCGTAGTTCGATGTATCTTCGCTAGATGGCGCTGTTGTATATTATTGTTTGTATGTGAAAGTCACCACAGCCTATTTGCAGAATCTACAAAGTTGAAACGGTTGTTATAAATTTTGTTTAAAAATGTCCACATCACATCAACAGCCTTTCATAGTGCACTGCTGGACACACACCTCTCCTTTAGAAAAGAGGTTTTAACCTACTATACCACGCTGGCCAGATGGGTTGGGATAGTGTTTGTATCAAGTTTGGGGTGCTTGGCTAGAAAACCTCCACGTGGTGCACCCTGGTAACGTTGGCGATAGTGTTCATCACTGCCAACGGCTAATATTCTAGCACGAAGAGGAAGCCATTTTCTCCGGCAATTCAGCTGAGACTTGGTCCAACAGAGCGGGCGTGTCTGTCGAATCCTCTGTTGGTTCTTCGCTCTTCGGAGCAATGAGGAGGAAAACCTCGGTAAAAAATCACGATGGTGGGACCCTTTCTAGGGTCGGAGTTCCTCCGCTCAGCGGTGGAAAAGGTAGGACGGGCTCGGTGTGCACTTACACTGCCACCGTGCAGGCATCAGGAGACATAGTCTCCCTGCCGCCGTCGACATATCGTAGTCCCGAGTTGGAGTCTCGCGACTCCAATCGGGGGCGAGGGTCTTGGCTTAGCCGCCCGGACTGCGAGGAAGAAAACCTCTTTAAAAAATTACCCCGAATCCCGTGTTCTGGTGCGTGACCAGGGGATGCATGGCTGATGGGTAGTTCAGTCGCAAGCGCACTCCCAGCCGGGGCACCTGCGGACCCCTCGGTTGGGCACAAATTTACGCTTGCCCGGGTATTGGGGATCTCTGCCCGGGTCGACATTTAGTTCTCCCCATCTCGTGGGTTTAAAAATGGAAAAATTAACAAACACAAACAATCATTATATAGAAAAGAAGGAGAAGAAAAACAGGAAGGGAAAAAGTACGAGAGCGGACGACTTCTCTTCCAACGAGGAGGAAGTATTGGTTGGAGCGCCTATCTCGGTGGGGCTCCCAGAAGTCATAATGGCTGCTGGGAGCCGAAGAACATCGGAACGGTTGCGTTCCAAATCCACCGCGGGCAGTAACTCCAGTACAAGGACAGATGCACTGGACATAATGGAGACGGAGCTGTGTGACAGCAGGAAACGCGGACGCTCCAGGGACGAGGAGAGTGACACGTCCCAGGAGATGTTGCCTCCCAAAATCACCAGCAGCCGTAGAGGGAGATCACGAACCCCGATCTCGATCCCGTCAGGCTCCGTCTTTTGTAAGGCGGAAGCCTATAGGCGAGTTAGGGCGGACGGTGAAGCACTAGCGGAGGAGGAGATTGCTGGTCTCCTGCTGAAAGTCAGGGAGCCGATGGTGGGGGACTCAGTTCCCCAGACACCATCCTCCATGCAGGAGATAGCAAACGCGGCGGTGGCCATTATTCACAAAGTGGCCACCAAGTCGAGTAACCTTAAGGGCTCCTTTGTGAGAGCCCTCAAGGACTCCTCTTCCGCAATTGCGGGGGTCGTGGAGACCCTCATCGGAGACGTGGCTCGTCTCCAGGCAGCCAACGACCACCTGACGGGGCAAGTGGCTGAGCTTAGCGCTCAGTTCGCCCAATTCCGGGCGCATCGTCCGGCAGAGGATCCGGCCTCGTCCCCGTCTCAGCCTACTCCGTCTCCCAATGTTGGTACCATCGCTGACGCCCAAATGCGCCAAATCACAGACGCTGTGTGGCGCATGATGGACGGCCGTCTCGCTGGCCTAGAGGCAAGACTGCCTCCTGCCCCTATTGTCCGGCCGCCGCTTGGGGCCCATAGGCCAAAGGTCACATCAGCACCAACATCTCTGCCCGTTGTGGGCGGTCGTGTGTCCTATGCGGCGGCGGCGTCAGTGTCGACTACTCCTGTGGCCACTCCGAGGGCACGACAGGCGGCCATAACCAAGACGGCTGCACCGAAGTCTGGGCCCAAAAAAGTGGTAAAGGCTGGAGCGGAATATCCTCCGCTCCCCACTCCAACGAGTGTACCTGGCACCACTACATCTGCCCCCTCCACATCTGCCCCATCCAAAGATGGTTGGCAGGTAGTCGGCGGGGTTAAGTCCCGAAAGCGGGGTAAAAAAGCAGCTCAAAAAGCAGCCTCTACCCCGCAGTCGCCGTTGGTTGCGGTGGCTACCGCGAAAAAGCCGCGCAAGCTGCAGGTGCCTAAAAGCGCGGCTGTGGTGGTCACCGTAACACCGGAGGCGGCTAGTGGCGGGCTGTCCTATGCGGCCTTATTTAAGAAGGCCCGGGATAGTCTCGCCACTGATTTCGGGACTGAAGGGGTCAGATTGCGCCTTGCCCAGACGGGAGCTCGAGTCCTCGAGTTCCCCGGGGCTGAAGGTGCAAAGACGGCGGACAGGTTCGCCGAGAAACTGAGAGGAATTTTTGCAGCCACAGATGGTGTGAAGATCGCCAGGCCTGTCAAGTGCGCAGAGTTGCGCATTTCGGGCCTGGATGACTCCGTAACGACCGAGGATGTCCGCGTTGCAATTAGCGAGAAGACGGGCTGCAACGCGGACAACATCAGGGTCGGCACCATCCGCCCCGGTCCTGGAGGGCTTGGCGCAGTGTGGATCAGCTGTCCGGTAGCGTCGGCTAAAGTTTTGGGCGACGCAGGCAGGATCCTCGTCGGTTTTGTGAATGCCAGAGTCACTGTTCTGGCGGCAAGACCGATGAGGTGCTTCAAATGCCTAGCATCCGGACACACACGCGCCAAGTGCGTGAGTTGTTTTGACTGCAGTGGACTATGCTTCCGCTGCGGTCGACCGGGGCACAAGGCGGCAGAGTGCTCTGCCGCCCCTCACTGCCCAGCTTGTGCGGCGGGTAACAAGCCCGCTAATCATCAGATTGGGCAGGGGGGCTGCAAACCTCCTCGTGATTCTCGGCGAACGTTGGGGGCTAGCCAGTCGGCCCAGGCTGCCTCCGATGCCGTTCGCACGTCGACATCGTCGCCCATGGAGGAGGCTGTAGAGACAGTCCAGTAATGGACCAAGTCTCCAGCCTCCTGGTCCAGACGAACCTGAACCACTGTGCTGCGGCGCAGGACCTTTTCCTGCAAACTATGGCACAGTGGTCGATCGGTGTTGCCGTAGCCGCGGAGCCCTATTATGTTCCTCCCCGTCCAAACTGGTTGGGTGACCGGGACGGTTCCGTGGCAGTCGTCGGCTCTACGGCGGCTCATTCCCCGCCCTTGTCGCTAAGAGACAAGGGCACTGGATATGTTGCTGCCGAGTGGGGGGGGATCACTGTATATGGTGTATACTTCTCCCCCAACCGGAGTTTGAACGACTTCGAGGTTTTCCTTAACAACTTGGAAACCTCGATGCGGCGTCTAACGTCTGGGCACGTCTTAGTGCTGGGGGACTTCAACGCAAAGTCCATTGCGTGGGGTTCCCCCAGGACGGACGCCAGGGGCGAGGCCGTAGAGGAGTGGGCGGCCTCGGTGGGCCTCTGTTTACTGAACAGGGGCTCCACCAACACGTGCGTGCGACAGCAGGGAGGGTCGATAGTGGACCTTTCGTTCGCTACCCCTGCCCTCGCCGCACGAGTAAGGAACTGGTGTGTCCTGGAAGAGGTTGAGACGCTCTCGGATCACCTCTACATTCGATTCGAGCTCTCCCGGACCCAGGACCCCAGTAGGGGTCACGCGGCGCGGCGTTTTTCTCGCTTGCCGCGGTGGGCTGTAGCCAAACTGAATAGGGACCTACTAGAGGAGGCAGCCATTATTTACTCCTGGCTGTCTCCGCAGGCTCCGACCGAGGAGGTCGACCTGGGGGCTGGTCGTTTCCGCGATGCGATTACGCAGATTTGCGATGCGGCCATGCCCCGCATCCGAGGTTGTCGGCCTCCACGGAAGGAGGTTTACTGGTGGTCCCAGGAGTTGGCGGACCTCCGCGCGGCCTGTACTCGTGCCCGGAGGTCCTACACCCGTAGTCGGCGGCGACACCGCGTAGACGGCGAGGAGGACCAGCTTCATGAGGAGTACCGAGAGGCGCGGAAAACTCTGAAGCTGGCCATTAGCCGCGCCAAAGAAGTGAAGAGGAAGGAGATGCTGGAGGGTCTCGATCGTGACCCCTGGGGTCGCCCTTATCGTGCGGTGCGACAAAAGCTCCGCACGTCGGGCCCCCCCCTTACAGAGACACTCCAGCCCAGCTTCCTGCGGGAAGTGGTCGAGGGTCTTTTCCCGCAGCGGGCGGAGCACACACCCCCGTCGATGGCCTTCATGGTCGAAGACGACGGGGGACGGAACGAGGATAATGTTCCGCCCGTCAGGGAATCGGAGATAGGGGCGGTCGTTCTACGGATTCGCTCTAAGAACACCGCCCCTGGGCCAGACGGGATACCTGCCCGTGTGCTGGCCCGTGCCCTCGAACACATGTCGGACCGCCTCAGGGAGATCTTGGACGCTAGCTTGTCGTCCGGACGCTTCCCTGAGTGCTGGAAAAGCGGGAAGCTGGTCCTATTAAGGAAGCCGGGACGGTCTGCCGATTCGGTGGCGGCCTATAGGCCCATTGTGCTGCTGGACGAGGCGGGTAAACTGTTTGAGAGGATACTCTCTGCCCGCATCGTCCGGCACCTCTGCGAGGTGGGCCCCGATCTGTCGGACGCCCAATTTGGTTTTCGGGCGGGGCGTTCGACGGTCGATGCTGTGCTGCGCCTGAGGGCCGTTACCGAAGAGGCAGTGAGCTGTGGCGGCGTGCTGTTGGCGGTGTCGTTGGACATCGCCAACGCATTTAATAGTCTGCCATTTAGTTGCATCAGGGAAGCACTCCACTACCACGGGGTGCCAGAGTACCTGAGGCGACTTGTGGCAGACTATCTTGAGGAGCGTACCGTCGTGTACGAGGACCGAGATGGTATTCTGAGGCGGCGGCCCATGTCGTGCGGTGTTCCACAGGGGTCCGTCCTCGGACCACTCCTGTGGAATATGGGATACGACTGGGCCCTTCGAGGTCGTCTTCCCCCCGGGCTGGGCGTAATTTGTTACGCCGATGACACATTGGTCACGGCCCGGGGGGCGAACTTTCAGGAGGCGGCGCGCCTGGCCACCGTGGGAGTCTCTTTGGTGGTCGGGCGCATTGAGGCGCTGGGTTTACGGGTGGCCCTAGATAAGACGGAAGCCCTTTTGTTTCATGGGCCCCGTCGTGGTCCACCCCCCGGTGCCTCTATCGTAGTCAATTCGGTCCTCGTACCGATTAAGGCCCAGATGAAGTATCTGGGCCTGATCCTCGACGGCAGATGGCTCTTCGACGAGCACTTCCGACAGCTTACTCCAAAGCTGGTCGGCGCTGCTTCTGCTCTTGGGCGACTTTTGCCCAATTTGGGTGGAGCCAGCGTCGCGACGAGACGGCTATACACGGGGGTTGTTCGGTCAATGGCACTGTATGGTGCACCGGTGTGGGCGGCGGCTCTGACCGCCCAGAATAGGGCTCGCCTCTGGCGCCCTCAGAGGATATTGGCGGTTAGAGCCATACGCGGTTACCGCACCGTATCGACGGAGGCGGCATGCGCGTTGGCCGGAACTCCCCCGTGGGATTTGGAGGCGGAGGTGCTCGCCGAAGTTTATCGGCGAACGGCAGACTTTCGGGTGGGTAGGGGCATTCGGCCTCCGCCCGAAGAGATACGCGAGTGGCGAGAGGCCGCTCGTCGAGCCACGATGGCTCGTTGGTCGTCCCGGCTGGAGGCTCCACGTGCTGGCTTTGCCGCCGTGGAGGCTCTCCAGCCGGTCATCGCCGAGTGGGCAGGGCGGCAGCACGGGACCCTTTCCTTCCGACTGACGCAGATTCTTTCCGGGCACGGTTGCTTCGGGAAGTATCTGCACTCGGTCGCCAGGAGGGAATTGAGTCCCGCCTGTCACCACTGCGACTGCAGTGAGGACTCGGCTCAGCACACGCTGGCGGTTTGTTCCGCCTGGGCGGCGCAGCGTGGGGTCCTCACTGCAGTTATTGGAGGAGATCTCTCGCTACCGGCCGTAATACGCTCCATGGTCGGTAGCGACAGTTGTTTTACCGCGGTCGCAACCTTCTGCGAAGACGTAATTTCGCGGAAGGAGGCGGCGGAGAAGGCCCGGGAGGACAATATCCACTCGGACCCAATTCGCCGCCGGCGAGCCGGGCGGCGGAGGCGCGCATACCAGCGCCTCATGCCGCCTTGAGTGTGGCCGCGGGTGGACGGGACGGGTTTTCCCCTCCATCCGCTACAATGGCCAGCCGCGAGGAGGCGACGTCCGCGTGTGCCGTACGTCGCCTAAAATAGAGAGTTTACCCATAGATGGTGCCTGCATTAGCGGGCAGGCGCTGGGAGGGATCTGGATGTCGTAATAACAGCTGTTCCCGGTCCCTCCTATGTCAGGCGCAGAGTGGCACACCGTGTGGTTTTAGTCGGTCCGATTCCGACACACCGCCCCGCCGTAAACCCCGGTGGGGTGACGGCCCGAGGGGGTTTCCACACGTTAAAAAAAAAAAAAAAAAAAAAAAAAAAAAAAAAAAAAAAAAAAGTGTTTGTATCAAGTTTGGGGTGCTTGGCTAGAAAACCTCCACGTGGTGCACCCTGGTAACGTTGGCGATGGTGTTCA
>OX438991.1:0-10000 GCA_949316085.1 Hypercompe scribonia | reverse complement strand
GACCTTTAGGGAGTCTCTGTATTGTAGCTCAGTGCCATTTAAGGTTAGTTGCGGCGCAGTAGCTTTCAGTTTGCGCGTTGTAAAAATGGCCTGAGTCTTGTGGGCAGCGAAGCGCATCTTATATGCTTTCCCCCAGTCCGCAACAGTATCCAGCGCCCGCTGTGCGCTAAGACGCACCTCCTCTGTGGTCCTTCCTGAGGCGACGACTAAAATGTCGTCGGCGAAAGCCTGAATGTGGGCTTTCAATTTTTCAGCCGCTCTTAGTAGTGGGTCGAGCTGCACGTTCCACAGGAGAGGACCGCAGGTGGATCCCTGTATGCATCCTTTGTTGGTTTCACAGGTGACCGATTCCCCCGCATACTGCACGGTGACCTCCCTGTCGCTGAGGTAGCTCGAGAGCAGCCTCAGGGTTGAGGGTTCGGTCTTTTTGTTGAGGAGCTCTCCCATGACAGCAGGCCACCAGGCATTGTCAAAGGCCCCCTCGATGTCGAGGGAGATGACGACTACCATCTGCCTGTCGCTCCTGAGCCTTCGTATCATGTTGACGACGTCGTACAGGGCGTCTTCTGTGCTGCGCTGCGGCATGAAGCCGTACTGTCTGGGGCTGAGCTTGGAGCCGCTACCCAGCTCCCAGAGGAGTCTAGTGGCAAATAACTTTTCGAGAACCTTCCCGAAAACCGGCAACAAGCCGATAGGTCTGTACGACTTTGGTTCATCGTATGTTTCTTTGCCCGGCTTGGGAACTATGCGGATAACCGCTCTCTTCCAAGCCCGCGGGAAGTAGCCCAATCTCAGACAAGCGTTGTATGTTGATAACAACAGCGCAGGCCTACTCAACATGACTCTCGAGCAGATGTCCGAGGTGAGTCCGTCGCGCCCCGGAGCCTTTCTCGGGTTCATAGCTTTCAGAACCGTCCAGACTTCCGAAGCGGTGAACTCTACGAAGTTTAAGGTTCCCTCGTTTATGAGCTTCAGACCCTCCGTCACTGCCGCCCTCCGCTCTCGTTGTTCTTGGGTGTCCGTTTCCTTTAGGTCCGGGGGATAGAAGGTCTTAGTTAGAAGCCGCGCCGAAGCGAGGGCATCCAATGTAGCGCCGGGCGAGGTGGGGTCCCTCAAGGACTCATCCTGTTTAATTTCGCCACACACGCGGATGACTCTATATATCCCGTCCCACACGGATTCCTTCTCCTGTCTGCCGCAGAACTCTCTCCAGCTCCGGGTGATGGCCTCTTGGATAGCCTCCTTGTATACCTTTTTTGCCTCCAGGTAGCGGTCAACGGCGAACTGTCTGCGCTCTGCGTTCGCGTTCTTGATCCTGTTGCGCAGCCTATTTGTAGAGGCCTTCTTCTCCTGCAGTTCATCCGTCCACCAGTGCGCCCCGAGACGTTTTTTCCTACCGGAGGAGGCAGGAGGCATCGCCGCTGTGCATGCATCACCAACAGAGTCGGTAATCGATGCTACCAGCTCCTCCAGTTCTTCCGCTCTTGAAGCTGCCTCCAGTAGGTCTGGGGTAAGGCCACGCCTGTCCAAGGCTTCTGCCAGCTCGCCGTCGAACTGTTCCCAGTCCGCCCCTTTGGTGTTGTACCGCTTGGTAGTCGGCTTAGGGGGCGCCACTGGCCCGCTGTCGACCGCCACGTAGAAGGAAATCGGACGGTGGTCAGAGAGATCTGACAAGTCCGCATCCACCTTCCAGCCCGCGATCCTCGGCGCAAGGCGGTCCGAAGCCATGGTGACGTCCACAATGCTGGTATAGTGGCGACCCAGTCTAAACGCTGAGAACGTGGGCGCGGTCCCCTCGTTGATTACCTGGAGTGACTCTTGCGCCATGAACTCCACAAGCGAAGCTCCCCTTACGTCCTCGCTGTCACAGCCCCACCAGGGGCTCTTGGCGTTTATGTCTCCGGCCAATAGGCAGTGATCGGCGCGCAGAGCGGTCCTGATACTCCTCAGCTTGGGCAGGTCCTCGTTAAGGTTAGAGTCCCCCTCTAGGTATACGCTTATGGCCGCCACTACAAGGCCCCCCAGAGAGACCCTAATACCG
Organism: Hypercompe scribonia; assembly: GCA_949316085.1. Lineage (NCBI taxonomy): Eukaryota > Metazoa > Arthropoda > Insecta > Lepidoptera > Erebidae > Hypercompe > Hypercompe scribonia. Next base: position 7,959 of record OX438991.1, on the reverse strand, counting down.
ACCATGTTGTGCGCTGCACAGTCTGGTTCCGAGGACACCCGCAGCCGATCATCCATGACCACTATTGCCGCCTTTGATGGTAGGTCACTCGCGTCACCCTGGAATACTCTGACGCCCGCCACTTCCAGTCTTTTCGAGGCGCCCACGTATGGTTCCTGAAGCAGCAGAAGAGATACTCCCTCCTTAGCTGCCACTCTTATCAAATCCTTCGTCGCTGCGAAACCCCTTCCCAGGTTTGCCTGAACGATCTTCATCTTTGGTTGTTGTTCCTGTTGGGGGCCCTCAGCAATAGCTGACGGCTGTGCGAGCTATCTTATCCCACTTTTGCCAGACTGGACACTCAGTGGAATATGCCGGATGGTTGGCTCCGTGTCCGCAGTTGGCGCACTTGGGTGTCTGGTTCCTCCGGGTACATGTGCGGGTGTCATGGGTCTCTGAGCAGTAAGCACAAGTAGGACTCTTGCTCTTGCATTCGGACGCTCGGTGACCAAATCCTAAACACCGGTAGCACTGGACTACCGGGGATTGGTCGACTGCGGGCACCATTTGGTACCCAATGCGTACCTTTCTATTCTGTAGAGCCTTCCATGTCTGTGGGCTTACCTCCAGTATAACATTATTAGTTACACCCGTTCTTCCCTTAACCCTGCGAACAACCCTTGCACGCCTCTGTTTCTCCGGAACCCCCTCCAGCAGACCACTGTTTTGGCTCAGGACCGCCACTCCGATTTTCTCATCGGTGAGGTGATGGGCTACTCCTATCAGTCGTAGGTGCGGCGGCTTCTTCGGCGCGTTCACCGCCGAAAGTCCGACCTTGGACGCCTTGATGGCATTACCAAGTACCCGCCGTTCTTCCTGCGACGCACATTCCGCTACCACCTTACCTTTCCTGATCCTTCTGAGGCCCTTCACCCCCACTCCCAGAGAGACGACGTCCACGCTTTTCTTAAGCGCGTCGATGACATCGCCACCAGAGTGCAGCGGGTTTATGGACTCCACGATGAGTCCGTACGTCGCGTCGACGTCGGCCGGAGCGCCAGGCGCCACTGAAGGTCCCACCCGGGGACCCGGGCGCCGACCGGAAGCCGGGGCACTCCCAATCACCGACGCGTACGTTCGGACCTTCTCGCCTATGTCCGCTGTACGATCCGCTAGACTGTCTATCTTTGATTTTAGAGGTTTAATAGCTCCCTCTATAATCTCTTTTGTGCCCGTTTGGGTCATTTCAGCTCCGAGGCTAATCGGAACTTCTGGTCCCCTGGGCACCGTTAGGATGAGGTCTTTGACCTCCGCTATTTCAGCCCTAATAGATCGGAACATCTCAACTGTGTGTTCCTTTGTCCCCGCGGTATCCCCACGTGAGTCCCCGCGGGGCACAGGCGGCGAGGCCGAACGCTCCTTCTCTACTATTGCGGTATTTCTGTTTACCGCCTCCCGCAACTGCTCGAGCTGTCGGCTCATTCCCCCCATTGCTTCGAGGATGCAGCTCCCCTCCGGCGCGGCGGGCTCAACAGGAGAACTGTCCGCCCCCGCCCGGCCGCGCACCATATCCGCCACCTCCAGACGCCACTTGTCGACGTCGACCTGCAGGACCCTGAACTGGTCCAGCAGTCCCTGCATCTTTGGACCCAGGGAAAGCAGTTCCGGATCCGGGTGGGGGCCCGGGGTCAAGCTCTGCACCCGCGGGGCCCCACCGGTTGACGGTTCTCGTTCTGGACGCGGGAGGCGTCCGGCTGTCGCCCTCTGAAGCTCCAAGTGGATGCTCCCTATTGTTTTGATAGGAGCATCCATCTCATAGTTGAGCCACCTTTGGATGCCCTCCAGCAGCTCGCGCTGCTCCGATATCAGGCGCTGGGTCTCGGCCAGCTGCTCCATCGTACGACTACTGATGTCGGCTACTCTACGGGTGTGTGCCCTTTCAACGCGTACCAACTCCTTTGCGGCCCGCGTGCGCTCCTCCTCCAGCGCCACCCGGTGTCTGTTTCGCGAGTCTGACACGCCCAGCACTGTTTCATACAGTGCCTGCATGCATTCGAGCGCCTCCGTTTTGCAGTCGCGGCGCATGTTGGTAGCTTTTTCCAGAGCTTCTTTACCGTCCTGGAGCAGCCTATTTGCTCGAACGGTGGCCAGGTCCATCGCGACGCCCACGAATTTTCCCACGGGAGGCAGCATGCTAGCTCTTCCGCTCCTCCAGCTCATGTGGCTCTCGGCGTCGGATAGAGCCTCATCGGTGTCATTAGCATCCATCGCCACCAGTTGCCCAAGCTCCAGGACAGAACTGTTACTTACTTCTGCGGTGCGAGAGTCCCCTCCAGTATGCCCAGTATGGACACTACCTTCCCGGTGTGCCTGTGGATCTGCCGAGCCGGTCATAGACCAGAACTCGAGTCTCTCCACATTATTGCCTGGGTTGAGGGACTCAGCACTTTTGTAGGGAGTTCCCTCCCCTCGTCCAGCCAGGGTATCCCCCATCGACTCCGCCGGAGACCCCGCCCGACCAGGCGAGGCCAGCTTCTCTCCCTTGGTAAGCCCTCGGGAGAGGTCCGCCGCGTCGCGTCTCGCCGTGGTCTGGGCGTTTTTGACGGTTGTAGCCTTCCGAAGGCTCCCCGACACAGACTTTACCGGCTTAGAGGGCCTTACCGGCCTGTTGGTTCCCCCCCGGTCACTTCTTGATCCAGAGGCGCGGGGTCGCACTTCGGCCGGAGGTCCCCCCAAACCGGAGTTACCGGAGGCTTCAATGGCGTCCATGGGTGTAAAGAAAATATGAGAAAACAGAGCTATAGACTCGAAATGTAGAGCTCGAGGAGACTTGTGTGCGCTCTATGTAGAGCAACCAGGGTGCAGGTGTTGTGTTATAGTATCCCTGGTGGGGGGAAACGACAATTTCACAAAAAAGTCCACCCAAAAAATGTAACTCCGGAACGGCTCTAGGTAGAGTCGTTCTGGTGGTGGCCAGGGAAAGGTCTCGACGCGGGGTATTTGTTTGATACCTCGTTTGTCCCGATCGGACTAATAGTCCCTGAGATATTTTTGATTAAAATTTTCGTTAAAATTGTCGTTTCGTAATTCGAAACTGAAATTGACCCCCTTAAATAGTCTGGATAGAGCCGAACTTTCGATTCCCTCTGTTAAATCTGGTCAAAAAAATAAGTTTGACGGTCTTAGAACTTCGCCCGGTCAACCGGTTCTGAAGTTATAGCCGTTTGAAATTTTACTAAAAATTTTGTTTACAAATTTCCAGGTCTTGGTTAGGTTTTATGGAAAAGTGTAATCTTGGTACTAGGAGTTGTATTTACGTCTAGACCAATATACACCTTCAAAGCCAAGGAGTTAAGCTAATAGAATCTGGAGAAAGAATTTTGAAATTCTTTCCCCAACCGCCCTATCTATGTACTTAGACTTTAGGTTTTTCTTTGTTCCTAAGTTGACCTAGAAATTTGAAATGGAGTATAACTCCCCCGTTTATAGTCCGATTTTGTTGGGAAAACTTTTAAAATGTTGGTCTTAGTTCGGGCTACACCGGTAGTAACCTGGTTTGCGTCTAGGGGTGCGATTTTCAACCCCTAGCTGGTTTGTTTAAAAAATTTTTTTTGAAAGTTCGCAGGTGTATTATTGACCGGTTTTTAATGTTTTTAACACCGAACTTTGTGAGTACGTTCACCACTTATTGGACTTAGTTGGGGTCGACCAAAACAGGGGGTTGCCTAGCCACCCCCAGAGTTAGGGATGTTAACACTGAGTCACACTATTATCTTTGTTATGGGATAACCACTTAACTTTTTTTAAATGTTGAAGCTGCTTCCGGCTCCGTAGGCAGCCCCGGACGCGACTGTCAGACCTGTTCCAGTCCCACCACTCCGGATCAAGGACCTCGTGGCCACACCCCGTTCGGAAAAACCTTTATTTCTTGTCCGATTTTCACCGGAAAAGTCCGAGAGGGGTCTCAAAGGTTGGATCTCCCCGAGACGCACCCTCCCACAGCAAAAAACACCGGGGTCACTAAGCGTTTTCCGGAGTTATCGACTATTTCACTATTTTGCCACCTTAGTAAACCCTCAAAAATTTTTTATTTTTAGAAAATTCACAATTCTTATCGGATTTCCACGGGGTTTTCACTGTTGCACAGAACACAAGATCCCGAGTGTTTCGGTGTGTAGATTTCACTTCCTACACCCCTGGATTAGGGATTTACAACCACCCCCCTTTTTTTAAAAAAGTTTGTAACTTTCCCAATTTCCACGCGAAAATTACGGGAGAGGTCCCAAAAGATAGACCTCGCCGAGACGCACCCCACGAAAATTTAAAAAAGATAGGTTATCGATCTTGTTTAAAAATTAAACAAGATGTAAACAAACTGCAATTTGGGATTTTTTTATTGTTGTGAAAAACCACTTATTTTTAGCCCGATTTTCACGCGGTTTTCACCGTTGTGTTAGTCACTCTGTCACGAATCGTTTGGTATGTCACTTGACCTTCTAGGTCCTCAGGATAAGGTACCCGTGGCCACACCCAATTTCGGAAAAAGTTCCACAACTTTCACAATTTCCACAGGAAAATTATGGGAGAGGTCTCAAAAGATAGACCTCGCCCAGACGCACGTTTCCACAGTTGAAAATCTATAGGTTGTCGATCTACTTCCGGCGGTAATCACGTTTTAACACGAATTCGTTGACGGAAAAACGGTTTTCGTTGTGAAAAATAGGGTAATTTTCGTCCGATTTTCACGCGGTTTTCACAGTTGCGTAGGTCTCACTTTTACGAATCTTTTGGTGTATAGCACTCTATGATTTGAGAAACTTTTACCACCGACTTGATTTTTAAGGTACGGAGCGACTCGGAAGTGCTGTTTACGCGACGGCGAGGGGCGCGGTACTGGGTTAGGTTAGGTTAGGTTAGGTTAGGTTAGGTTAGGTTAGGTTAGGTTAGGTTAGGTTAGGTTAGGTTAGGTTAGGTTAGGTTAGGTTAGGTTAGGTTAGGTTAGGTTAGGTTAGGTTAGGTTAGGTTAGGTTAGGTTAGGTTAGGTTAGGTTAGGTTAGGTTAGGTTAGGTTAGGTTAGGTTAGGTTAGGTTAGGTTAGGTTAGGTTAGGTTAGGTTAGGTTAGGTTAGGTTAGGTTAGGTTAGGTTAGGTTAGGTTAGGTTAGGTTAGGTTAGGTTAGGTTAGGTTAGGTTAGGTTAGGTTAGGTTAGGTTAGGTTAGGTTAGGTTAGGTTAGGTTAGGTTAGGTTAGGTTAGGTTAGGTTAGGTTAGGTTAGGTTAGGTTAGGTTAGGTTAGGTTAGGTTAGGTTAGGTTAGGTTAGGTTAGGTTAGGTTAGGTTAGGTTAGGTTAGGTTAGGTTAGGTTAGGTTAGGTTAGGTTAGGTTAGGTTAGGTTAGGTTAGGTTAGGTTAGGTTAGGTTAGGTTAGGTTAGGTTAGGTTAGGTTAGGTTAGGTTAGGTTAGGTTAGGTTAGGTTAGGTTAGGTTAGGTTAGGTTAGGTTAGGTTAGGTTAGGTTAGGTTAGGTTAGGTTAGGTTAGGTTAGGTTAGGTTAGGTTAGGTTAGGTTAGGTTAGGTTAGGTTAGGTTAGGTTAGGTTAGGTTAGGTTAGGTTAGGTTAGGTTAGGTTAGGTTAGGTTAGGTTAGGTTAGGTTAGGTTAGGTTAGGTTAGGTTAGGTTAGGTTAGGTTAGGTTAGGTTAGGTTAGGTTAGGTTAGGTTAGGTTAGGTTAGGTTAGGTTAGGTTAGGTTAGGTTAGGTTAGGTTAGGTTAGGTTAGGTTAGGTTAGGTTAGGTTAGGTTAGGTTAGGTTAGGTTAGGTTAGGTTAGGTTAGGTTAGGTTAGGTTAGGTTAGGTTAGGTTAGGTTAGGTTAGGTTAGGTTAGGTTAGGTTAGGTTAGGTTAGGTTAGGTTAGGTTAGGTTAGGTTAGGTTAGGTTAGGTTAGGTTAGGTTAGGTTAGGTTAGGTTAGGTTAGGTTAGGTTAGGTTAGGTTAGGTTAGGTTAGGTTAGGTTAGGTTAGGTTAGGTTAGGTTAGGTTAGGTTAGGTTAGGTTAGGTTAGGTTAGGTTAGGTTAGGTTAGGTTAGGTTAGGTTAGGTTAGGTTAGGTTAGGTTAGGTTAGGTTAGGTTAGGTTAGGTTAGGTTAGGTTAGGTTAGGTTAGGTTAGGTTAGGTTAGGTTAGGTTAGGTTAGGTTAGGTTAGGTTAGGTTAGGTTAGGTTAGGTTAGGTTAGGTTAGGTTAGGTTAGGTTAGGTTAGGTTAGGTTAGGTTAGGTTAGGTTAGGTTAGGTTAGGTTAGGTTAGGTTAGGTTAGGTTAGGTTAGGTTAGGTTAGGTTAGGTTAGGTTAGGTTAGGTTAGGTTAGGTTAGGTTAGGTTAGGTTAGGTTAGGTTAGGTTAGGTTAGGTTAGGTTAGGTTAGGTTAGGTTAGGTTAGGTTAGGTTAGGTTAGGTTAGGTTAGGTTAGGTTAGGTTAGGTTAGGTTAGGTTAGGTTAGGTTAGGTTAGGTTAGGTTAGGTTAGGTTAGGTTAGGTTAGGTTAGGTTAGGTTAGGTTAGGTTAGGTTAGGTTAGGTTAGGTTAGGTTAGGTTAGGTTAGGTTAGGTTAGGTTAGGTTAGGTTAGGTTAGGTTAGGTTAGGTTAGGTTAGGTTAGGTTAGGTTAGGTTAGGTTAGGTTAGGTTAGGTTAGGTTAGGTTAGGTTAGGTTAGGTTAGGTTAGGTTAGGTTAGGTTAGGTTAGGTTAGGTTAGGTTAGGTTAGGTTAGGTTAGGTTAGGTTAGGTTAGGTTAGGTTAGGTTAGGTTAGGTTAGGTTAGGTTAGGTTAGGTTAGGTTAGGTTAGGTTAGGTTAGGTTAGGTTAGGTTAGGTTAGGTTAGGTTAGGTTAGGTTAGGTTAGGTTAGGTTAGGTTAGGTTAGGTTAGGTTAGGTTAGGTTAGGTTAGGTTAGGTTAGGTTAGGTTAGGTTAGGTTAGGTTAGGTTAGGTTAGGTTAGGTTAGGTTAGGTTAGGTTAGGTTAGGTTAGGTTAGGTTAGGTTAGGTTAGGTTAGGTTAGGTTAGGTTAGGTTAGGTTAGGTTAGGTTAGGTTAGGTTAGGTTAGGTTAGGTTAGGTTAGGTTAGGTTAGGTTAGGTTAGGTTAGGTTAGGTTAGGTTAGGTTAGGTTAGGTTAGGTTAGGTTAGGTTAGGTTAGGTTAGGTTAGGTTAGGTTAGGTTAGGTTAGGTTAGGTTAGGTTAGGTTAGGTTAGGTTAGGTTAGGTTAGGTTAGGTTAGGTTAGGTTAGGTTAGGTTAGGTTAGGTTAGGTTAGGTTAGGTTAGGTTAGGTTAGGTTAGGTTAGGTTAGGTTAGGTTAGGTTAGGTTAGGTTAGGTTAGGTTAGGTTAGGTTAGGTTAGGTTAGGTTAGGTTAGGTTAGGTTAGGTTAGGTTAGGTTAGGTTAGGTTAGGTTAGGTTAGGTTAGGTTAGGTTAGGTTAGGTTAGGTTAGGTTAGGTTAGGTTAGGTTAGGTTAGGTTAGGTTAGGTTAGGTTAGGTTAGGTTAGGTTAGGTTAGGTTAGGTTAGGTTAGGTTAGGTTAGGTTAGGTTAGGTTAGGTTAGGTTAGGTTAGGTTAGGTTAGGTTAGGTTAGGTTAGGTTAGGTTAGGTTAGGTTAGGTTAGGTTAGGTTAGGTTAGGTTAGGTTAGGTTAGGTTAGGTTAGGTTAGGTTAGGTTAGGTTAGGTTAGGTTAGGTTAGGTTAGGTTAGGTTAGGTTAGGTTAGGTTAGGTTAGGTTAGGTTAGGTTAGGTTAGGTTAGGTTAGGTTAGGTTAGGTTAGGTTAGGTTAGGTTAGGTTAGGTTAGGTTAGGTTAGGTTAGGTTAGGTTAGGTTAGGTTAGGTTAGGTTAGGTTAGGTTAGGTTAGGTTAGGTTAGGTTAGGTTAGGTTAGGTTAGGTTAGGTTAGGTTAGGTTAGGTTAGGTTAGGTTAGGTTAGGTTAGGTTAGGTTAGGTTAGGTTAGGTTAGGTTAGGTTAGGTTAGGTT